>KN193553.1:532878-672206 GCA_000164785.2 Choloepus hoffmanni
TACTGGCACAAAGATAGACATATAGATCAATGGAATCGAATTGAGAATTCAGAGATACACCCTCAGATCTATGGCCAACTGATCTTTAATAAGGCCCCCAAAGTCACTGAACTGAGTCATAATGGTCTTTTCAACAAATGGAGCTGGGAGAGTTGGATATCCATATCCAAATGAATGAAAGAGGACCCCTACCTCACCCCCTACACAAAAATTAACTCAAAATGGACCAAAGATCTCAATATAAAAGAAAGTACCATAAAACTCCTAGAAGATAATGTAGGAAAACATCTTCAAGACCTTGTATTAGGTGGCCACTTCCTAGACTTTACATCCAAAGCACAAGCAACAAAAGAGAAAATAGATAAATGGGAACTCCTCAAGCTTAGAAGTTTCTGCACCTCAAAGGAATTTCTCAAAAAGGTAAAGAGGCAGCCAACTCAATGGGAAAAAAGTTTTGGAAACCATGTATCTGACAAAAGAGTGATATCGTGCATATATAAAGAAATCCTACAACTCAATGACAATAGTACAGACAGCCTGATTATAAAATGGGCAAAAGATATGAAAAGACAGTTCTCTGAAGAGGAAATACAAATGGCCAAGAAACACATGAAAAAATGTTCAGCTTCACTAGCTATTAGAGAGATGCAAATTAAGACCACAATGAGATACCATCTAACACCGGTTAGAATGGCTGCCATTAAACAAACAGGAAACTACAAATGCTGGAGGGGATGTGGAGAAATTGGAACTCTTATTCATTGTTGGTGGGACTGTATAATGGTTCAGCCACTCTGGAAGTCAGTCTGGCAGTTCCTTAGAAAACTAGATATAGAGTTACCATTCAATCCAGCGATTGCACTTCTCGGTATATACCCGGAAGATCGGAAAGCAGTGACACGAACAGATATCTGCACGCCAATGTTCATAGCAGCATTATTCACAATTGCCAAGAGATGGAAACAACCCAAATGTCCTTCAACAGATGAGTGGATAAATAAAATGTGGTATATACACACGATGGAATACTACGCGGCAGTAAGAAGGAACAGTCTCGTGAAACATATGACAATATGGATGAACCTTGAAGACATAATGCTGAGCGAAATAAGCCAGGCACAAAAAGAGATATATTATATGCTACCACTAATGTGAACTTTGAAAAATGTAAAACAAATGGTTTCTAATGTAGAATGTAGGGGAACTAGCAATAGAGAGCAATTAAGGAAGGGGGAACAATAATCCAAGAAGAACAGATAAGCTATTTAACGTTCTGGGGATGCCCAGGAATGACTATGGTCTGTTAATTTCTGATGGATATAGTAGGAACAAGTTCACAGAAATGTTGCTATTATTATGTAACTTTCTTGGGGTAAAGTAGGAACATGTTGGAAGTTAAGCAATTATCTTAGGTTAGTTGTCTTTTTCTTACTCCCTTGTTATGGTCTCTTTGAAGTGTTCTTTTATTGTATGTTTGTTTTCTTTTTAACTTTTTTTCATACAGTTGATTTAAAAAAGAAGGGAAAGTTAAAAAAAAAAAAAAGAAAAACAAGGAAAAAAAGATGTAGTGCCCCCTTGAGGAGCCTGTGGAGAATGCAGGGGCATTCGGCTACCCCACTTCCATGGTTGCTAACATGACCACAGACATAGGGGACTGGTGGTTTGATGGGTTGAGCCCTCTACCATAGATTTTACCCTTGGGAAGACAGTTGCTGCAAAGGAGAGGCTAGGCCTCCCTATGGTTGTGCCTAAGAGCCTCCTCCCGAATGCCTCTTTGTTGCTCAGATGTGGTCCTCTCTCTCTGGCTAAGCCAACTTGAAAGGTGAAATCACTGCCCTCCCCCTTACGTGGGATCAGACGCCCAGGGGAGTGAATCTCCCTGGCAACGTGGAATATGACTCCCAGGGAGGAATGTAGACCTGGCATCGTGGGACGGAGAACATCTTCTTGACCAAAAGGGGGATGTGAAAGGAAATGAAATAAGCTTCAGTGGCAGAGAGATTCCAAAAGGAGCCGAGAGGGCACTCTGGTGGGCACTCTTACGCACACTTTAGACAACACTTTTTAGGTTCTAAAGAATTGGGGTAGCTGGTGGTGGATACCTGAAACTATCAAACTACAACCCAGAACCCATGAATCTCGAAGACAGTTGTATAAAAATGTAGCTTATGAGGGGTGACAATGGGATTGGGAAAGCCATAAGGACCACACTCCACTTTGTCTAGTTTATGGATGGATGAGTAGAAAAATAGGGGAAGGAAACAAACAAACAGACAAAGGTACCCAGTGTTCTTTTTTATTTTAATTGCTCTTTTTCACTTTAATTATTATTCTTGTTATTTTTGTGTGTGTGCTAATGAATGTGTCAGGGATTGATTTAGGTGATGAATGTACAACTATGTAATGGTACTGTGAACAATCGAATGTACGATTTGTTTTGTATGACTGCATGGTATGAGAATATATCTCAATTAAAAAAATAAAAAATAAATAAAAAAAACAATGAAAATAAAATATGCAGAGCCCCCCTGAGGAGATGGGGGGAAATGCAGAGGTGTTGGGCTTCCTCATCTGGATGGTTCCTGATATTCTCACAAATATTGAAGACTTACAATTTGATGTGCTGAGCCCTCTGTCATGAGACTTGACCTTATGAAGCTTGTTACTGCAAAGGAGAGACTAGGCCTGCTTATAATTGTGCCTAAATGTCTCCCCCTGAATACTTCTTTGTTGCTCAGATGTGGCCCTCTCTCTTTAGCTAAGACTACAGTGGTGGGTAAAATCACTGTCTTCCCAAGTGGTGTAACTCTCCCTGGAAATGCGGGATATGACTCCTAGGGATGAATCTGGACCTGACATCATGGGATTGAGAACATCTTGACCAAAAGGGGGATGTGAAATGAAATGAAATAAAGTTTCAGTGGCTGAGAGATTCCAAATGGAGTCAAGAGGTCAGTCTGGTGGGCATTCTTATGCACTATAGAAATAATCCTTTTTAGGATTTAATGTATTGGAATAGTAGAAGTAAATACCTGAAACTGTTAAACAGCAACCCGGTAGCCTTGACTCTTGAAGACGTATGTATAACAAAGTAGCTTACAAGGGGTGACAATGTGATTGTGAAAGCCTTGTGGATCACACTTCTCTTTATCCAGTGTATGGATGGATGAGTAGAAAAATGGGGACAAAAACCAAAAGAAAAGTAGGGTGGTTTGCGGGGTGGAGGGGATTTGGGTGTTCTATTTTTTTTAATTCTTATTTTCACTTTTCTGATACAAGGAAAATGTTCAAAAAATCAATAGAGTGATGAATGAGCAACTATATGATGGTACTGTGAACAATTGATTGTACACTTTGGATGATCATATGGTATGTGAATATATCTCAATTAAAGAAAAGATTGTGTTAAATTTAAAATAGAAAAACAGAGTGAAAATTGGGTAATTTATAAACATTCCCAGATGACTAAAACTGGGATAAATTAAAATAATGTTTCAACTTGTCTTACAGGAAAGCCTTTTCACACTAAATTTTTTACATGCTCTTTCCAGGCAATGATCCTGTTCCATCAGTTCCTCTGGAGTAATTGTGAACAGGATGCAGAAATTATTCTGGTAGTATATGCACCTTGCATGCCATCAAAAATAGTGCAATATCTTTTGTTTTTCAGTTTTCTTTCTTCAAAAACATAACACTAAGATATACATTTTTGGCTTCTTCAATTTATTGTACCATTGCAATTGATTTTCAAATGTTAAAAATAGCTGTGTAATATTTTTCTCTATACATGTGCTCGTTATTTTTACTAAGTAATAATGAATGGATTTTCCAGACATAACATTATCCAAAAGAAATCATAGCCAAACTTTAATATATTATAATTGTGAGTGAAGCTTCACAAATGAATATAAAATAATAACCTAAATAATCAGTAAAAAATTGATTGTATAATGCTATCATTACTACTTTGCTACCATTTAATATTCTAATTCTGGTATTTTTCCCTATGCCATCAGAATGTTTCTTTAGTGGAGTATGAAGAAAGAAAACCGCATGACCAAAAAAAAAATTTAGAAGCAGAATACAGAAACAAAAATGTGACATGGAAGAGGCAACTTTATCTAGACTGGATACCTCAGTGATTGAAGTACAATACTGGATCCAACATATTTTAGCATGAGATTTCAGCATGGTGACATTTGTATTTCCTTCAGTGTGTTATAGACTGAAGTTTTAGACTTATTCTTTAGTAATTAGCAACTGTATTTTCTAGGGTTTAAAGGAATGAAATATCTGCCATGCTTTTGGCTGGGCTGCATTCAGCAAATTACAAATTGTTTATATTCACATCATGAAACACACTAGAGTTATGTCATATTGAGATTCTTTATATTAAGAAGAGAATGAGGAAATCAGCTTTAATCCACAGTTGGAAGAGGAAAGACACATGTCATTATTCTTCAAGAAAGGATATCACAGATCCATGTGGAAGAAGAGTAAAAAGAGTAAATAGCAACATAGATATGGGGTTAGAGAACAAAAAGTGCTCATTTGATCTTTAAAGAATTCAAGAGTAAAAAATATATAATTAAGGTAATTTCTGATTTCTGTGTAAATCAACACATTACATATTGCTTATTGAGAACACACACACATGTACACACACCTAAATACAATAGTTTCTAATGTAATTTGAATAGTTATATTCATAAAATTATCATAAACCAATCAATTAATATAAAAAATGCTAATGCATTGTGAATCATAAAAACATTTATTTTAACAATATCCTCATTCTCTCTCCCTATTACTCCACCTTAATCTCCCCATACCCTTTCTCCTCTCTGTCCCATAACCCTATAGTGAAATGAACTGAAAATAATAAAGTAAGTTTTGAAAAATGTACCAGTAGTTAGTCTACAAAATGAATTTATTACAAAGTTTACTTGGATGACATACACAGCAGAGATTTCAGCTGTGTTACAGTTCCAACCCTCAGCTCTCTGCCCTGTATGATACACAACAAAATTATAAGAGTAAGAACATTATATTTGGCTTCTAAATCCCTATTTTAAAATCTCTGATTTAACACCTCATGATAGGATAAGCCTGGAAAAATAATTCATCATTCAAAATAAAAAATTATAAAATTTACAAAAATTTTCAGGCCTTTTAATTTTTTCAACTACATGAACATGATATCATGACAGAGTAGTTATTTATGAGCTGCATTAAATTATTTTGTATTAAATTTTGATGTATGTTTAGGATGAATATAATTGAAATATTGCAACCAAATTTTCTTTATGTGAAACACAATAGAGAGTTATAAAATCAACTTTTATAATCAAAACATTGAGCAATGAATGGCTTCCAAACCACAAATTTTACTTCTTTCTTCTTTTAATTATATATATACTTGATGTATGACACAATCTATGTATTAAAATTCTTTTCATTGAGAATAAACCCAAAGAATCTCATTATTCTATGCATAAGATGCCATAAAAATCCATCCATTTCACTTCATTCTGCCTTTGCTATGTCAGAAAATAATAGTGTGTTTTCCTGTAATTTTACTCATAATCTTGCTGATATATCTCTGGCAACTGTGGTCTATCTGACTCTATCTGTAGAGTAAGAAGATGGTTTATGAATGAAGGTATATTTTATATCAAATGATGCCCCATTAAAGAATTTATCTACTTCACTACAAGGAACTGGGTACATAATAGAGAATATGTTGAGGTTTAGCTACTTCATCAAGCTGATCTTCAAACAGGCATTTCTGTTAAGTAATATTTGAGGAAATTAGACTGGTTGTGTTTATGTTATGCTGATTTTAATTTAACAGGAAATAAAAGCTAGAAAGGGAAAAATACACAGATCTTGAATTTAAAACAAAACAAAACAAAACATGACCATTCTGGAAGACTCAAAATCATTCCCTCAACTCTCATGTAGTCTGAAAACAGAAAGTAACAGATGTCCCTGAGAACAGTTTCACAAATATTAAACATGAGAAGAAGGAAAGCTGTGATAGCAGCTACCATGTATTATTATGTGGCTGAGGGTTGGGAATTTTGTGTACATTGTATTGTGTAATCTACAAGGCAAACTGCAATCTAAAAAATATTCAGGTCTTTGCATAGAGGAGAAAGCTCATGATCAATTATAAGTAGGACATGACAAAGCTCACAGAAATAGTTATTCAGATAGCCAGAATTCAAGCCTAGATTTCTCTGAGCCCAACTCTAAGCTATTTCCATTCAAACATATTGCAATGGCATTGTAGCATGCCGACATTCTGGAATCATTGCCTAGAAAAATTACAAAATAATATCTTCACTTATTTTTTTTCATTTATAAAGCCAACAAACTTAAAAACATGAAATCAAAAACAAACAAACCAATTAAACTATCTTTTAGATCAATTAGCCAACTAGTAAAATAAATATAAAATTAATTTGTATTCATCCATCCGATAGAAAAAAAGTGGCTCAAAGTGACATATACTCAATGGCTGGTTAAAAGCTAATTTTCTGTCCATTTAATGAAGTGCCTTATTTCTACTGTCCCTATTCTATTATCTCTCATCAAGGAAGTTAAAACAAATTTCTCTTTACAGCTCTATTTACCTAAATATATAGGAAGTCCATCCAGTTTCCCTGGAAGGAATGAAGTTCAAACTTTAGTACAACACTGAGTTAACTAGAGCAAACTGTATCAACCTTAAATACTAAAGCACATAATACTGATATATTACAACACATTTGAGATTCATGATAACAGCTTCAAAAATATTTTGTAAGTGAAAAAAAAAGAAAACTCTTTTACTCTTACCTGTGGAATTAAAATGCTAACTTAAAGTATGCTGTGAAAAGCAAGCATTTGGATTCTTTTATTAGTTCTTATGTTATTCTTGAAGTCCACAGTGTATGCCCCAACGAAAAAAACACCCTTATTCTCTTCTGAGACATAAAAGCACAAGTTGATATTTTTTTTCTGTAGATAACATGTGAATTGTTCTGGAATAATGGAATACATGATAAAGAGTGAATGCATGAATGAACTTTGACCTCTGGTAAAAACTTATCCATCAGTAGAAAAATGTATGACCTTGGATTGTAAAAGAAATCTAATTGTATAGGACATAATCTTAGCTAGCTCAGATATTAATGAGCTATGTGACATTGGGTTAATGACATAAAATTTCTGAAATCCATCTTCCTCTTCCAGGTAACATAACCTGTTTAATTTTATCAAAATCCAGTAAAAATATATATGATGAAATAATATGCACATGAAATATGAATATGTTCAATATGAATATGAAATAATAAGATGAAAGCATGAATGTGTGACAGAATTTACAATTGTTTAATAAAAATTAGTTTATTTCATGTTTAAAATTCAAAGTGCTATAGTTCTAATGAAATGAAAGGTAAATTTAAACACAATGAGATTTTCAGAGAGTATATATGAATAAATAAAATTATACTGTAAATTTATGGATAGAAAAAATTGAGGAAAGACGAGTCAGTACATAGGTAACTGCATTGTTATGTGATAGAACATTAGAGTATTAAAGGTTTGACAGGGTTAAAGTTCACACTTTTTGGGTAGTATAAATTCTTTTCATTACTTGAGGATTTCATATACTAATCTATAGACTACTACATGGGTATGTATATAAGAAACTCTAGAGAAATTATTTAAAATACATGTATTCCATTGTCTCATAGCCAAGGATTCTAAGCTAGTAGAGAGGAAATTCTAGTTTTCAAATTCGAATTTAAAAACGAGATAGAGAAAGAAAGATGAAACTGGTAGCCAGACCACTTGGAAATAGTCAATCCATTAATTAAATGCAATCCCAAATTTTTCTTTAGATTTAATGCAACCCTAATAAATTTAAGCAGACGTTTTGCAGAAATTGACATGATGATTCTGTGATTGATAACATAAAGCAAATGGACTAGGATAGTTACAATTTAGAAAACAAAGTTGGAAGACACAAAATCTAATTTTAGAACTTAGAAAACTAAAATAGTCAAGAGAATGTGGTATTGTTGAAAAAGGTGTACACCTAGTTCAATGGAACAGAATAGAGTTCAAAAATAGACTCACTCCTATATACTCAATTGACTTTCAATGAAGATGGCAAGGAAAATCCATGGGGAAATTTAGTCTTTTTAAAACAATGGAGCTGAAAAAATTAAACAGTCTTTTGCCACAATAACAGATACATTGATTCACTCTTTGCACTACATAAAAAACTTGTCTCAAAATGAACCTAACACTAAAACACTTCTAGAGAAAATGGAGGACAGATCTGCATGACCATGATTTAGCAAAATTGTTTTTACATAAAAGGCAAAATGCATGAGCCATAAGAAAAGAAGTTGATATATTGTACTTCATCACAATAAAAATCTTATACTTTGTGAAGACTGTAAACATCTTTGTGATATGTACAGTTTTTAAAACAGAACCTCCAGAGCACTAATCATATAAGAATTTTTAAAAAAAGATTAATTGGACTATTTTAAGAAATTCCATCCAGCAAAATTAACAGTAGGAAAAGAGCAGCCCTCAAAGTGGAAGGGGATATTTATACCAGACATACAATTTCACACATATATATCTGAACGGTACTCACATACAGAATGTAAAAAGAACTTTCACAAATCAATAAGTAAATTGGCATGAAACCCAATATTAAGTTTTGCAAAAGATTTGAATGAGAACTGTTCAAAAGAAAATTCCTAAATGGCTGTTAAATTTCATTAGCATCATTAGTTTTTATAATGCGACTGAAAACTAAGATGATACACATACACATCGAGAATGGCTAACATGGCTATTCATGACAAGGATATTGAGCACTGATAACTATCATGCTTGCTGGTGCCATTGTACATTGGTATCACCCCTTTGGCAAACTGTTTGGCAATATTTACTAATTTTATATATGCATATGCTATGACTCAGCAAGGAATATACCCAACAGAATTAAGTACAATTTTTCCATCAAAACAGACATTATAATGTTAATAGAAGTACTGCTCATAAAACTCCCAAACTGAGCCAATATTAATAATGAACAATAGAATATTTTAATATTTTAATATTAATATTTTAATAATATTCATAACATGGAATTGTATATAGAAATGAATATTAGCAATCTAAAATGACATATAACAGTTTATTAGTGAACAAACCCAGCCAAAAAAAAGTAATATGCACTTACATAGAATCCAAAAATAGGTGAATAAAATACATGCTTTTGGAAGTCAGAATAGCGGTTACACTTTTTGTGGAGTTGGCTGTTCATAGCAGAATGGAAAATAAGAGATTCTTTGGGGTTCTAATACTGCTTCATGCTGTTTTTTGCTATTGTTCTTGTTAAATCTGGATTGTGTTGTACAGATATGTTAAGTTTCTCAAATTTATTTATGGTGTGGCATTTCTTTGTATGTATATTATATTTCAATATTAGGTTAAAGTATAACATATAAGGGAAAATGTATACACGTATCACTATATTATGTTTCCCTTGTGAATTTTTAAAATAATGCAATAAGCAGTCTATAAATATTTATCCATTGTGTCACAGCCATAAAGCCATGGATAAGCCATGTACTAAAGGAGAATTATTAAGGGCTACAAAACATGCTAAAGTACCTGTCCTACAAGTATAGTATTCTGATCCCAGATTTCTGGGAGGAAGAAGAGATTTAACCTAGAGAAGCTTGGGAATGTAACAGTCTGCTTTCTAATTAGAAGACATCCCATTAGCCTGCTCTGAAGCTGTCAAATGTTTCAGATTCAATAAAAATATCACATGCCTTTTCCTCAGGGAGAGTCTCATAGGAGGAAAGAAACCCACAAATTATTCTTATTGCATTTTGATAGCAACATGGGTGCTCTAGTTTGCTAATGCTGCTGGAATGCAAAACACCAGAAATGGATTGGCTTTTATAAAAGGGGGTTTATTTAATTACAAAGTTACAGTCTTAAGGCCATAAAGTGCCCATCAACACAGGGTACCTTGACTGGAGGATGGCCAATGGTGTCCAGAAAATCTATGTTAGCTGGGAAGTCATGTGGCTGGCATCTGCTCCAAAGTTCTGGTTTCAAAATGGCTTTCTCCCAGGATGTTCCTCTCTAGTCCACAGTTCCTCAAAAATGTCACTCTTAGTTGCTCTTGGGGTTTTTGTCCTCTCTTAGCTTCTCTGGAGCAAGAGTCTGCTTTCAATGGCCATCTTCAAACTGTCTCTCATCTGTAGCTCCTGTGCTTTCTTTAAAGTGTCCCTCCTGGCTGTAGATCCTCTTCAAAATGTCACTCACAGCTGCACTGAGTTCCTTCTGTTTGTCAGCTCATTTATGTGGCTCTGCTGATCAAGGCCCACCCTGAATGGGTGGGGGCCATGCCTCCATGGAAATTATTTCATCAGAGTTATCACCCACAGCTAGGTGGGGCGCATCTCCAAAGAAACATTCAAAGAATTACAATCTAATCAACACTGATAATACCTGCCCACACAAGATTACATCAAAGATAATGGCATTTGGGAGGACAAAATACATTCAAACTGGCACAGTGGGGAACACAGACAAATTCTTCATTAAAGGAGAGTAGACAACAACTTTTTCCATGACTCCCATTCAGTGTTCCAGTAACTCTTCCTGACCCTCACTTCAATATCACCTGTAATTTCTACTATTCAATCCAGTTAACTTAATGACAGATTAACACTCTGATATGATAACTGGAGTTTCTGGGTAGTGTGGTTTTGCAACAATCTTTTTTAAGGTTTGTGTGGAAAGCTAAACACCTATTTAATTCTTCTGTAGTTAGTTGGAATTTTTTGAATAGTTAAAAAAAAGAAAGAAAAGAAAAGCAATCTCTGCAGACAGGAAACTCTACCCCAAATCCCTAAGATATTTATGAATTTTATTTTCATATTGATCTTCAACCAAGATGCCAACTCCAGTACAGTTAATCTGATTTCTTTCAGAATTATTAACCTTGAGATTTCCATAGTGCTTTCCAGTTTTCTCTAAAAGGAAATTTTTTCAATATTTTCTGTAGTCTTGCATTTACCCTGCTTCAAATATGCCATGTATATTTCATATATTTCCTGGGTTTACCAATATCATCATAAGGATCAATGTAATTTCAAAAGTGTCACCTTTATTTGGAGGTGAGATCAAATCAAAATATTAATGTGTTTGTTGCAGTACGGCATGTCTCCACAACATAATGTCTCATCATTAAGAAGACTGCCCCTTGCTCTGACCTCCTGTGCTTGGAGGAGTCTTTGAAATTACATCAAATGATCATGTGAATGACTGAATACACATGTATTGGAGATGAAGACTAAGATTAAAACTGGACAGCTGTGGGTTAAAACAAATAACAGTCCTGCAGACTTGTAAAGCAACATTAGGTATTTGCCTTTTCCACTACTTATTTAGTGGCTCTGGATATTCTTTTTCTCAGTTTCTGCTTAAAACAAAACTTTATTCTTTAAGAAATATATTAATATATATATATATATATATATATGATTTTTGATTTTTCATTATAGAAGCACATATGTTGTCACCTATTTTGGTGTTGAAAATTATATAGAAGAGCATTGGAGAGTAATTTAACAAACTTTCCAATGACCTAATTTTATACTGAATGTATAATGGCAAGCTGTCTGCCAAGGATTCTTTTTCATGTTTTGAAATTTGATAAAAAGAAATGTAATTTTCTTGAAAAAATACAGTACTAAGTCAGAACCAGGTCATCTTCAGCAATCATATAAAATTATGTAAATAATCATAATAAAATTTGTAAAAAAAATTAGTACTTTAAATAAAACTCTCAAGATGAGGGTAATGGTTTATGTGTTTTTATTTTTTCATATATAATTAAGTTGGTATTTATCGGCATGGTTTGGAAAAGTGCACACCTGTTCTACCTCATGGCAGTTCAGTCAGGTATGTTTAATAGTGATTTCTTTTACATTCACTGAAAATTGTCACTAAATTCATCATTTCATGAGAATTAAATTCAGTGTTTCTGACACAGTTCATGTAAGACAATTAATAGCTTGGCTATTATTTTCATAAGTTTGTCATGGAACTCTATGTTTTGATTTGCCAGGTATCAAATCACTCAAATGTGCTGCTGCTGGATTTTCTTCATTTTTCAACATTTTTTAAGTCAACTCTATTTTCTCCATATAAAAGAAAATAGAAATAATGATACAATTTTAATCCATTTACCAGCTCTATTGTGTAAGTAGTTACTGAAATCCACCCTGTGTATGGGCATAGTGTAATGTAGAGTGAAAAGAGAGAGAGATTAATTGGCTGGGGCATTTGAAAGCAAGTAACAAACATCATTAAATGTCACTCTCTTTATATATCAGCTATGATCTCATGAGTAAACACTTTCTCAGCCTTAATATCATTTTCATACCCCAAAATTATCACAACTTCCCTAGTATCACCTGCTTTACTGTTCCTAAATAGGACTCCATTTGCAACATGAATATCTTTTATATACATCAATTCCTTCTCTCTCCCATCTTCCTTCCTTCCTCCTTCTTTCCCTCCCAATTCCCTCCCTTCCTCCCTCCCTTTTTCTCTTTCTTTCTTTCTTTTTCTTTCTTTCTTTCTTTCTCTCTCTCTTACTATCAACAGAAGACAATCAAAATGATTATAATTTCTTTAGAAGGGTTGTATGACAATGATTATTAATGCAGTTAGTATCTTTTAAATGTTATTAAGTGTTTGAAGGGATAAGGTTTATTATACCCTCAAATATTTACATTGCTCCCCTATTTACCAAATTGACTTTAAACATGGAAGTGAAGTATAAAGTTCTAATTATATTTAAGATAAAAACCTTTGCCAATAACACTTCATAATGCTGGGCTGTTCCTACTTTATTTCATCAGAAGCCACAGGATATCAGGCTGTTTTATTTTTAGTGATGCTAAGTTAACCCCTTGTTTAAAATTCTAACAGTTATATCTCTTTAACAATATGATTTCTGTTGTTTAACAAACAGGTAATATTTGAGATATATCTTTCACATATTATGATTATCCTATGGCAAATAAATTTCCCTTACAAAGAGTAAAATTATTGAGTGATATTCATGATGTCTTTTCAGTTGCATTTGGACTTAGCCTGTATCCTATTTATTATTTATTAACATCAGCCTATATCACAGTAACCAAGCACTTCATTCATATATAATGTTTACTATATATTACTTATAAAACATTACAAATATGACTTATAATTTTCTTTGATGATGCTATGAATTCAGAAAAAGACAGTATTTTTCCTACATTGAATACTAGAGGAAGAAGTTTTGTCAAAACTCGGAAATTGAAGATATTTTATGCAAATACATATTATTTTATTTTATGTTACTATAAATATTCCATATAAAGAGAGAGAATTATGATTCTTATATTCTTTCTCAGTATAATTTCAGAGTGGACTAGATGGAGAAGCAAATTTAACAATATAAACTGAGTTCCCTATATGTGAATCAAACTTTGCTCTGAACTGTAACTCCCTATCTTGGGTTCTTCCTCATTGTTTGCATGGTCTCCATGGTGGGTAACATAAGGTAGAAATTGAAAGTTCAAAATACAACTGGCAGAATCTATGGAAATGAAAGGCACAACACAAGAGAGGAAAGAAACCATGGAGACATACAACAGCAGATCTCAAGAGGCAGAAGAAAACACTCAGGAGCTGGAGAACAAGGCACCTGAAAGACTACACGCAAAAGAACAGATAGAGAAAAGAATGGAAAAACATGAGCAATGTCTCTGGGAGCTGAATGACTATCCAAAATGCAGGAATGTACATGTCATGGGTGTCCCAGAAGTAGAAGAGAAGGGAAAGGGGCAGAAGCAGTAATAGAGGAAATAATCAATGAAAATTTCCCATCTCTTATGAAAAACATAAAATTACAGATCCAAGAAATGAAGCACACACCAACAGAACAGATCTGAATAGACCTATGCCAAGACACTTAATAATCAGATTATCAAACATCAAAGATAAAGAGAGAATCCTGAATGCAGCAAGAGAAAACTGATCCATCACATACAAAGGAAGCTTGATGAGACTATGTGCATATTTCTCAATAGAAACCATGGAGGCAAGAAGGAAGTGGTGTGATGTATTTAACATACTGAAAGAGAAAAACCAACAACCAAGAATCCTGTATCCAGCAAAACTGTCCTTCAAATATGAGGGAGAGCTTAAAATATTCTGTGACAAACAGACAATGACAGAGTTTGTGAACAAGATAGCTGCTCTACAGGAAACACTAAAGGGATCACTACAGACAGAAAGGAAAAGACAGGAGTGAGAGGTTTGGAGCATAATTTTGGGAGATAATAGCACAGCAATGTGTACACCTGACAAAGATGACTGTGTGAATGGTTGAAACAGGAAGATTAGGAGCATGTGGGACACCAGAAGGAAAGAAGAAAGATAGAGACTGGGGCTATATAACTCAGTGAAACCTAGGGTGCTCAATGATGTTGATAAAAGGTACAAATATGTTTTTACATGAGGTACAGCAAATGAATGTCAACATTGCAATGTGTTAAAAATAGGGTGGTATTGTGGGAAAATACAATCAATGCAAACTAAAGACTATAATTAACAGAAATATTGTATTATGTTTCCTTTAATATAACAAAAGCAATAGACAAAAGCTAAGTGCATATGGGGTGAGACATGGGGGAAGGTTATGGGACTCTTGGTATTAATGTTTTCTGTTTCTTTATTCTACTTTAGTTTAAGCTATCTTTCCTTTTGGTGCTTCCTAGCTGTTACGTTTCTCTCTCTCTCTCTCTCTATCTCTCTCTCTCTCTCTCTCTCTCTCTCTCTCTCTCTCTCTCTCTCTCTCTCTTCTTTCTCTTTTGTCTTTCTATCATCTTTGACTATTCCTCCTTCTTTGTGGAAGAAATGGAGATGTCCTTAAAAGATTGTGGTGATGGTGGTGAAAACATAGAGTATACAGGAAACCATTAATTATTTACTTAGGTTGGAATGTATAGTGGATGAACAAAACTGTCTTAACAAAAAATGGTTTGAAGAAGAAATCTTGAGGACAATATATTGAGTGAAATAAGATACGTAAGGACAAATATTGCAGGGTCTCACTGATATGAACTAATTATTATATGTAAACTCATAGGCATGAAATACAAGTTATCAGTATATAGAATGAGCCTAAAGAATGGAGAGTTGTTGCTTATTATGAGCAGAATGTTCAACTAGGGTGAACTTAAACATTTGCAAATGGACAGAGGTGATGGTAGCACATTGTGAGAATAACTAACAGTGCTGAATGTTGTGTGAATGTGGTGGAAAGGGGAAGCTAAGAGTCACATATGTCACCAGAAGGAAAGTTGTAGGTTATAAGATAGGAATATATAAAACAGTGAATCTTGTAGTGGACAACATCTGTGATTAACTGTACAAATATTAGAAATCTCTCTCATGAACTAGAACAAATATATGACACTATATAGAAGTTAATAATAGAAGGGCATATAGGAAATAAATATACCTATTGCAAACTATATAGTACAGTTAGTAGTATTTTAACATTCTTTCATCAATAGTAACAAATGTACTATACCAATACTATGAATCAATAATGGAGGAGGGGGTGGTTAGGGATATGGGAAGATTTGAGCTTCCTTCTTTTGTCTCTATTTCTTTTATGGATTAATTAAAATGTTCTGAAAATTGAACAAAAAATTGTGGAGATGGAAAAAAATCAATGTATATCAACACTCTGAGGAACAAAAGGGAGAAAAGCGAGATTATCTCAATCAAAGAAGAAAAAGCTTTTGAAATAATTATATATTCACTCATAACTTATAAATTGTCTCTGAAAACTAGGAATAAAAAGGAAGTTACTCAGTTTAATAATGGTCAGTTACTACTGAGCATCTTTTCTTGGGCTTACTGGACATTTGTATATCTTCTTAGAAAAAGACTCTTCAAGTTCTTAACATTTGTTTAATTGGGTTGTTTGTCTTTGTTGTTGCATTGCAGATGTTCCTTATATATTCTGGATAATAAATCCTGATCAGATATATGATTTTTGACTATTTTATTCCTTTATATAGGTATCATTTTACATTATTGATAATGTCCTTTGACATGCAAATTTTTTTAGTTTGCTGAAGCCTAATTTATTTTTTTCTTTTACTGCTTTTGATTTTGGTGCCATATCTAAGAATCCATTGCTCAATGTAAGGTCATGAAGATTTTCTCCTATATTTTCATCTGAGAGATTTTGGCTTTCCTCTTATATTTATGTCATTTATCATACTGAATTTCTTTCTGTATATGTTGTGAAGAAGGGTATCAAAAGCATATTTTGCATATAGAAATCCACTTTTCCCAGGGATTGTTCTTTCCCTATTGAATGTACTTGACACTCTTTTTGAAAATAAACTGGCTGTAGATATGTGTTTTATTTCTGATCCCTCAATTCCAAATTATATATTTTTGACATCATGACAACTCCATATTTTACTTTGATTAATAAATTGAAAAAAAAACTCTTTTATAATATCATTTATTATTCCAGCATGATTTTGCAATTCTTCCACTTTTACTGGGATTGAGCTGATATCTAATTCTTTTCCCCATTGTAACTTTAATCACTGACTCTATCCATGTGAGTGAGTGCCTTTATATCATGTAAGTCCCCCAGGGGCTGTACATACCATTTATGTTGTTTTGTTCCTTCCTTAAATTTCCCTCATCTTTTCTCACAGGGGAAAAGATAGGATGTCATACATAATTAGTCAGTATCTGAAGACAATTTTTGAAGTCTTCAGGTGATTTGGATATAAGACTGAATTACACAATGCTTCTGCAGGGAGCATGACAATGGAAGAGGGAAACCAAAAATCATTCCCACAGAAAGAAAAGAAAGAGAAATTTCAGAGAAAAAAATCCAGTACTTGATTTAAGGTGAGTGGATAAGAATTGTCTTTCATTCTGATTACACACTGATTTTGTTAATTTCTGACTGTAGACCCTTATGGTCTCTGAGAGCTAATCATATCAAGTATCACACAAAAACACATTATCTCCTTTAGTCATTGGGCATTAGATTGTTTATAGGGCATTTAATTCTATGAAATGAGCATGTGCCCAAGATCTATTTTTTTGTGTGTGAGCTGATGGTGGCATTTGGATACAAGTGAAGAAGGAGTTAAAGTATCTGAAAAATTTATCAATGAGCTAATCTAATAGACTCTTTTAAGGTTAGGCTTGTCAGATAAAATATAGGAACCCAGTGACATTTGAAATTGAGATAAACAGCCAGTAGGTTTTATTAGTATAAGCATCTCCTAGGCAATATTTGATAAATGAGAAACATTTCTTTTAGTTAAACTATATCCAGTGCAATATTTGATAAACAATAAACAATTTTAGTGTATGTCATATACAATATTTGATAAATTGTGAATATTTTTTAGATAATTATGCCCCATGGAAAAGTTGCACTTTGTTTTTCTTGTTTTCTATTCAATTTCTTATTACTAGATGTAGTGTTTTGTTTTGTTTTGTTTTTTGCTTTTTTGTTTTGTTTTGTTTTGTTTCAGACTTGGTGTCACAACCTGATTGGGTAAACTTTCTGGTATGTATCATGATTTTTAAGAGACATGGAGTTATGTAGGATCTCTTGAGCTAATCATAAGCCCTAAATGATAACACAACTAAATATTGAAATTTCAGTCACTCCTTTGTAAACTTTTATCTCCTATATGTTCTAATGGTTATTTTCAACATGAGGTATTAAAATGTACATATTAACATGTTCAGAACAGATAAGACATATCATGAGGAAGGAGCAGGGTAAAAGAATACAGATATTTTCAAAGATAAGTAGTAACTGATATTGAAAATGGAGATAGACTAAATAAGCACTAGAATAATTCTTAGGAAAACACTGAAGGCATCAAATTAGTGTAACTGCTACTGAAGTTCTGATTTCATTGCTTAACCCAGTGCAGTTCCTATTCTACAGTAATAGCAAGACCTGTAATAATTCAAATTTGAGATAAAGTTTTAAAATATAAGTTTTAGTCCCTGAAAGTTTCACTCAGCCAAAAGTCCATGAATCATCCTTACCAGACAAATCTTCAAGGTTGTTATGGACTACAATTGCTCCAAATTATAGGCTAGGACCTTGCAGGTGGAGGGAATATAGAAGGGAGGTGAACTGAAAGTCTCTACATAAAGAATTGGATTGTGTAAACCTGGATATTTCATTATATTATATATTTTCAGATTGATTTTCTGTGTCTGAATATTTTGAAATACATTACTGTTTCAATTGAAAATCATGTACATAATCCTTATTTGCACTGAGAAGAACCTGAATATGAAGAGAGTTTTAAAGGGGTTCTAAATGGATTAAGCTAAAGCTTCTACCCTATCTTCAATCAGGGTGGTTGTGTTTTGATTTGCTGGCTTTCCTTTGTAGCTGAAGGAAAAGAAGGCATGGAATTTCTCACTGAAATGCTTGAAAATCACAGTGATATATGTTATAAATTATCCATTTTATAGTTACAGAAAAAATAAAAGTTTGTAATATATGATGTAATAAATTCACAAATAAATATTAAATGCAATAGAGATTTTATCTCCTCTGTGCTAAAAATAAATAAAACATATAAAATTACCTAGTCAAATTGCTTGAATATTGAAGTAAACCATAGAATTTAGCAGTAATGGACCAGATAAATTAGTTCTTGAAATTTATAGAAATTGTGGCTATTAAACTAAATACTAAATGAATATTGAGGCATAAAAATACCCTTAAAAGGAAAAAGATAAAAACATGAAATTCAGTTATGAGCAAACTGATAATTGTCATCAATTTCATAAAATCCAGAAATAAAATGACTTCTGATAAACCCGACACGTGACAACATATGGGATGCTGGGAATGTACTTAGAGGTCACTGTCACCCAGAACAGATAGCATTATTTAATTATATAGGTCACTAATTTGAGCCACATAAATATATTCAGTAACATTAGATAAAGCTTTAACTCCATTCCTGCATAGCTGGCCCTCAATAATTCCTGAGGATGTTCCAATGTAACCTAACAGTAGGTCAAGTACAATGGAGAAAACAAAATGGAAAGAGGTGACCTTATCTGAGGAAAGATATGATCATGATCATCTCACTTTCACATTTACAAATGTATTTCACTGTGTGAGTTCATTGTTAAGGCTCCATGCAGGGTCTTTGAAGTACAATTGAGGAACCATAAAAGCTTCATTTGTTTCACCTTTTATCTTCTTCTCTCATTAAGAATATAAAAACAAAAAGAATCAAAACCTGAAGTATCCTAAATGAAACTGATTTCATTTGGTAAATAAATAAACTCTAGAATTTCTAAATATGTACATAAACATGCTTTTATCAGTTTATATGCTTCAATCATTACTGACCACATAAAAAGTTCAATCTTTGTCATAGTAGTATTGCCATATTGGGAAAAAAAGAAATTTAGAGTTTATTTAGATTCAAAACCAGATGCAGGATTATTTTTCTAACTTTCCATACAAAAAGGATTCTATCTTATGCCTAAAATAGTACAATCTGTTTAAATAATTTTACATGAAAAATAATAATTGTGCTTCTGTTACTTCCCAGAAGAGATAACTGGATAAAATGGGCCAAGAGAACCTGACAGTGCTGCCTGAGTTCATCCTACTGGGAGTCACAAGTCACCCTGAACTGCAGGGTCCCCTTTTTGGGGTCTTCCTCCCCATCTAAATGGTCACAGTGGTGGGCAACCTCAGCATGATCATCCTGACCAAGGTGGACTCCCACCTCCACACACTTATGTATTTCTTTATCAGACACCTGGCTTCCATTGTTCTTGGCAATTCTACTGTCATTTGTCCCAAGATGTTGATAAATTTCATTGAGAAGCAAAATACCATTTCCTATTATGCCTGTGCCATACAGCTGGCCTTTTACCTTTTGTTCATTATCAGTGAAGCCACTATGTGGCCATCCATAACCCTCTGCTCTATAATACTATCATAACTCAGAGACTTTGCCATGTGCTTGTGGGTATCCCTACCTCTTCAGCATCTTTCAGTCTCTGATGTTCACCTTTAAGATTTTTACTTTGACCTTTTGTGGTTCTAATGTCATTAGTCATATCTACTGTGATGATGTTCCCTTGTCATCTATGCTCTGCACCAATGCACAAGAAGTAGGTTTATTGATCCTAATATTTGAAACATTTGATTTGATTTCCTCCCTTCTCTTAGTCCTAGTGTCCTACATGCTGATACTAATAGCTATATTTCAAATGTATTCAGCAAAGGGCAGGAAAAACGCTTTCTCAACATGTGCTTCTCATCTGACTGTAGTTGTGTTCTATGGAACTCTGCTATTTATGTATGTGCAACCTAAATCTATTCATTCTTTTGAAAGTGACAGAGTGGTCTCTGTGTTCTACACCTTAGTCATCCCTATGCTTAACCCCTTGATTTACAGCTTAAGGAACAAAGAGATAAAAAAATGCCTTCTACAGAATCTTTAAGATTCCATGATCTTTGTATTCAATATTCAAGATGGAATATTGTTCTAGAAAGCAATGACAAAAGCAAATGTGATTTGATAATATTTTAATGGATAGAATTAATTTCCCTTTGGCTCTTAAGCAAAGACTTTCCATACATACTTCCACAGAACATCATATTTCCCCTGAATGGAACACTTTAACACTCTACCACTCTATAACCATAAACCATTTATCTTTTTCTATGTTTGGTTTAGTTTGGCTTCTTTAAGGACAAAAATATACTCAATGTTGTTTTCTTTGTATTTTTTGAACCAAAAACAAGAGTGTGTAGAAAGTTTGAGAGTTATCTCTGTATTCTGCTTACACCATGAAGAATTCCTTCTTCTGTAGTCATTCATTTCTATGTGATAATCATTTCCTATTAACTGATTTACTCATATATGTTTGAAATAAATTTGATATATATGATCATTAGCACTTGATTTTATTTCCTTACTCTTCATATATGTAATGCAACACTTGCTGATTTGTATAACCATATTTCAGATACACACAGAGCAGGTAATTGAGAAAGAATCAATATTAGGAAGTGAACAAATGCAGAGAACATGCAGAAAAGGATAAAAAGAAAGATATTTAAGGTGACTGAACATGGAGAAAAGAAAGGATAGAAAGAAAGAAATTTAAGATGTCTGATTAAAAGGACTGAAGGATTCATTAAAGATGAAAATAGAAGGAGAACATAATGAAAAGATGCTATTGTGAGAACTAGAATATAATATTGACATGTTGTCTAATTTGATTTTAAGGGATTTGTAGAATATTGTTTTGGTGAAGGAGACTATCTCAAGAGGACAAAATACTGTAAGGTAAAATATTTGCATTGCAGAGTATCCAAAATCTCAGGAAAGCAATTCATTAAGAGAGTATACAAAAAGGATGGTGAAAAAAACTCTAATGAATTAATGTATAATATATTCATGTCAGATACACTCTTCTCATTATTTTGCATTTAGTTATTACAATACTTGGGGACAGGTATTTATATCATTTCCAAATCTTCAATGTTTCAAACAAAAAACAAATAATATACCTTCCTATAATTAATAATTAAAGATATAATAGAAAAATCTCAAGTATGCAACATTGTTTACACAAAGGAAATGAAACTCAGCTTTTACTCTCTGCTTTGCTTTGGAATAGATAGTGTAGTAAGAAAAGCTTCTGACTGGTAACAAGATAAATATAGTCAATGGGATTTGAGACTGTATTGCTTGAAAAGGGAAAATGCAAACTCAGAAGAAATTGTTTAAGGATAAAATATATATGTGTGTATATTAAATATTGACAAAATAAAAAATGGTGGCTAATGTAAACCATACAATGAACTGTTTTTTTTCACTCATTCTATCATTCTGTATACATGAATTTTATGTATTGTGGTAAATTCCAAACTTCTATGCCCTCATAGAATGTATATTTTAATTAATTATGCAGAAAAGAATACGACTCTAAATATGTTATATGCTGGTTAATTTTTTTTATCGTATAGATTATGGTGTTCATTTGTTTGGCTAGGCACTGGAAACCTTCTTGCTGTGGAGCTATTATATAGATAAGATTATAATGTACAAGTTGACTTCATGTAAAGAAGACTATCCTTAGTAACATTGGTGAGCCTCTTTGAATGAATAGGTCTTAAGAGCTACAACTCAGGCTTTCAATATTCAGAAGGAATTTTGCTTCAAGGCTACAACCTCCACCTTTTCTGAGTGTTCAGCCTAAGAAATTCTGACTCAACCTGTCACCATCACTTACCAGAATTTCAAACCCCTAGCCTGCTCTACAGAATTTGGACTTTCAAGTCCAAACAATCATTTGAACTAATTCCTTGTAATAAACCTCTTAAGATATGCATGCATTATCCTGTTGGCTCTGTTTCTCTTGAGAATCCTTACTTATACATCCTGGAACTCAGAAGAAAACTGAAGAATGAGATGAGGAGAACAGTAATAGACAATATACATATGCAAGAGGTCAAATGTACATTTACAATATTTTATAGTGGTAAAATTAAAAAAACAAACATAAAAAATGATCATTTTGAAGAGTCCAATTCAGTGGCACTTAGTACATTGCCAGTGTTTTGCTATGATCACCTCTATCCAGTTCCAAAAACTTTTACACCCTCAAAGGAGACCCCAAGCCAATCAAGAAGCCACTCTTTGTTTCCCTATCTACTCAGTCCCTGATATCCACAAATCCACTTTCAGTAACTATGAATTAACCATTTCTGGACAATTCATGTAAGTTACATCATAAAATATGAGAGCTTTTGTAACAGGCTTCTTTAACTTAGCATAATATTTTCAAGGTTCATCAATGTTGTAGCATGTAGCAATTTATGGGTGAATAAAATTGCATTGTCTGTATAGACCACATTTTGTCTATCCATTAATTTATTATGAACATTTGTCTTATATCCATATTATCACTACAGTGAATAGTGCTGGTGGGAATTTTCACATACTTTACTTGTTTGAAAATTTGTTTTCAATTCTTTGAGGTTATACCTAGGATTAGAATGCTGTGTCATATAATTTTATGTTTAACTTTCTGAGGATTGCCAAACTGTTTACCACAGAAGCCACATCACTTTATATTTCCACTAGCAATGTTCAAGGGATCAAATTTATCCCACTCCTTGTCAAAATTGTTATTTTCATATTTTAAGTAATTAGTTGTCCTATTGTGTGTGAAATCCTCTCATTTGCTTTTGATTTGTAATGTCCTAATGATTAATGATGTTGAGATTACTTTATGCACCTTTTCCCATTTGTATATCTTTTCTTTAAAAAATGCCTGTTCAAATGCTTATGCATTTTGTAAATGGGTTTTTTTGACTTTCTACATTGAGTTATGCTGATATTATGCAATCTGGATAGGAGAAACTTGATACATGATTTGCAAATATGATCTCCCATTTGTTAAATTATCTGTTTTTTGAGAGTACCTGTTTTTGCACAAAAGATTTTAGTTTTGGTGATGTCCAATTTATCAGTTTTTTCTCTCGCTGTTTTGCTTCTGGTGGCAGACATAGGAATCCATAACCAAATCATGATCATGATGATTTGCTCTTATATGTTAATCTAGATTTGCATAATTTTAATTAATTCCATTAGATCTTTGGTCCACTCTCAGTTTATATTTTTTCTGTGGAGTGAGAATGAAATCCAACTTCATTATCTTGCATGTAGACATCTAGTTGTCTCAGTAACACTTTGTTGAAGAGAACATTCTTTCCTTATTGAATGATCTTGACACCATTGTTGAAAGTTTTATTTTTGTTATTCATATCTAGTTTTATTCCATTGTTTTCAGAGAAGATAATCTGCATGATTTCAAACTTCCTAAATTTATTGAGACTCATTTTATGGCCTAACTCATGGTCTATACCGCAAATTATTTCCTGAACACATGAGAAGAAAATGCTGTCTACTGTTTTGAAATGGAGAGTTCTGTATGGATCTCTTAAGCCTGATTTGTTTAGAATGTTGTTGAAATCATTAGTTTATGGTTCTTCATCTAATTGTTTTATGCATAATGGCAAATGGGGTACTGAATTTCCAAGTCTCATTTTAGAACCATATATGTCCTCAATTCTTCCCATTTTCATTTCATTATTTCAGTGTTTTGCTGTTTGGTACTTACAGTTTATAATGTTAAATTTAGATAACTGATATTTTAACAATTGTAATGACTTCCTTTGTCTCTTGTAACAGTTTTAAATTTAAAGTCGGTTTTTTCCATTACTTTAGCAACCTCACCTCTCTTTTCATTTTGTTTTCTGTTTGTATCTTTGGCTCTAAAGTAGTCTCTTGTAGGCAGCATAGAGTTGGATCATGATTTTCTTTTTAAAAATCAATTCTGCCATCAACTGTTCATAGTAACATCGTAGAGTTGTGCATTTATCACCCCAATCCATTTTTGAACATTTTATTTATACCAGAAAGAATCAGAATAACAAAAAAAAATTAAAGAGTATCCATGATGAATATTTGGGCTATTTCCATCTATTGGTAACCACGTATAATGCTGCTATAAACATCAGTTTACCAATGTCAATTTGTGTCCGTGCCATCAGTTCCTCTGAGTATATACCTAATAATGGGATTGCTGGATAATAAAGAAATTCTATTCTTAGCTTCCTGAGGAAGCACCAAATTGCCTTCTGGAACAGTTACGCCATTGTATATTACCACCAACAGTGAATAAGTGTACTTCCTTCTCCTCATCCTTTCCAAACTTTGTAGTTTTCTGTTTGTTTGTTTTTATCATGGCCATCCTACTAGGTTTGAGATGATATCTGATTGTGGTTTTGATTTGCATTTCCCAAATAGCTACTGAAGTTGAGCATCTTTTCACATATTTTTGAACCCTTTGTATTTCCTCTTCAGAAAAGTGTCTGATCATGTCCTTTGCCCATTTTTAAATGGATTGCTTGTTTTTTTATTGTTGATTTGTATAATCTTTTGATATACCCCAAATATTAAACATTTAACTGATATGTGATATTCAAATATTTTCTCCCATTGTGTACACTGCCTTTTTACTTTCCTGAAAAAGTCCTTTGATGTTCAAAAGTTTTAAATTTTGAGGAGATCCCATTTATCTGTTTCTTTTTTCATTGTTCATGCTTTGAGTGTAAGGTCTAGGAAACCACATCTTTTCACAAAATATTTAAGATATTTCCCTACATTTCCTTCTAAATGTTTTATGTTCTTAACTCTAATGTTTAGTTCTTTGATCCACTTGATTTACTTTCCATATAAGCTGTGAGATAGCCATCCTCTTTCATTCTTCTGGATTTACATATCCAGTTCTCCAGGCACCACTTGTTGAAAAGGCTGCTCTGTCCCTGTTGAATCCATTCAACTGCCTTATCAAAAGTCAATTGTCCATAGATAAAGGGTTTAATTCTAAACTCTAAATTCAGTTCCGTTTTTGATATATCTATCTTTAAGCAAGTACCATGATGTTTTGAATATTGTAGCTTTGTAATATGCTTTAAAGTCATGTAGTATTGAGAACTCACACTTCATTTTTCTTTCTCATGATATTTTTAGCTATTCAGGGAACCCTATGCTTAAAAATAATTTTTTTTCTATTTTTGAAAAGTAAATTGTTGGTATTTTAATTGGTATTGCATTGAATCTATATATCAATCAGTAGAATTGACATCTTAGCTGTATTTAGTTTTCCAATCCATGAATATATAATGTTCTTCCATTTAATTAGGTCTGCCTTGATTTCTTTTAGCAATTTTGGTAGTTTTCTTTGAATAGCTTTTTTATGTCTTTGGTAAAATTTATTCCTAAATATTTGATTCTTTTGTTTGCTATTGTAACCAGAATTTTCTTGATTTCCTCCTCAGAGTGCTCCTTACTAAGGTGTATAGAAAACTACTGATATTTTTGCATTGATCTTGTATTCTGCCACTTTGTTCTACTCATTTATTAGCTCTAGTAGCTTTACTACAGATTTTTCAGGATTTTCTACATATAGGATCATGTCACTGGGAACAGCAAAAGTTTAACTTCTCCCTTTCCAATTTGGATGCCTTTTATTCCTTTTTCTTGCCTACTTGTTCTAGGTCGAACTTCCAGCACAATGTTGAATAAGAATGTGGCAGTGTACATCCTTGTGCTTTTCCTAATCTAGAGAGAAAGATTTCAGTCCTTCCCCATGGAGTATGATATTAGTTGTTGGTTTTTCATATATTCCATTAATCATGTTGAGGAAGTTTCCCTCTATTCTTATCCTTTGAAGGGTTTTCATCAAGAAAGGATGCTGAATTTTTTCAACTGACTTTTCTGCATCAATTGAGATGATCATATGGCTTTTCCTCTTTTATTTATTGATGTGGTGTATTATGTTAATTGATTTTCTTGTGTTGAACCACAGTTGCATACCTGTAATAAAACCTACTTGGTAATGTTGTATCATTCTTTTTATGTGATGCTGGATTCAATTTGCACATATTTTATTGAGGATTTTTGCTTGTATATTCATTAAAGAGATTGGTCTGTAATTTTCTTCTTCTATAGTATCTTTGTCTGGTTTTGGTATTAGGGTGATTTTGGGTTCACAGAAAGAGTTAGGTAGCTTTCCCTCCTCTTAAATTTTTTGAAGATTTTGAATAGTATTTGTACCAATTCTTTCTTGAATGCTTGGTAGAATTCATATGTGAAGATTTCTGATCCTCAACATTTCTTATTTGGGAGTTTTTGATGACTGCTTCAATCTCTTGTTGTTGTTTTTTTTTTGTTGTTGAGATTGTCTGTTTATTTCTTTTTGATTTTTTTAATTAAATTCAGTTTTATTGAGATATGTGTTCACATACCACACAGTCATCCATGGTGTACAATCATCTGTTCACAGTATCATCATACAGTTGTGCAGTCCCCACCCCAATCTATTTTTGAACATTTTTTTTACACCAGAAAGAAACAGAATAAGAATAAAAACTTAAAGTAAAAAAGAGCATCCACATCATCCCCCATCCCACCCTATTTTTCATTTAGCTTTTGTCCCCATTTATCTACTCATTCATCCATACAATGGATAAAGGGAATGCAATTCACAAGGTTTTCACAATCACACTGCCAACTCCTTGTAATCTACATTGTTATACAATCATCTTCAAGTGCCAAGGCTACTGAATTGGATTTTGATAGTTTCAGGTATTTACTTCTAGCTATTCTAGTAAAAAAAAAAAAAACTAAAAAGTGTTATCTATATAGTGTATAAGAATGTCCACCAGAGTGACCTCTCAACTTCATTTGAAATCTGTCAGCCACTGAAGCTTTATTTCATTTCATTTTGCATCCCTCTTTTGGTCAAGATGTTCTCAATCCCACAACTGTGGGTCCAGATTCATCCCCAGAAGTCATATCCTGAATTGCCAGGAAGATTTACACCCCTGGTAGTCAGTTCCCATATAGAGGGAAGGGCTGTGAGATCACCTGCCAAGGTGGCTTAGTTAGAGAGAGAGGGCCACATCTGAGCAACAAAGAGGCACTCAAGGAGAGGCAGGCATAATTATAAGCAGGTTTAGCCTCTCCTTTGCAGTAACAAGCTTCATAGGGGCAAGCTCCAAGACAGAGGGCTCTGCATGTCGAGCCATCGGTCCCCAATGCTTGTGAGAACTTCAGCAACAATCCAGGTGAGGAAGTCCAACACCTCCACATCCTCCCCAAGCTCTTCAGGGGGGGCCCAAATATATACTTTTATTCTCCACCCAAATTAATTTGGGATGTGTTGCTATTTCACTCTAACATATACAGACCTGTCTGTTTCTTTTTGAGTCAATGTTGGTTGTTTATCTTTTTCTAGGAAACTGTCCGTCTTGTCTAAAATGTCTAGTTTGTTAGAATCTTCTCATTATATCTTTATTTCTGTAGGGTCATTAGTTTTATGCTTCCTCCCATTTCTGATATTACTTATTCCCATCCTCTCTCTTTTTTCCTTTGTCAGCATAGATAAGAGTCCATTGGTTTTATTGATTTTCTTGAATCTTCAGGTTTTGTTAATTTTCTCTATTGTTTTCATGTTCTCAATTTCATTTCTGCTCTAATGATTTTTATTTCTTTACTTCTGTCGGGTTTGGAATTTGTTTGCTTTACTCTCTCTAGTTACTCCAGTTGAGCTGTTGAGTCTTCAATGTTTGCTGTTTCTTCTTTTCTAATATAGGCATTGAAGGCCATAAATTTCCTTCTCAACACTGCCTTTTCTGCATGTTGTGTTCTTTTCATTTTCCTCAAGATATTTACTGAATTTCTCTCATTTCTTCCTGACCCAATGGTTGTTTAATAGTGTGTAATTTAGCCTCCATACATTTGTAAATGTTCCAGCCTTCCTCCTGATATTGATGTCTAAGTTCATTCCACTATGATGCAAGAAAGTGCTTGGTATAATTTTGATTTTTTTTAAATTTATTGAGTCCTGCTTTGTGACCAAGCATCTGTTCTATCCTTGAGAATGAGCCATGAGTGCATGAGAAAAATGTATATCCTGCTGTTTTGTGGTACACTGTTCTGTAAGTGTCTGTTAAATCTAGTTCATTTAAATAATATTCAAAATCTCTGTTTTCTCTCTCTAGATCTCCTTTCCTTTGAAGAGAGTGGTGTATGGAACTCTCCAATTACTATTGTAGAAGTGTCTACTTCTCCCTTCAGTTTTATCACTGTCTGCCTCATGTAATTTTAGGTACTCTTGCTTGGTGCATAGATATTTATGATTGCTATATCTTCCTGATTGATTGTCCCTTTTATCAATAAATAGTGCCCTTCTTTGCATTTTTAATTTTTTTATATTTGAGGTCTATTTTTTTTTCTTTTATTAATGTAGCTAACCCCACTTGTTGCTGGTTGTTGTTTGCATGATATATTTTTTCAACTTTTCACATTCAATCTTTTGTCCCCCTTGAGAATTAATTGAGTCTCTTGCAGAGATCACATAAATGGATCTTTCTATTTTTTTCTTTTCTTTTCCATTCTGCTGATCTATGTCTTTTGATTGGGGATTTTAATCCATTAATATTTAATGTGATTACTGAAAAGGCAGTAAATTCTCCCTCATTTGTGAAGGACTGCTTTGCTAGATGTAGAATCTTGTTTAGCAGTTTTTCTCCTTCAGAATCTTACATATATCATACCACTGTATTCCCACCTCCATGGTTTCTGCTGAAAGATACTCACTTATTCTTATCAAGTTTCCTTTGTTTGTGATGGATCACTTTTTTCTTGTTGTTTTCAGAATTCTCTCTTTGTCTTTGACATTTGACAACCTACTTAATAAGTATCTTGGTGTAGATCTATTTGGATTTATTATGTTTGAGGTAGGATGTGTTTCTTGGATCTGTAATTTTGTCTTTTATAATAGTTGGGAAATTTTCATTAATGATTTCCTTAAACATTCTTTCTGCCACTTTTCCCATCTCTTATCCTTTGGGGACAACCATACCTGTTCTATTTTATTTTATTTTGTGTGTGTGTGTGCATGAGTGAGTGTGTGTGTGTAGTATTTTGGATGTCCAGCCTTCTAGTTCACTATTTTTTTCTTCTGCTGATTGAAATCTGCTCTTGTATGTCTCAATTGTGTTTTTCATCTCTTCTATTGTGACTTTCATTCACATAAATGCTGCCATTTAATTTTTTCAACATTTTCAGTTCTGTGTGGACACCTGTATCTTCTTTATAACTGTTTTGGCTTTCTAAAGCTATGGGATTGGGATATACCAAAATGAAATGGCTTCTATAAAGAGGATTTAATTAGATTACATATTTATAGTTCTAAGGCCATAAATGTGCCCAAACTAAGGTATCAACAAGAAGATACCTTCATTGAAGAAAGGCTGATGGTGTCAAGTACCCATCTGTCAGCTGGGGAGGCAAGTAGCTGGTGTCTGCTTGTCCTTTGCTCCAAGGTTGCCTTTCTTTCAGCTTCTGATTCTAGTTGCTTTCTCTTTATGTGTAGTGTAAGTGCCCTTAGCTTCTCGGGGGCAAACTCCAGACTTCTTCTTTTAGCTTAGCATCACCAATCATCTTTCAGTCTGCATCACCAGGTATCTGTGTCTGTGTTGGCTCTGAGCTCTCTGCCTTTCTCCCTGAGGCCTCTTAAGGACTCCGGTAAACCAGTTATGACCCACCTTGAATTGGTGGAGTCACAATTCCATGGAAATTGTCTACTCAAAAGGTCCCACTCATAATTAGGTGGGTCACATCTCCATGAAAACAACTTAATCAAACGATCCCACCCACAGTAGGTCTACCCCGAAAATAGTGGATTTAAAAACACTGTACTTTATATGGTACATAAAAATTCAAACCAGCACAATATCCTTCATGTCTTTTGCCACACTTTCTTTCAACTTGAATTGTTTTATAAGATGTTTTTTAGCATCTTTAATTACTTGTTTCAACTTCTGTATCTGTTAAGGTGTTAACTCTTCCTTTGGCTGGGCTATATCTTTATGCTTCCCAGTATGAAATGTGATTTTTCCCTGTCTAGTATTTGATTTCCTTGATTAGTTTATTCTAGAGTTCATTAACTGCCTTTTGCCAAGGGTTTCCTTATTTGTCATTTTTGTTCTCTGTTCTTCGTCCCTCTCACTAGCCAGTTTTCAGATGAGCTTGGCCTCCTGTTTTCCCTGCTAAAAGCAGGCAATAACAGCCATCTGCATCTGGGATGAAAGGTAGGTTCTGGGCACCCCAGCAATGTCTCTGTGTTTGGTAAAATGGGCCTGCTGTCACACAGCGGTGCTCACTGACCAGCAAAGTCTGGGTTTGTTTTAGAGCCCTGCTTTAACAGTTGTGTTTTCCATATTTCTCAGTGAAAATGGGGCCAGGTTTCCCTGCAGGGGGTGTAGACCAGCTCCAGTGGTCCTAAGACAGAGTTGGAGAGTCTCTTAAATGCCCTTCAATTCCCTTGCATTTTCCAGTCTGTCTAGCAGATGACAATGTTTTGTAACTTAATTATATTAGAAGCTCTATTGCCTCCAAGCATAGGCTTCATCTACACAGGTGGAACTGAAACTGCAGGATTCTTATGCCCTCATTTTGTCAGTCAAAATCTGGATTGATGTAGGACTGTGTCCCTCATGTTACTTGTGAAAAAGTACTCCCCTATGTCTCCCAGTTTTTCAGTTGTTCCCCAGGCAAGGAAATGGCTGCCTGCTGCTATTTCTTTCAGGAGTGGGGGAAGGTCATTCAGACCATGGGCTGGAAACACAGTCTCTGTATGCATTTTCTCAGACTCTTTGTCCCTCACTGACTTGTATTTGAAATGTCTTCCCCTGTCCCCCAGGTCTCCAAATGTTGTGGTCTGTATCAATACAGTGAGAGATTTTACATTCTTTGTCCTTGGTGGGAGGGGTCTTGAATGCTTTTTCTGTGCCTTTCCCACATTGAGACTGAGTGAGGGGTGGGGAGAGCCATGGCTGGTCTGGGATGGAAGATTCATACTTGATATTTTTTTATCTTTCTTCAGTTTGGAATTTTTAGAATTCTTCACTAATCAGAATTTTCCTTTTTTGCTGTTGAATCTCTGGAAAGAAGTTTTCAGTGAATGCCACATTTTTAAATTGAAACATGATGTTTTTGAATACAATAAAGAGATTGATCTGGAAATCAGGATTTCCCCAACTCAGGGCTTTATATTAATATTTGCTGTAGTCTGTAGCTTCTTATTTGTTTGCAGACATTTTAAAACAGTTTTTAAATATTGTATTTTTCAAATGTGGTCCTTAAATGTTTGATATTTTGTGTATGGAGAGCTGGCATCTTGACAAAATTTTTAATACACCTTGAACCAAAAAATAAAATAAGGAAACAAATGAAAAATACTCTCTTAGTCTTTTCAGCTTAGCTGTGTGTTGGTGTGTTACTTAAATACTTACCCAGTTGATTTACAACTTTGCCCAGTCTTTAATCACAGCTTCTGCTGAGACTAAATATTACCTGGCACTGATAGATCTGGCTCTTCTCAGAATTATTTTCTTTCTGAGAATGTGTCTTGTGATAGGCAAGCCTGTGGCCTTCTAAATTCTGTTATTCATGACTGTTTTTTAAATACTTTATTCCAGAAAGTAAATAACACCCCATCCAACTTTTACCCCAGGCTTTGGAGTGTCTATTATATGCCTCAACTGTACCATTTTCCACAGATGACAGCAACTTGTTCATTTGCCTTTCCACATTTTTGAGAAATTTACTCTAAGGCCATTTTCCATCCTGACAGTGTTTCAATTTATGTAAAACAATGATAATCACATCGTGTCAGCATTTTGTCCAAATAGACAAACGGAAATCCTGGGTAAAATGTTTTTTCTGATCTCTCTACAACCAGATACCCATACTGATAAAATGGGTTGATGTCTACAACTACATGTATGCCAGGACATGGTGTGATGAAGCTAATGTAAACATCACAAATCTTCCTCTTGTGTTTAAGTTGACTTTTTCTTAATTCAACACTTGCTTTTTTGCTACAAACTGTTACCAGACAAATTTGGTTTCACAGCAATGTGCTCAATAACTAATTCTGAGGAACCTGGATTTCAAAGAAAGAACTTTAACTGTGGTATGCAGCACAAGGAGAGCAGGGGGTTAGAAACCTTAGATTTCTCTCCATGAACTACAGTCACTATGTAGTTTTGTAATATTCAAACAAAGGCAGGTAGGCTTAGGGTAATTAGCAAGGTAGTTAATTCCAGATTGATACATGTCATGTGAAAATGGAAAGGTTAATGACTGCAATAACCATTTTGAGTTGTTCAAGCCATCATATTACCCAGGAGAGGGCCAAGTCAACTGGGAATCTGATGAAGCAGCTGCAGCTTGGCTTACCCATGATCCCTAGAGTGCCCAAGACACTTCTGCAGCTACAACCACCACAAATCTCCCAGAAAGTATCAGTGTAAGCCAATTACAGGAAAAATCCACTGGAAACTATCCTTCCTCTGTGGTATCTGAATGGCCTAGCCATGTCCAAAACATTCCAGCTGATGAACATGCTGCCTCCATATTATCTAAAATGGTCAGCACTTTACAAGGATACACCACTTGAAACCACCCTTAACAATGTCCTTCCCCCTTCCAAGGCAAACCAAGTCACAGAGACCATATAAGCCACTCTGTAAACCCCAAAAAACAAGCAGATGCTTCTTTCTGGCTGTGTTCCACATGCATGTCATTCTTGTTCAATGAAACCTCATTCTTTCCTTTGCTAAAAGTCTTCTGGTTATTTCTTTACTTAACAGTCACTTCTATAATTATTTGTGGTTTACATGCAGTGGTACCAGACTTTGGGGTTGCAAGATAGGATAAGAAGGCCTTGCTATTGTCCAGTTATGATTTGAGATGGAGAGGAGGGTCTTGGCAGCATGAAATAAAAGTAAGATGTCACTGGCCAAGCATTTAGGTGTCTGGGTTATAAGTACTTATACTTTAAATATTAACAGACACTAAAGCAAGACAAGAGTTCATTGAGTTTGCTAGCAGAGCCAGTTACAAGTTTACAAAGTGTTACAATTTTCAAGAAACTTATATTTACAGATAAGGTCTATATATCTACTTAATAAGACATTATTATTGGATTGCATATACATTGCAGTCCAGTGTCTTACAGTAGTGTTCTGGTTTTCTAAAGCTGCCAGAATGCAAAATACCAGAAATGAATTGGCTTTTACAATAGGGGTTTATTTATTCACAAATTTACAATTCCCTGGCAATGAGAATGTCCAAATAAAGGCATCAAGACATGGACACTTACTCTAAGGAAAGACCGAAACTGTCCAGGGTTCCTCTGTCACATGGGAATGCATATGGTCAGAGTCTGCTTGGTTTCTCCCAGGGTTAGCTAATCATTTCTCTTGCTTTCTCAAAAGTTTCTCTGGGCTTATGTCTTAGCTTCTCTCTCTTAACTCCTATCTGTCTTTGCTTCCTTATCCCAGGACATTCATCTCTAAACATTTTGGGGTTCTCTCTTTGCTTCAATGGAGCAAACTCTGGATTTCATCATTTAGCTTCTCTTGGTTCTGGTTTCAATGTCTGTCTTCAAAATATCTCTGGGTGTTTTCTCTCTAAGCAACTCAGTCTATGTTGTTTCTGAACTCTGTTAAAGGCTCCAGTAAACTAATTAAGACCTACCTGGACTGGGCAGGATCACATCTCTGTGGAAATAATCTAATCGAAAGGTCCCAACCACAGTTGAGTGAGTTACATCTCTATGGAAACAAACTAATCAGAATATTCCACCCACAGTATATTTGCCCCCACAAGAGAGGATTACAAGAACATGGCCTGTCACAAAACATGGCACTTCACAAAATTCAATATCACTTTTTGATAAAGACACTTCAAATGATAGGAATTGAAGGACCCTTCTTCAATATGCTAAAGGATGTATATTGAAAAACCCACAGCCAGCATAATACTGAATGGTGAGAGGCATTACCCTTAAGATTTGGATGGGAATGAGAAAAGGATGCCCACTGTCACCTCTATTATTCAACATTTTACTGGAATTTCTAGCCAGAGATATTCACCAAGACAAAGATAAAGAAGGTATCCAAATTGTAAAGAAAGAAATAAAACTGACATTATTTGCATAAGATATGATTTTACATTTGGAAAATCTGAGAATTCAACCACAAAGAAACTTGCGCTAATAAAACACTTCAGCAGAGTGGTACAATATAAGATAAATACACATAACTCAATAATGTTCCTTTACACTAGTAATGACTTAACTAAGGAGGAATTAAAAAAAAGAAACTTCCATTCACAATAGCAACTAAAAAAATCAACTACCTAGGAATAAATTTAATCAAGGATTTAAAAGACCTCTACACAGGGAAATTAACCAATTTTACTAAAAGAAATAAAAAAAGGACTTGAATAGGTTGAAGAATATTCTGTGCTCATGGATGACAGGAACACTAAGCATTGTTAAGATGTCAATTCTACCCAAACTGATCTACAGTTTCAAGGAAATACCAATCAAAATTCCAACAAATGACTTTCTATACTTGGAAAAGCTAGTTATCAAATTTACTTGGAAGGGAAAGGGGCTTTGAATTGCCAAAAACATCCTACAAAAGAAGATTGAAGTGGAGGGATTTACACTTCCAGAATTTTAAGCCTACTACAAGTCACAGTAGCCAAAAAAGCATGGTATTGGCATAAAGATAGACATATTGGTCAAAATGAAATTGGGTTGAGAATTCAGAAATAGACCCCAAATATATGCTCAACTGATTTTTTATAAGCCTCTCAAATCCACTCACCTGGGACAGTCTCTTCAACAAATGGGGCTGGGAGAACTGGATAGCCATATCCAAAAGAATGAAAGAGGACCACAACCTCACACACAATACAAAAATTAACTCAAAGTGGATCAAAAACCTCAGTATAAGAGACAGTGTCATAAAACTACTGGAAGATAATGTAGGGAAACACCTTCAACACCTAGTATGAGGAGGTAGCTTCTTAGACATTACACCCAAAGCACAAGCAATGAAAGAGAAAACAGAGAAATGGGAACTCCTCAAAATGAAAAGCTTCTGTGCCTCCAAAAACTTTGTCAAAATGGTGAAGAAGCAGCCAACTCAATGGGAGAAAATATTTGGACCCCATATATCTGATAAGAGACTGAAATGCATATGTAAATAAATCCTACAACTCAACAGTAGTAAAACAGCACAATTATAAATGGGCAAAATATATGAAAATGTATTTTTCCAAAGAGGAAAAACAAGTGGCTGAAAAACACATGAAAAAATGTTCATCTTCACTATTAGGGAGATGCAAATCAAAACCACAATGAGATACAATCTTACACCAATAAGAATGACTGTCAATAAACAAATAGGAAATAATAAAGGCTGGAGAGGATGTGGAGAAATTGGAACTCTTATTCATTGCTGGTGGTAATGTATAATGGTACGGCAACTGTGGAAGACAGTTTGGTGGTTTCACAGGAAGCAAGATACTGAATTATCCTATGATCTGGCAATTCCACTTCTTGGTATATACCCAAAAGATTCGAAAGCAGTGACACAGGCATTTGTGCACTGATGTTCATAGCAGCATTGCTCAAATTGCCAGAGAAGAAGACAATCCAAGTGTCCTTCAACAGATGAATGGATAAACAAACTGGTATATACATATGATGGAATACTATGCAGAAATAAGAAGGTACAAATTCCTGAATCATATAGCAACATGGATGAATCTTGATGATAAAATTCTGAGTGAAATAAGTCAGACACAAAGGAGAGATAGTGTATGCTACCAGTTCTATGAACTCTCTGAGCAATGTAAAATAATGTCTAATAATATAGAATATAGGGAATCTAGTGATAGACAATAGGTAGTGAGGGGTAATGATAATCTATTATGTTCAGTTATGTTAATGATGGTGAATTGAAAGGTATGATAATGGATGGGAAGGACAATCATTTGTTCATTGGATTATAAGTATCAGAGCTGTACTGAAGGTGAATAGGATTGAAAGGGGTTGTTAAAGGCCTGTTTCCCCATAGGTGAACACAACAGGTATAGATAGGTGCTTACATGATATGCTTCTAAGGTATGACACTAGCACAGAGAGTTGACAACCAAAGGGTATATGAGAAAAAAATCTACATATTTCACACTAGTGACTGTAATTAATAGGAATACCATACTAGTACTACATGAATACCAGGGAAAATAATTAAGGTTTGACAAGAGCTATGAGATGTTTGGGTCATAAGAATGGCTTAAAATGGAGAGTGATGAGGATTGTACAACTAAGTGATGTTGATGTGAGATATAGATGGATGATTTTGAACATAATGCATTCTATGTGAACTTAGAGAACTCCTATGCCAACTAAATCCCTAAACCCAGACCCAATAGACTCTTCAAGTACACCAACTAGATGTATTCCCTTTGTTCATAAGGTTGACACCTCTTTTCAACATGAACAAGTTAGGGTGGTCATTGCCTAAACATCCCTGAAGATCAGGAAGCTGATTAAACTAGAGGAAGGGGTCGCAACAGACAAGATGGAATTTAACAAAGGATTATGAATACTGAATCTCTGTATAATTTTCTTTTTCTTAGTTACTTGTTTGTTAGAATAGCTAGAAGGAAATAATTGAAATGGTAGAATTGTACCACACAGTATCCTTTGAAATTTGTTCTATGGCTATTAAATTCTAATTTGAAAGCTCTCACCTTTTTACATATGTTATGCTTCACAATAAGGAAATAACTGAAATTATAGTACTATAATTCATAACAACTTTGGAAATTTCCTATGTATCTGCTTGTTTAGTCTTACTTTGAAAGATATTACCTTTGTGTATATATATTTCATAAGGAAATAACTGAAAGAATGGAATTGTAACACGTAATATTCTTTGAAATTTACTAACTTCTTGTTAAATTGCACTTGGAAAGTTATCACTTCTATGTGTATATGTTATTTTCTGTGATTTAAAGCATGTGATTAAAACAATCAATCCATTTCTGGTATTTTGAATAATGGCTGCTCTCGCAAATCAGAACAACTGCTATGTGTAGTCTGGCAGGTGACTTTGAAATCAAATCCTGACAATCCTCCTAGAAAATGTTGTGGACATAGGAATCAATTTTTGGTACCAGAATGGTTCAACTCTCATATGGCAGCCTTTAATGGCAGTAACCTCTTGAGACTTGTTTCTAAAACTACTTTATCAACAAGAAATTTTTGTGTCTTTAAAATTTTCTTTCTACTATTCTATCTAGAATTATGTCCAATCAGTATGATCAAAATTTAAAAATATGAAGTATCACTTTATGTGCATCATTTGGTTTGAAGAGAATCCTCTCTTCACTGCCACCATTTTAAATTTGAATTATAGTTCCCATTACAAACATTCATTTCCCAAGGCACACCACACCCTATTTATTGCTACAAAGCCCCTGAAATCTGTGCATCAATCTATGTCTGCCTCATCACTATGAAAAATCACTTAAAAGTATGTGCTAAAACTTAGTAACCTCAAGCCCACAATGTGATTGTCCAGTAGATTAACTGCAAAGTATCCAAATCTACTGAGGGAATGGTCAAAGAAACACAAGTATATGCTCTTTCCCCTAAAAATTGGCATTACCCACTATGACATTAAAGCTCAGTGATATCTCTGGCTGTATGTAATCCATACTCAATATTATAAAATAAAATGTTAGTCCATTAAGCTTTCACAACTTTTATTAAATTTTAGTCTATTTAACAATATCTAATTTTATAGACATTATCCCATGGTGAACCTATTTAGTAAGTGAAAGCAAATCAGACATCAATGCCATTGTTTAGCAGACTCAACAATAAGGCAACAACTACACAGAATAATATTTACTTGCTCAGTTTTCATACAAGCCATGTTGTTTATCAAACTATATCTCTGTGTAATACAATAAAATAAGTGATTGCAGTTATAATATTTAACTTGCAAATACCTTACTAAGATAATTAAGATAACTAACATTCTGACAGTTTCACTAATGTTTCTAAATTAGCAGAACATATTCAAGGAAATGAGTGAAAACTGAACATGAAAAGATAATTTATTAAAAGAAACTGAAGAAAGAAAAAAGGAAACATGAAATATCATCAGGGTGGAAAATTCAAACAAGTCTAGACTTTTGGTTGGAAGACAACAAACCAACTATGGATTTTAAAACCAATAGATTACAAATTCAATTTTAGGCAAATCCTTCTAATGTAAAAGCTAAGTTGAAACTGAGAGATCTAATAGTATTTCTTTTTGGCCTCAAATAGTGTCAACTCTTTTGATCAAATAAAGGCCACAAGCATTAACATTGTATTACTTGATTTTATTTGACACTATTGTGGTGGGCATGAAACAATCCTACTTAATGAATCTGACAATTAGCTTCACTCAGAACATTTTTAATCATGCATATAAAAAGTAAAAGTTACTCTGCAATCCAAATATACAGTGTCTTGGGAAACAACCTTTAGAATACAAAAGCCAATGTTAGAAGACAGATTAAAACAAATAGAACAGTAGAGGTTTTATATGGCTCTGACTTTACAGTTTTCTTACTGCATCATCAATGTCAGAAAACTGCAGAAAACTGTCCCTTCCCCTGGCTCCCCTGCTCAGGATTTAAATAAATAACTTTTCTTCCTGGTTTTATCTCACCTTCAGGATCCATCCAATATTCTCTAATGTCAATTAGAACTTTCCCTTTAGAGTCCTGAGCACTGACATACCTCATTTTCCCAATCTAAAATATGCTATTATCTCTGCTTTTGCTCCTCTGCTTGGAAGAAGATAAGGCTCTTGAGGTTTCACTAGTCTTCTGTGTCTTTACAGGGTTTTCCAGAGTAATTTTCTTTTCCTTTTTAACTTTTTGTTGACTTCACTATCAGAATCACTGCCAGATGAGCTCAAAGAAACAAGTTCCTTTGATTTAGGCATTGCTCCACTCCTGTAGCCAAACAGCCACCCACTCACATGCCCACTGTCTCAAGACTGACCTAGTTGTTATTGTAAATAGAATTTTTTCCTTGATTTCCTCCTCAGACTTCTCCTTACTGGTGTACAGGAATCCTACTGATTTTTGCTCATTGATATTTTATCCTGCCACTTTTCTGTATTCATTGATTAGCTCTAGTTGCTTTATTGTAGATTTCTCAGGAATTTCTACATATGGGATCATGCAGAGTGAAAGTTTTATTTCTTCCTTTCTGGTTTGGATGACTTTTATTCCTTTTTCTTGCCTAATTGCTCTTGTTAGAACTTCCAGCACAATATTGAATATCTGTGGTGACACCCTTGTTTTATTCCAGATCTTAGAGGGAAAAGTTTCAGTCTTTTCCCATTGAGTATGGTGTTTTCTGTGGGTTTTTCATATATGTCCTTTATCATATTGAGGAGTTTCCTATCTTTCAAAGTGGTTTCAACAAGAAAGGATGCTGGATTTTGTCAGACAATTTTTTGCATCAATTGAGATGATCATGTGTTTTTCTACCTTTGTTTTGTTGATGTGATGTATTACATTAATTGATTTTCTTTTGTTGAACCCCCCTTTCATTCCTCACATAAAACCCACTTGGCCATGGATTTGATTTGCAAGTATCTTGTTGAGGATTTTTGCATTTATATTAATTAGAAATTGTTCTGTAATTTTCTTGTCTTGCGGAATCTTTGGCTTTGATATTCAGTGATGTTGGTTTCACCAAATGAGGTAGTTTTCCCTCCTCTTCAATTTTTGAAAAGTTTGAGCAGGATTTGTCCTAATTCTTTCTTGAATGCCTGGTAGAATTTACAGGTGAAAACATCTGGTCCTGGACTTTTCTTTGGGAGGTATATGATGACTGACTCAATCTTTTTATTAGTGAATTTTGTTGAGGTCTTCTATTTCTTCTTGAGTCAGGGTTGGTTGTTCATGTGTTTCTAGGACATCATCTATATCATCTAACATGCCTAATTTTTTGGCATACAGTTGCTCATAAAATATTCTCATTATCCCTTTTATTTCTGCTGAGTCAGTGATAATGCCCTCTTTCCCATTTCTGATTTTATTTGTATCCTTTCTCTTTTTTGCCATTCATCAGAAAAAATACATTTTATTAATGAACAAATACACAAATACAAATACACATTCTCTCTCACACACAAAGACTCACAGACACACACACACACATATATATAAAATTAAAACAATATTTACCTTTATGATGTGGGATACACTGAAATTTTTTATTCTGTGCTATTTCATTTCAAAAAATGCTGATCATAACTTAGTAAACAGATTTTTATAAACCACCAATATGTTACAACCCATAAAGACTCTAGAACACTAAAATGTTATCAGTGCTAACTTATAATTTAACAGAAATTTACAGTCTTCTTCCTTAGAATTAGTCCACAATAGTATTCTATGCACCCAGAAAAAGTTTTAACACAGCCTTGTGCCCATGTAGGCAGCCTGGACCTAGGTGAAAACTTTCAGTTTGCTTAAACCCCCTACCTTCCTTTCCAGGGCCAATAACTGAGGGAAATTACTTACAGCTATGTAACATGACCAGATCCTTGCATCACATTTTATATAAAAGTCTCTTTTATTTACATTAATTCATTTGTTTCTCACAACACTGTGAAGTAGGCAGAGAAAATAGTGTCAGATTAATTTTTAATCATATTTTTATTGTAGAATATATATATGCAAAGAAGTGATAACTTTTCAAGTACAATTGAACAAGTAGTTAGCAAATTGCAAAGAATATTATGGGTTTCAGTTCCAACATTTCACTTCTTTCCTTTTTAATTATCCTAATACACTAGCAATTAAGAAGAATAAAATTATATAGAGATTCAGTATTCATAACCCTTTGTTAAATTCCATCTTGTCTGTTGCTACCCCTTCCTCTAGTTTAGTCACTTTCCTGATCTTCAGGGATGGCTAAGCACCCCACACAATGTAAAATCAATGTCTTATAATGTAGAATACTTTGAACCTAATGATAGACAGAAATGAGTGGAGGAGAATGGTAATCTAATAAGTTCAGATATGATATTGATGGTGAATTCAAAGGTATGGGAATGGATGGGGTGATGACTGTTAATTGGATTATAAGTATCACAGCTATATTGAAAGTGAATAGGATGGAAAGTGTTGTTTAAATCCATGTATCCTACAGATCAACACTACAAATATAGATAGGTGCCTACATGATATATTTCTAAGGTAGACACTAGCAATGAGAGTTGACAACAGAAGGGTATATGGAAAAATCTACATATTGCATACTAGAGATTATAATTAATAGGAATATCATACTAGTACCACACAAATACTATACTAGGGACAAATAATTAAGGGCTCAAAAGAGCTATGAGGTGTTTTGGGTTATGAGAATTGTTTAAAATGGACAGTGATGAGGATTGTACAGCTAAGTGATGATAATGTGAGGTATAGATGGATTATTTTATACCTAACATATACTATGTGAACTTAGGAATCCCCTGCTTCATAAGCCAAGCACTTGAACTTGAGGCTTGCTCTTGAGAAACTTATGGTTGTAAAAGGGAGGCTAAGCCCACCTATAATTATGCCTAGGGGTCACCTCCAGAGAACATCTTTTGTTGCTCAAATGTGGAGTCTCTCTCTCTAAGTCTAACTCTGCAAATAAATTCATCACCTTCCCCCTACATAAGACAGGATCCCCCAGGTGAATGAGTCTCCCTGGTGATATGAGACAAAGATTCTGTGAATGAGCCTTACCCTGGCATTGAGTGGTTAAGAATCCCTTTTTGACTAAAAGGGGGAAAAGAAACACAACAAAATACAGCTCCACACTGACTTCCAGAAAGGTTACACCATTCTGTCTCCTCATCAACAGAAACCAGATACATCATTCTCTCCTTGTTTTCTTCAGCACTCTTACCCTTATTTATATTTTTCCTAAAATTTTATAGAGATGTATTCATGTCACATACAATTATTCACAGTGTACAGTCAGTGGTTCATGGTAGCACCATATAGTTGTACATTTATCACCAAAGTCAGCACTTGAAACTACTGATTACTATGAAAAGTTTTTTTTGGTGAATAATAATAAAAGTAATGAAAGGAAAAATAAAATGTCATATGATACAATATAATAGTAATGACAGAAAACAACACCACTGCCAAGAATCCCATATCCCTTCCTTATATCCCCCTCTCATACACATTTAATTTTGGTATATTGTCTTTGTTACATTTAATGGGAGCATATTACAGTGATAATGTTGACCATAGTCTCCAGTTTCTTTTGTTTTTTTTTCCCAATACCATTCCTTTATTCAACAGTCTGCATGGTTGACATTCATTTGTTCTTTCACATGTGAAAATATTTTTACATTTGTACATTTAGTAACAGTCTTTCACCACTCCAGTTTTTGCCAAGTTTTACATTCCCAGTTTTTATCATCTATCTTTATCTCTGATGTCATACATTCCCCTATCCAACCTCTTTCAGCTTTACTCACAGACATCTTTGTTCAATGTACTTACAATATTGTGCTACCATCACACAGTATTGTCTTATCTATTTTTGGATCTATACAATCAATCCTGCTGAACATTCTGTAGTCTTTCAGCATCAAAGGCCTGACATCTACCCTCTTCTTATCTCCTGGTAGTCTGTGCTATCAGCTTTTAAATCTCAAAGTATGCTCATTAATGTTAGTTCATATTAGTGAGGCCACACAGTATTTGTTCTTTTTTTCCTGGCTATCTTCATTCAGCTTAATGTCCTCAAGGTTCATCCACATTATATGTTCCATATCTTTGTTCTCTCTTACAGCCGCATAATATTCCATCATGTGTTTATACCACAGTTTGTTTATCCACCCATCCATTGATGGACATTTGGGCTGTTTTCATCTCTTGGCAATTGTGAATAATGCAAGAGATACTGGTTTACAAATGTCCATTTGTGTCTTAAACTTCAGTTCCTTTGAGTATATACCTAGCAATGGAACAACTGGATCATATGGTAAATCTATACTTAGCTTCCTGAGGAAACTTCACACTGTCTTCCAGAGTGGTTACACCATTCCACATTCCCACCAACTATGAATAAGTGTGCCTATGTCTCCACAATCTCTCAAGCACTTGTAATTTTCTGCTTTTTTAGATAATGGCTGTTCTGGTAGGTGTGAGATGATATCTCATTGGGGTTTTGATTTGCATTTCCCTAATAGTCAGTGAAGTTGAGCACTTTTTCATGTGTTTGAGCCATTTGTATTTCTTCTTCAGAAAAGTTTCTGTCCATGTCTTTTTCCCTTTTTGTAGTTGTGTTTTTTGCATTTCCATTGCTGAGTTTTAGGATCACTTTATATATTTGGGATATTAAACCTTTATCTGATATATGGCTTCCAAATATTGTCTCCCATTGTGTAGGCTGCCATTTTACTTTTCTAACAAAGTCCTTTGATGTGGAAAAGTGATTTTGAGGAGATACCATTTGTCTATGTGTTCTTTGATTGCTCACACATTGTGTGTAGGGTCTACGAAACCACCTCATATCACAAGATCTTTATGATATTGTCCTATATAATCTTCTAAAAGTCTTATGGTCTTAACACTTATGTTTTGGTCTCTGATCCATTTGAAGTAAATTTTTGTAGAAAGTGTGAAATAGGGGTCATCTTTCTTTTGGAATTGATATCTAGTTCTCCAAACACCATTTTTTGAAGAGGATGCTATGTTCCAGTTGCTTTGGCTTGAAAACTAAACATTATCAAAGATAAATTGGCCATAGATGTGAGAGTACATTTCTGCACACTTAATTGCATTCCGTAGGTCAGTATCTCTGTCCTTTTGCCAATACCATGCTATTTTGAGCCCTGTAGCTTTGTAATATGCTTCAAAGTCAGGCAGTGTGAGACCTCCCACTTTCTTCCTCTTTTTCAAGATATTTTTGGCTGTTCAGGGCACCTTGCCCTTCCAAATAAAATTGGTTATTTGTTTTTCTATTTCTGCAAAGCAAGGTGTTTGGATTTTAATTGGTATTGCCTTGATTCTACAAATCAGTTTAGGTAGAGTTCACATCGTAATTATATTTACTCTTGCAATCCATGAACAGGTATGATCTTCCATTTTTTTAGGTCCTGTTCAATTTCTTTTAGCAGTTTCTTGCAGTTTTCTTTATATAGGTCTTTTGTGGCCTTTGTCAAGTTTATTCCTAAATGCTTGATTCTTTTGGTTGCTATTGTAAATGCAACTTTTTCATTTCTTCCTCTTTTTGCACACTACTTCTGTATAAGAGCACTACAGATTTTTGCACATTGATCTTGTAGTGTGCCACTTTGCTGTATTCATTGAGTAGGTCTAATAGCTTTGCTGTAGATTTTTCTGACTTTTCTACATATAGAATCATGTCATCTGCAAACAGTGAAAGTTTTACTTCCTCCTCTCCAATTTAGTTGCATTTTGTTTCTTTTTCTTGCCTAATTGCTCTAGCTAGAACTTCCAGCACTATTTTGAATAATAATGGTGACAGTGGGCATCTTTTTTGGGATGCTTTCTGATGGCTTACTCCATCTCTTTGCTTGTGATTAGTTTGATGAGATCATCATTTTATTCTAGCATCAGTGTTGGTTGTTTATGCTTTTCTAGGAAGCTGTCCATTTTGTGTAAGTTGTCCAGTTTATTAACATACAGTTGCTCATAGTAGCTTCTCATGATCTTTATTTCTGCAGGGTCAGTAGTTATGTTTCCTTTCCTGTTTCTGATTGCATTTATTTGCATCTGCTCTCTCTTTCCCTTTTTTATTATTTTTAGCCTAGTTAGGGGTCCATCAATTTTGTTGATTTTCTTGAAGAACCGGTTTTTTGTATCCTTGATTCTCCCAATTGTTTTCCTGTTACCGGTTTCTTTATTTCTGCTCTTATCTTTATTTCTTTCCTTTTGTTTGCTTTTCTCTGGTTCCTCCAAGTGAACAGTTAATTCCTCAATTTTTGCTCTCTATTCTCTTCTAATATAGGCATTTAGGGTAATAAATTTCCCTCTCAGCACCACCGTTGCTGCATCCCCTAAGTTTTGATTTGTTGTGTTTTCATTACGTTTGCCTTGAGTTATTTACTAATTTCTCTCATAATTTCTTCCTCTACCCACTGGTTTTCTAAGAGTGTGTTATTTATTCTCCATATATTTATGAATTTTACAGTCATCTGCCTGTTATTTCCAACTTTTCATTCCATTATGTTTCAAGGCAGTGTTTTTTTTTTTTAATAATTTCCATGTTTTTAAATTTGTTGAGAATTCCTTTGTGACCCAGAAAGTGGTCTATCCTAGAGAAAGTTCCATGAGCCCTTGAACAAAACATGTATCCTTCTGTTGTGGAGTGGAGTGTTCTATAAATATTTTTCAAGTCTAGTTCACTTATCATACAATTCAACATCTCTGTTTCCTTGTTGATCCTCTGTCTAGATGTTCTATCCATTGATGAGAAGAGTGTATTGAAGAATGCACCTATTATTGTAGAGTTAACTACTTCTCATTTCAGTGCTGTCAATGTTTGCTTCATGAATTTTGGGGCACTCTGTCTTGGTGCATAAATATTTTGATGGTTACATTTTCTTGATGAATTGACCCTTTTATTAATATATAGTGTCCTTGCCTCTTTTAATTGTTTTATTTTGAAGTCTATTTTGTCTGGTATTAATATAGGTACTCCCTCTTTATTCTGGTTGTGGCTGGCATGAAATATCTTTTTCCAGCCTTCCCCTTTCAGCTTATTTTTCCCATGTGTCTAAAGTAAGTTTCTTGGAGACAGCATATAGATTGTTCCTGTTAATAATCCATTCTGCCAGTCTGTGATTTTTATTGGGGAGTTTAATCCATTAACATTTATTGTTATTACTGTAAGGGAAGCACTTTCTTCTACCACTTTGTATTTTGGATTTTATATGTCATGTTTTATTTTTTCCTCTCTCTCTTTTTACTCTTCCTGATAATCTTCATTTCTACCATCTTCTCCAAACCTCTTTTTTCCTGTCATTTCCTATCAGGCTTTAGCACTCCCTTTAGAATTTCTTATAGTGACAGTCCCTTATTCACAATCTCTCTCAGTGTCTGTTTGTCTGAAAATATTGTAATCACTCCCTCATTTTTGAAGAAGAGTTTTGCTGGATAAAAGTTCTTAGTTGACAGTTCTTCTCTTTCAGTATCTTAAATATATCATGCCACTGTTTTCTTGCCTCCATGGTTTCTGCATGGAAATCTGTGCATAGCCTTACTGAGCTTCCCTTGTATGTGATGGATTGCTTTTCTCTTGCTGCTTTCAGAATTCTGTTTTTGACATTGGACCATCTGATTAGTAAGTGTCTTGGAGTAGGTCTATTGGGTTCTGTTCTTCTTTGGGAGTACTGTACTTCTTGAATCTATAATTTTCTATCTTTCATAAGAGTTGGGAAATTTTCAGTGATTATTTCTTCTGTTATACTTTCTGCCCCCTTTCCCCTCTCTTTTCCCTCTGGGATATGTATAGAATGTATACTTGTATTCTTCATGTTGTCACTGAGCCCCCTAAAACCCTGCTTGTATTTTTTCCATTATTTTCATCATTGGTTCCTTTGTGTGTGTGGATTCAGAAGTTTGGTCTTCCAATTCACTGATCCTTTCTTCTGCCTGTTCAAATCTACTCTTGTATCCCTTGATTGTCTTTTTCATCTCCTCCATTATGCCCTTCATTCCTATAAGTTCTGCCATTTGTATTTTCAAGCTTATGAATTCATCCTTATGGTCATCAAGTATCCTCCTTACATCCTTCATCTATTTTGCTCTAACTTTTCTCAGTTCATTGACTTGATATTTGACTTGATTTAGTTGTGTTTGGACTTCTATTAGTTCTTCCTTCAGTTCATTGAAATGATTTAGTAATAATTGCTTCCACTCCTGTAGCTCAGTTTAACTATTAGTTTTTTTATTTCTTTTGCTGGTCCATATTTTCATGTTTCCTAGTATGGCTCATTATTTTGAACTGCCTAGGCATCTGACTTTCTTGACTAGTTTATTCTGGAGCTTGTTTCCTGTCTTTTACCCAGGATTTTCTTGTTGGTTGGCTTTGTTCTCTAACATCTGGTGCTTAGTTCCAATTATACTAGGCCTCTAAGTTAGATTCTATTTAGTTGATCAGAGTTTTTCACCTCTTGTTTTTCTGTTTCTTGCCCTGATTCTATGTAGCCTTTTTGTGTGAGGGTCTTCTCAGATATGGTCAACCCCAGTCAGGTTTTCCCAGTCCAGAAAGGCCCAGGTCTCAGGAGGAGCTTATGTAGTTTCCTTGAGAATGAGACCCTCTTTTGAGGTCTCTAGACTTGGTGCTTCTCCTATGCTGTCCATCAGTTGGTACCTACCAGCCCACAGCACCCCCTCCAGTGACCCTAGCCCTTTTGGGGGCATGGCTGACTGCAACTCATTTCTGAATTCCAAACCCTGGGGTCTAAGTTCGCAAAAGTTGAGCTACCATTGGAGCTGGGCCACACACCCCAACTCTGAAAAAGTCCTGGGTTTTATTTTATTTTATTTTATTTTATTTTATTTTGCTGTTTTTGCTAGCCCTCTCTCCTCTCTGCTGGGCTGACTGTTCCAAGATACTCTGGTATCTGGTCTCAGTTTATCTATGGTCGGAATTTTTGTTCATCAGTCTGTTAATCAGTGCTGCAGCTGCAGTTCTCCCTCATGGTTCCCAGCACTGATGGCCTCTCATCCCTCAGGATTGTGCCTGGCATGGTGGGTTGCAGGGCCCTTGGCTACAAGCATTTACAGATTTCACTGATCTCAGCTGTTTCACGCCTATGTGAGTATTGTATGAAGTATGTGCAAACTCAAACTCCTCTGTGATGTCAGGTCCATGCAGTTCCTGGCTTTCTACCAGCTGCCCAAGGAGTAACTAAAACCCACAACTCACCATCTTGCCCCACCTCTTATGCATTAGATTTAAATGATTAGTGTTTTCTACTTGCTACTTGGAAACTCAGTCAATTGTTTTAACTGTACTATGAAAAATTCTTGCCCCAAACTAATGACATTTACAGTGAACTCCCATGTACCCAGCCTCAACAGTCATCAACTTTCCACCATTCTTGTTTACCTATCCCCCAGCTCAGAGAATAGGTGTGCAGAAAGTATTTTAAAACAGAGTTCATATATATATTACATTGCCATTTGTTTTTAACATAATCATAACATCATCACCACTTCCACCTATAATAACAGTAATCTCTTCATCATCCTAATCCAGAGAGTGTTCATTCTGACCCAAAGTCTCAAATATGGCATTTCACAGACTGTGTGTTTTAATGTGGATCCAGACTGGCTTCTATAAATCTGAAGATGCCTATAATCTTTAGCCATTCTTCTTCCTTTTTCCTTTGTGCCATTTACTTTCTTGTACTGATTGTACATTTGTGATTTTGTTTAACATGTAACTGTATCCCCCAATCTTCCTGTAAATTGATAGTTTGATTGTGATTTAATTAGATACATTAGGTTTTCTGGCAGGAATACTATCCTGCTGCACCATTTAGACATCCCTGCAGGTGGGGTATCCACTTCTCCTCCTGCATCAGTTCAGGAGTCAGCATCAACCCATCTCTCCACATGACGATCACATCAATGTCTCTAAAAATTGTTTACTATATCCAGTCATTTTCTATTTTTTTTTAATTTTGTGCCATTATTTTATTTATTACTCTTGATTCTCCCATAAAAGCAGAATTTTCATCAGTTACTCGATTACCCTAAGATACAAGTCTCTCAATGACATTTTGTTAATAAGGAGTTAGTGTCCACTAACCCAAAGAGGGGTCTAGCAAGGCTAATTCTTTCCAGTATCAGTAGAAACTGGGGACTTTTGTTATATTCAATGCACTTCAGTCCATTATAGTTACTGGTTTTTTGTTGCTCAGACCATCCCTACTATACAGAGGGAATCCCTGCACTTGATGCTAGTGTTCTCAGATCACATCCTTGCCTTCAGGACTCATCCTGTGCAATCCCTGCCCTGGGAGAAGCAGACATTTCTCCCAGAGTCACTGGTTCCATTGATTTAGTGGCTCACAAAGACTTCATACCAGGTGCCAGGGTATTCATTAGTACCGGACTGTCACTACTTCTTGACTCCTTCAGTAGAGTGAACTAGGAAATATGTAGAAAGAGAAAAAGCATTCACTTATTTTGAAATTCCCATTTATATTTAAGAATTATAGGGTTTCACTTAACTTCTTTGATTTTCCTTTGTATCCCTTCATTTAAATGGTTCCTAGCTTATTAACAAAAATACTTATTTGTTTTATCCTATAATAAATAGTGATAGTTCCAAAGTAGCAATAATAACAAGCCCAATGAGAATTTAAAATGTCTTCGTGGATTTTTCTTTCCTCACTTTCTCTCTTTCTTTTTCTTTGGTACTTTGGTCAAAATCCTGCATTTCAAATTTACTTGAAAGAATCCTCCCTGTGTATATATGACCAACTTGAGAAAGGGTCAGGTTCATTTGCTTTAGAAATTTTCTACTTTTGGAAATTGTTTTTTTTTCTCCAAATTATTTAAAATAGCTCTATATTTCTTAAGTCAAAATCATTGTTTAAAAGGTACTTTTAGGGAAGTCTGACTTCCATTCCTTCCCTGCCTCAATTTTTTCCTTCCCTAGATAGCCCTTTTGTATTTTATTTTATTTTATCCTTCCATGTGTATTTTTTGAATTCAAAAATATATATGTGTGTTTTCCTTTTCCTCCTTACATATTACACAAAAGGTAGCATGCAATGCACATTCTCCAACATCTTTTTTTTTTGCTGTCAATTTTAGCATATTTTTAATATATCTCTGACCTTGCTTCATTGCAGAATAGAGAGCTAGCTCTCATTCCTTTTCTTGCCAACTAGTGCTTTACTGAGTTTATTCAACCATTCTCCCTATTGGTGGACATTTGGATTTCTATAGCCCAGTGCATAACATTTCATATTTTTCCAGGAATAACTTTGGAGTATATTCCACAATGGTATTACTGGGTTAGAGTAAATGCATATATGATTTTTGTTACCAGATTCCTCTTCATAAAGGATTTATCCTTTCTAATTCCCACCAGCAAGATGTAACAGACTGTTATAGGCATAAATGCTTTATCTTCTCACCAGCATGATATGACAGACTACAATGAGCCAGAATATAAAAAGTCAGCTACTTTATTGACACACTACCATTTAAAATGCTGGTTTTAGGGCTAACTCCTACCACTACCTTATACTTTTAACTGTCAGTTGTATCCCTTACCTCTCTTACTGCCTCTGTACCCTTGGAAACATTGTGCAATTACTCAGTAATCATTGACAGTACTAATATCAGGACTAAATTGGCTAAGATACATAAACACCAGTGTAGTTCCTGGCACAAGGGTGTTTTCATGTGCCCATTAGTTACTTTCTATTGAGAATCATGTTCAAAATAGTCTTAGGAATCAATGGATGAAGCAGTGTGTGACACCTTTGCTTTAAAAGCAGACCCCAATCTCAGCTTGATCGTAGCATTGGAGAGTTCTCAATCCCAGAGATGCTACAACACAGCTCACAGAGGAGACCACTGTGGCCACATGATCCTCTTCTTAGTTCTCCCCAATGTGAGAAGGGCAATTCTCTCTCCCTGAACCTGAGCAAAGAGCTCCATTTTCTGAGCCTGTTGCCTGATTTACCAGAATTAGTTACCAGCAGAACATTATATCTTCTTTCCTGGCTTCATTTTTTTTTTTAATTTTAACCATTGTAAAGTATCTACACTTTTATATTACTGCTAAGTAAAATTTTTGCTCCTCTTCCATATTCCTGAAGCCAAATTTGTGTTGTGGAAATATATGCTAGAAAGTGTACATTTATTGCAATCTTTGTAATACCTTCATGAAATTCCCATATCCTTTTTTAGTGTATAAAAAATAGTATGTAAGTATAATATTAAAATGCTAATTTTCACAAAAGAACAGTTTTTTTATATGAACATCATACTGATACATGCTAAAACTGAAATTTCTTTGTTTAGACTCTCTATATATTTTGAAAATGTTGATGCAACTAAGAAGAGTCTCTCTGTTCATATCTTAGGTGGTCTGACTCTTAGCTACAAGGTATGGGTTGAAGAATGTTTTCTATTAAAATTAAAACATGCAAGTAATAGGTTACTTTCTGTTCTAAGTTTAATTTTTTTGTTTTGTTTTGTGTTTATTTTGTTCTCATAGGTACCATGGCCTGTGGACATTGTTATAAGTTTGGAGTGTGAAAAAATGAAAATCAGGTGTTCCTTCTTTTATTGCAAATAAAGTGGGCCAAATATAATCTGGATGTTTTAATATTTGGTGGTAAGATTTGTTTTCAGCATGTAAAATTATTAAATTTTAGCCCTGAAAAAGAAAGTTGGTGGTCTTTGGTCACTGTTTTATGATGATACAAATGCCAATATGGCATATATTTATAACAATAGCTTTACAGACATATGAGTTACCTTCTCTGAATGAAATACTAGGAAGTTGCATGTAGACTTTTGAAATGCATTAACTTGAGAATTCAGCCAAAATATAACCCCTGTTAGGTTATGAAATTTTTATGACTTTTTATTGACATTTTTCATGACTGTGAAAATAAAGATGATATAGGGCACTTTTCACTGCTTTGCCTTCTAAAGACACTGAAATTGAAACCCATGATCCACCTTTGTCAGAGCACTCATACAGTGTCAATAACCACTGATGTTAGTGTTCTTGCTGTGTCTAATGTTGAAGGTGGGGTTTTAGTGTATGCTCTTTCCACACACTTGTCTCTTCTCATCTTTTATAGAGCAGGATAGAACTGCAAAAAAGCACAACTTAAAGGATTGTTACATGAACCAGACCCAGTTGCTCAGTTTGGAACATAAAAGAAACTGATAAGCAGGAGATTCATCATCTGTTCCTCTTAAAAGTGAAACTCATGCATTTTGTGAATGGCATACACAACTATATCATGACTAGGGTTTGTGTCTGTCCATCTACTTCTCTTTTGTTGCCTTAAATATAGCTAATCATACAGAATGACTTGTAATTAGATATATAAATACAGAGTATCCCAAAATGTACTTAGAGGCTATGTTGATGTCAAAATAGGACATATAAAAATTTTTATTAGAACATGTTTGTTATACCAAAACATATGTATCCAGAAGACTATTGTACTTCCTTTCTGGTCATTCCTTTGGGTGGGCATTTACCCAGACATCCTCTTTTGGAATTGCCTCCAGAACATTGTACACATATATTCCTTTAAATTTCAACAATGGTGGCCAAACTGCTCCTTGAAAATTACTTCAGTTTTTAGTAACAGCATTGTAAAACCAGTTCTAGGGAAAGCTCTGAAAGAGGTTTTTGAATATTTGAACAACAGCAGTGTTATTAGAGGATAATATTCATTTGTGGTGTAAATTTTGTCCCTAAAAATATCTCAGTTTTGCCATTCTGTTATGAAAGTCTAAAATCCATCCTGTTTCCATGAAGTGAACATTTGAAGCCTGTGTTGGGATTTGATGGATATGGCAGAAGTGGTCTTTGCTCTCCATGACTTCACTAATGACTTTCAGAAGGCTAGCCTTAAACCCTTAATTTTTAAGAGGAAAATGGTAGGAGTTTAAGTGTTTTCTTTGTTTTTGTTTTCACCTATGCATAGTAAAAATTCATAGTAAAAATAATTCAGTGTAATTATTTGTATTGTAAAAATAATACTGTCATTTAAAACAAAATCAGTTTTTTAAATCAAGTTCCACCAAGCATTTTCCATGTGATTCTACAATTCCCTTTACTTTATCTCCCTGCAAAGAACAGCCTGTTAGTCCAAAGTGAACCATTCATTGTCTTGTGCAAATGGATGTCCTAAAGGACTCACCCTGAGATCATTTTAGAATCAGAATGCCAAAGTATCCTATAAAGATCTTTACTTTATAAAATTTTACAGATGTAATTGTTGAAGGAAGGATCTCAGAGTAGAAGAGGTTGGTAAAAAATACTGTATATGGTATTCAAGTCCTCAGAGAACAATTCTGCTGATCAAACTTTGTTTTTCTCTTCAAAGATTCTTCACAGTACATGGCTGGGGTTTAAACATCAATTTGCAGAAGCCAAGGATTTGGATCAATTGATTAAAATTCATTATAGATATTTTTGTCAACCATTTATCATCTGCTAAGAGAAAATGTACACAAGCTGTACACTTGGAATTTGGCCACTGAGGCAGGAAATGAAGCTGGGCAGAAAGGTTGTTTATCTGCTTTGGAATTTTATAATTATTAAGCTTCTGCTCCATAGAAATGTACTTTAAGGAAGGACCATGTGAAATTTGGTTAAAACTTTTTGCCACATTACTAGAAATAATATGTAAGAGACACAGATGAAACTGTGTTGTCACAGTCTGCATTCACTCTGCACTCACTGCATTATGCTTGAATTCACTGGAAAATCATATCTGCAGCTATAGAGTAATAGTGTTTTAGTCAAAAGTGTGTCCAGTTTAGTGTGAATATATGGCATTAAATAGTATGACATCTTTTCGAATTACTTGTTCCATTTTATTGGTGGATTAAATGGCCAGCCTAAGAAATTGTCACTTGCTCTGTTGTTTCAACTCTACTGCTAATAACTCCTGTATCATGGGCATAGTAAATCCATGGGCCAGATTCCAAATGAATCATGTTCAGAACCAAGTTCCTTGTCTTACACATAGAAAATATTCTTGGACAAATGATCTATTTCTATGACTCATTTCAATTAAGTAGAAAGTGTTGGTATCAGTTACCAAAAAAAATATATAGAACCCATTTTATATCCATGACTTTAATTTCCAGGCTAGCATTGTGGAAGAAGCCACCTTGAAGGTGTTGAATTTGGCTCTCATGTTTGCAGATCACTGGCAGGTGGGTCTGGGGGCTTGGAAGTAAGTATGTGACCTCGTGAAGCACCTGTGTTGTGACCATTTCACCTTCCTTTTTGACTGGCTTCTCTATTCACCTAAACAAGACTTGTTTGACTCCTTTATGAGAGAGATAAGCGGTAAGAAAAGTGGGAAGTCTTTTAACCAGAACAAGCAAATACTCTCAGAAGATATTCATGCTGAGTAGATTTTCTTAAATTTTTATTATGAATGCCTTTCAAAAGAAACAAGATTGCTAATCCTCTTGCACCCATCACCCAGCTATGCAGGTCCAACATGGGTCTAATACTTTTTGTTTCTACCACACACCTCCACTCACACATGCTAAATTATTTTAAAGCAAATTCTGGACATCATGCTAGAGATTACAGTCCAAAATTGTATTTTGGGTGAGCTTAAAAGAAGTTCCATATTTTCCTTTTTAGAGTGTGTGTTACTCATATCTGTTTGGTAGAAAGGCAGATGCCCTGCAGTCAGAGTACAGTTGAAGAACCAGTGTTTATCCTAATCAACAGAACCATCCTCTACTCTCAACTGAAATGCTAAGCTCAGTATTTCATGCTTGCCTTGTTTATCAAGCTAATGTAAGGATAATGCTGATATGCCTTCCATGAAATAAAAGTAAAGTCTTGTTGATTAGACTGTTATGACAATAATGTAGGCTTAGTACATCTCCATTAGGAGGTAAGTTCTATATAGTGCTAGTCTAACAAAATATCTTAACCTTTGCATGTTTTCATAATCTGAATGTAAATACTAAGAAGATAATAGGAAATTTCAAAATGAAGGGATGAAAAGAGAAGACTTCCTTGCTTTATTATTGCTGTCTCAATGTGTGTAAAACATTTCTCTTTTCATATAAAAGGCTGAGTTAACTGATGCTTGCTGTGTGTGCACTATGGGATGGGAAAGAAAATAACAACCTTGCTGCATATGCTTTGCTAAAATTTCATGGCTTCAGTTTATTCAAGAAATAGTTTGTAAGAAAAAAGCCACAATTGAGGATCCTTAAGAATCATATCAAACCAATTGCAATTATGGAATTTAATTGGATCCATATTCACATTTCTTTTTTAAAAAATTACCTAACAGTGTGAAAGATTTGGACTCTGGTTATTTGATGATATTAAAGAACTGTTAAAGAATTTTGAGCAGATAGTATTGTGGTTATGTTTTAAAAAGAAGTTTTAAAAATTAGATGATGAATAGGGTGGGATGGAGGGGATGGAAAGATTTAAGTGTGTTTGCTTTTACTTTTGTTTTGGAGAAAGGAAGTTTCCAAAATTGATTCTGGTGATGAATGCAGAACTGTATGATTGGGCTGTGAATAATTGATTGTACACTGTGATGACTGCAGGGTGTGTGAATATATCTCAATTAAACTCTATTAAAAAAGTAAATGAACAATGGGGTGAGGAGAGGAATGGGATGTTTGGGATGTTCTTTTTTATTTTAATTTTTGTTTTATGTTTTGGAGTAATGAAAATGTTCAGTTTGTGGTGATAAAAAACTATATGACAATACTGTGAACAACTGATTGCACCCTTTCTAAGACTATTTTATATGGTTATATCAATAAAATTGCATTGTAAAAAGGGAGTGTTATCTCTAATGTAGACACACTGAAATATTAAGGGTGAAATGCTGTGTCTCAAATTTGCTTCTAAATAATATGGAGGGTGGAAGGGGTATAAGTAAGGTTGACTGTGGGTGGATGATGGTTGGTTAGGTGGTTTATACATGAAAGTTCATTGTGTAATTCTTTCTTCTGTGTGTTTGATATTCCCTACAATTTTTTTATGAAAAAATTCAAAAGTTAGGATTTTCCAAAGAATATATGCTTGTAAAAATTAATATGGAAATGTATAATGAGAAAGAGAATATCCCCAGTTTTCCTAGTTCCAGAATTAAATACTTTTCCCAAATAGCAGAGTTCTTAGATCCCAATGAAACTTTTGCTTAGAACACTTTGGAACATTTTATTTTAAAGTAGGGTTTGAAATTTTATATTTTATTTTCTAATCTGTAGACTTGGGACTTTAAGTAATTTAATCATGTTAAATTTGAAATTATTCCCAATCATATTTTATTGCCTGCCTAATAACATTATATAAGCCTTAAACTGAAACTTACTTTCTTTCTTAGAATGGAATCTATAGAGAAGATGGAGTCAAATTTTAAAAAGTTCCATATGTTTCTTGTAATCATTTTAAACAAAGCTGTCTGTAGAGGATCCTTTCCCCACTGAAAGTATATCATGTTAAAATATTACTACTTTTATCTTTTCTTGTAGCTAAATCTTCATGTTACTGTACTGATCCCTTAAATCCCACAAAACTTGGAAGTTATAAGCATATAAATGATAGCTGAAATTGGAATAAAAAGATTGCCCAGGTAGGCAGCATAAATTCTCATGCATAGAATCATTTCCACTGCTGAAATTTTTTCCCTATTATGGGATTTGTGCAACCTTGTGAATATTTTAGGTGGTAGATCAGCTAATACTACAGAAATGCAATGTAATAACCATATGAAAATCCAGAAGATAATTAAAAGAAAAAAAATGAGATATATGTAATAAGTTTTAAGATGGTTTATGAAGGAATAGTTGAAAGAAACAATTGAAGGTAGTTTTTTATTACAGGCAACAGAGGCATTTCTCCATCTTTGGCCACATAGAGTTATAAAGTCCTCCCTTAGCCATTTTGAGTCATAAGCATATGAGAGCAGGAGGTGCCTCTCAAAAGGAGCCTTGAGCAGTCAGGCATCATCACTCAGCCTGCATGCCAGGAAAAGTCACTTTGGTAACATCTAGTAAGTGTGGTAGTGTGGCCTGTGTAGAGGCAAACTTAAAGATCATTGTGTTCAATCTCTTTATTTTTATCAAAGGTGAAATGAAAGCTTGGGGAAGGATGTACAACTAACCAGAGGTCTGGTACCTGAAAATAAATGTTCAAAAAATATACTGGGAGAGGAGCTAAGATGGCAGCATAGAGAGGAGTGGAAGACTGTTAGTCCTCCCTGGAAAAATCCATAAATGACCAAAAACTAGTAAATAACCTGAAATAACTGCAGGGAGACAAACATGACTGTCCACTCATCATCCACCAACCTGAATTGGGATGAATGCCCAAGAATGCAGCATAAAATCTGTAACTAAAAACTGCAGACCTGTGCTGAGAGCTGTGAGCCAAGAGCCCCTCCCTCATGGAAGCTTCATGGTGCTAGAGAGCAGCACTCTCAAAACAAGCTAGTGTACCTCAGCCCAGCTCTAACTGGGAATTTAAAGTTAACTGCTCAATACAGACAGTGAATCGCCAACAGGCAGACAGAGGCTTTTGGTGACAAATGACCTTGGTAGAGCCAGGGAAAAATCTGTCTCAGGATGGGGACTCCAGAGGATCAGGTGTTAGCTCTAGCTTATGGGTGAATCTGGGAGCTATCTGTCCCTTTCTCTCTCTGTGGAGAAAGTCTCAGTCATTTTCAGCCTGCAGCACTTTGCAGTAAATAAAGCCTCAGCCATTTTAAAATCACAGCACTATGACCAGCAGAATCAGAGAAACAAAGAACTTATTGATATGCAGGTGACCGCTCTGGAGGGGCATAGCTTCCCAAGAGGAAAGGGAGGGGCCAACTCTATGGCCTGCCTTACCAGAACCAGACCCCAAAGCCTGGGGGAGGAGAGCCATGGGCTACACCCATTTACACCAGACAATGACAGGCTGACAGGTGCACCTGCTGGGCAGAAAAGCACAGGGTGTGTCAATCCTCTAAGAAAAACCATCAGGGAAACTGGATACTGAATATTTCCTCCTCCTGTGACCTGAGCCTGTTCTTATCTGGGTAAACCTGATTGGGGTGTCCTAGGAGGTCAGATGCCTAGACTACAGAAAACTACAACCTACACTAAGAAAAATGAAGTTATGGCCCAGTCAAACAAAAAATGTACACTTCAACTGAGATACAGGAATTTAAACAACAAATGTTAAATCAATTAAAAAAAATTAGAGAAGATTTGGCAAAAGAGATGAAACCTATAAAGAAAATACTGGGCATACATAAGGCAGAAATCAGAAGTTCAAAAAAACAACTAGCAGAATCTATGGAAATGAATGGCACAACACAAGAGATGAAAGACACAATGGAAACATAACAGCAGATCTCAAGAGGCAGAAGAAAACACTCAGGAACTGGAGAACAAAACACCTGATAGCCTATAAACAAGGGAGCAGATGGAGAAAATACTAAAAAAATATAAGCAGTGTCTCCAGGAACTTAAGAATGAAATGAAGTACAAAAATGTACATATCATTGGTGTCCCAGAAGGAGAAGAGAAGGGAAAAGGGGCAGAAGCAATAATAGAGGAAATAATGAATATTTCCCATCTCTTATGAAAGACATAAAATTACAGATCCAAAAAGCTCAGTGTACTCCAAACAGAATAGATCTGAATAGGCCTATGCCAAGACACTTAATATTCAAATTATCAGACATCAAAGATGAAGAGAATATCCTGAAAGCAGAAAGAGAAAAGAAGTCCATCACATACAAAGGAAGCTTAATAAGACTATGTGTGGATCTCTCAGCAGAAACCATGGAGGCAAGAAGGAAGTGGTGTGATATATTTAAGATACTGAGAGAGAAAAACTGCCAACCAAGAATCCTATATCCAGCCAAGCTGTCCTTCAAATATGAGGGAGAGCTCAAAATATTTTCTGACAAACAGACAATGAGATACTTTGTGAACAAGAAACCTGCCCTACAGGAAATATTAAAGGGAGCACTACGGAGTGATAGGAGAAGACAGGAGTGTGTGGTATAGAACACAATTTTGGGAGATGGTAGCACAGCAATGAAGTACACTGAACAAAGATTATTAATACAGTTGAGAGAGGAAGGTTGGGAGCATGTGAGACAGCAGAAGAAAGGAGGAAAGATAAAGACTGGGACTGTGTAACTTGGTGAAATCTAGAGTGTTCAACAATTGTGATAAAATGTACAAATATGTTCTTTTATGGGAGAGAACAAGCAAATGTCAACCTTACAAGATGTTAAAAATGGGGAGGAATTGGGGGAGGGATGCAATCAATGTAAACTAGAGACTGTAACAGAATCATTGTATTATGCTTCCTTTAATGTAACAAAGGTGATATACCAAGGTAAATGCAGATAAGAGTGGGGGATAGGGGAGGTATGTTAGACAATTTATATTGGTGGTGTTGTCTGACCCTTTACTCTACTTTGATTTAAGGTTATTTTTCATTTTGCTAATTCCTAGCTGTCATTTTTAAGCCAGACACATAAGGACAAATATTGCAGTGTCTCACTGATAGGAACTAATTATAATATGTAAACTCATAGACATGAAATATAAGGTACCAAGATATAGGACAAGGCTAAACAATGGGGAGCAGTTGCTTAGTATGAGCAGAAGTTTCAACTAGGATGAACTTAAATGTTTGGAAATGAACAGAGTGTCAGTAGCAAGATGTGAGAGTAACTAACAGTGCTGAATCATGCATGAATGAGGTGGTAAGGGGAAGCTCAGAGTCATATATGTCACCAGAAGGAAAGTTGGAGTTCAAAAGATGGGAATGTATAAAACTGAATCCTGTGGTGGGCAATGTCCATGATTAACTATACAAACATTAGAAATCTCTTCCATGAACCAGAACAAATGTATGACAATACAAGTAGAAGTTAATAATACAGGGGCATATAGGGAAAAATATATATATCTTTGACAAACTATATACTACAGTTAGTAGTATTTCAACATTCTTTCATAAACAGTAACAAATGTACTATTCCAATACTATGAGTCAACAATTGAGAGTGATTGGTTAGGGATGTGGGAGGATTCAAGTTTCTTTTTCCTTTTTTTTTTTTTCTTTTTTCATCTTTCACTTTATTTCTTGTCTGGAATAATGAAAAGTTTCTAAAAATTGAACAAAAATTAAGTGTGGTGATGGATGCACAGCTGTATGAGGGTACCAGGGGCAACTGATTGCACACTTTTGGATCTTTGGATAATTGTATGGTATGTGAACAATCTCAATAAAAATTAAAAAGTTAAAAAAAAGATATACTGAACTGTGATCAACATAATCAGAAGTCAAACCATCAACCAAATTAGCCAGAGATCATATTATCTCTAATAATAACAGCAAACTCTTCAAGGACTTGCCATCTATCTGTCTCTCAATGCTGTATGCGATTTACTCTCTAAAGTTGGGATGGTTCCACCCCCATAGGCCTTTTGAGGAAATCAAGGTTGAGGGAGAAGTGACTTGCCTGGAGTCACACCCCCATTAAACTGGGGAGCCCTAAAATTAAGCCTCCATTTTCCTTACACCCAATCCTGTCCTTTCAACCATGAAATTATACAAAGCTCTTGTTCCTGTTGAGTAGGGCTCTCTTCTCAATAAGACAGATCTGGTGGTGAGTGTGGGTTGAATCTTCATCAGAGCCAGCCTTTCCCACCAGCTAGAATTTTCATTGGAGAATGCAGCAGGCCTGGGGAACCACCAGATTGAGAGATTTAAGCCAGCCCACAATAGCTGCTTGGTCAGATCTTTTCTGTCTTCACCAGATCACAGGCTTTGTCAAAATGTGTGGACCAGATTTGGATTTGAGGCACTGGGGATGCCCCTCCTCAGGGCTAAGATGTGTGTGGCAGGCAGAGGTGTGTGTCTGTATTTGTCTGTGTGTGTGTGTGACTTGGAACAGCTTTCTTTCAAATTCTGACAGACCTCAATCCAAATAGACCCCTCAGAATTTAAATAAACATTCTAGAAGAAATATTTACTTCTTTTCTTTTTCACAACCTTGCTATATGTGGGGTGCATTCCTGGTATGTGAGGATTTGCAGAGCAAGGGAAAGCTTTGTTTCTTCTCCTCCAAAAGTTTTTGTTTATGTAAATATGGTACATTTTGTTTTAAACAAGAAGGTTGTAAGATTTTTTTTTAAGTTCTATTAAGAGACAGTCCTTCAGTGGTACTGCACCCTTGAGGCATTGGAGAACCTCCAGGATGCAGCATTCATGGCGAGATTTCTAGAGCTCAGTGATGGAAAAGAGCCTTATGCAAGGCACACAAATGCTCTCCACCTCAAAGTAATGCCACATCTTCTTTAACAGTTTCAAATTTACCACGTGTGAGTGGGAAAGGCACACTGGCAGCTCACAAAGAAAATACCCACCATGCTGTCCAGGTGGCATGTGCACTGCTGCCTTGTTCTTCACTGCCCAACAGACCTCCAGTGCCAACTTCTGGGATAGTGCATAACCTCACAGAGACTCAATACCATGGGAGAGCAAACTCTTGCAAGATCACTCATAACCTCACAGAGACCTTCTTCTGCTGGAACTGGAGCATCTCTGCTCAAATTACCCTGGAATGTGCTGTTATTTCACACTAACCTCCAGAAACCTAGCAGATTTCACTTCCTATTCAAAGTTCCATGTAATCATGGTGCTTGAACAAGCTGATGGTCCAAGATAAATTGTACAGTGTACTTCAGAAAACATAGATCCTGCTCCAGATAACCATCTCTTCATTTGGTCTCACATGGAATATGAAGTTTAAAACACAGTAAATATCATCCTTTACCCTTTGGCCTGATTTGCCCTAGTCCTAACCAGATCTGCTTCATTCATATCTTGAATTGAAATCTAGTCTCTTTTTCAGCTTTTTTAACAGTTGCTATATGTGCTAATATTGACATTCATATCAGCTGAGCTATAGGTCTGAGCCTCAGGTGTCACACAGATACCCAAAGATCCAGAGACTGATCAGGTCATACACAAAGGGATCAGCATCACAGAATTTAGAGATAGCCATTACAAATCAGGAATAAATGTGACTACTGTAAGAGCTTACAATCTAGGGGCTGCTATAATGAGTGTTCCCCTGATAAGCTGTGCTCTAAGATTCAATCCTGAGTTTACACATTGTAGTTAGTTCATGTTGGTGAGGAACTATATTGTTTGTCTTTCTTTCTGGCATAGTTCACTCAAAATTCTGTCTCCAGGATCCATTCAATTCATTGCGTGTCTCACAGTTTCACTCATTTTGGCAGTTACTCAATATTCCATTGTATGCATACACCATAGTTCACCATTCTGTTCCTCGGCTGATGTACCCTTAGGCCACCTCCAAACATTGCAAATTATGAAAACTACCTCCATAAACACCAATGTGCAAATGTCCACCTATATCCCTGCTCTCAGATCTTCCAAGCATATACTTCTTAATGAGGTTGCAGGACCTTATGGCACTCTCATACTTAGCTTCTTCTGGAAACATCACACTGTCCTCCAGAAAGACTACAACAATAAATAAATGTATCCCTCTCTTCATGTTTTCTCCAGGACTTTTATCCCTATCTGTATTTTTCCCTACAATTTTATTGAGATATGGTCACTTGCCATACAATTATCCACAGTGCACAATCAGTTGTTCATGGCTATTATTATATTGTTGTGCATTTATCACCACAGTCAGCACTGAGCATATTGATTACTACAAAAAGTGTTGCTTTTAAAGCATAATAGAAAACATAAAAAGAAAAATGAAATGTCATACAATATGATATAATAGTAAGGTCAGACCACAACACTGCTACCAATAAACCCATATCTCCCCTTATATCCCTGTCTCACACAAATTTAGCTTTGGCGTTTTGTCTTTGTTAAATTTTATGAAAGTATACTACAATGTTACTGTTAACCACAGACTCCATTTTGCTTTGATTATATTTTTCCCCAATACCATACTTTTTTCAACACTTTGCATGGTTGACTTTCATTTGTTCTCCCACATGTAAAAACATTCCAATATTTGTACACTTAATCACCATCATTGACCACTCCAGCTTTTGCCAAGTCATACTGCACTAGACTCTGTTGTCTATCTTTACCTCTGGTATCATATATGCCCATAGCCCACCCCTCTAAGCTTCACTCACAGACATCTTTGTTCACTGTGCTTACAATATTATGCTACCGTCAAACAGTATTACACTATCCATTTCTGGATCTATACACTCAATCCTGCTGAACATTCTGTAGTCCATCAGCATCAAATGCCCAATCTTTATGCTCTTTCTATGTCCTTATAGCCTGTGTTATCAGCTTTTAGGTCTCAAAGTTTGCTCATTAATGTTAGTTCATATTACTGAGACCATACAGTGTTTATCCTTTTGTTTCTGGATAACTTCACTCAGTTTAACATCCTGAAGTTCATCCATGTTATTACATGTTCTATGTCTTTTGTCTTACAGCTGCATAATATTTCATTGTGTGTACATACCACAGTTTGTTTATTCACTCATCCATTGTTGCACATTGGGCTGTTACCATCTCTTGGCTATCATGAATAATGCCACAATAATCATTGTTTTACAAATGTCTGTTAATGTCTTTCAGTTCCTCTGAGTATATACCTAGTAATTGAATACCTGGGTCATATGGCAAATCTATACTTAGCTTCCTAAGGAACCACCACACTGTCTTCCGGGGTGGTTGCACCATTCTACATTCCCAACAGTGAATAAATGTGCCTCTTTCTCCACATCCTCCCCAGCACTTGTAATTTTCTATTTTTTGGATTATGACCATTCTGATAGGGGTGAGATGATATTTCATTTTGGTTTTCTTTTGCATTTATTTAATAGCCAGTGAAGTTGAGCATTTTTCATATTTTTTTAAATTGAGTTTTAATGAGATATATTCACATATCATGCCATCATCCATGGTGTACAATACCATCATATAGTTGTGCATTCATCACCCCAATCTATTTTATGAATATTTTCTTTATACTAGAAAAGTAAAAATAGGAATAAAAAATAAAAGTGAAAAAGAACACCTAAATCATCCCCCTAACCTCAACCTAATATTCATTTAGTTTTTGTCTCCATTTTTATACTCACCCATCCATACACTAAAGAGAATGGAATCCACAAGGTTTTCAAAATCACACTCTTGCCACTTGTAACCTACATTGTTATTATAATCACCTTCAAGAGTCAAGGTAGATTTGATCATTGCAGTTTGGTCATTTATTGTATTTACTTCTAGCTATTTCTATATATTATAATATTATACTAAGTTCATACAGTGAGATTGTACAGTATTTGTCCTTATGTACCTGACATTTCAATCAACATAGTTCCCTCAAGGTTTCTTCATCAATCCATTTCTTAAAAACTTTTTTTACCTACTATACATTCCATCCTAACTAAACAATTGATGGTTCCCTGTATAATCACATATTTGTACATTCACCACCATCACCACTATCTATATTAGCACGTCTATTTCTTCTTCTTCAAAGGAGGAAGAGTCAAAGGTAGAGAGACAAAGAAAAAGAAAAAAATATGGCAGCTTAAAACCAAGAAAAGAAAATGTAGAATTAAACTAAAGTAGAATAAAAGATTCAGGCAACCTCACTGTTTTAGTTTGCTAATGCTGCCAGAAGACAAAACATGATAAATGGATCAGCTTTTATAAAGGGGGGTTATTTGATTACAAAGTTACAGTCTTAAGGTCATAAAGTGTCCAAGGTAAGTCATCAACAATTGGGTACCCTCACTGGAGGATGGCCAATGGTGTCTAGAAAATCTGTTAGCTGAGAAGGCACGTGGCTGGCCTCTGCTCCAGAGCTCTGGTTTCAAAATGGCTTTCTCCCAGGATGTTTCCTCTAGGCGGCATTTCCTCAAAAATGTCACTCTTAGTTGCTCTTGGGGTGTTTGTCCTCCCTTAGCTTCTCTGGAGCAAGAGTCTTTTTTCAATGGCAGTCTTCAAGCAGTCTCTCATCTGTACCTACTCTCTCAGCTTCTGTGCATTCTTCAAAGTGTCCCTCTTGGCTGTAGCAAACTCACTCCTTATGTCTGAACTTACGTAGTGCTCCAGTAAACTAGTCAAGGCACAAGCTGAATGAGCAGGGCCAAACCTCCGTGGAAATTATCCAGAGTTATCACCCACAGTTGAGTGGAGCACATCTCCCTGGAAACAACCTAATCCAACAATTTTGTGTGATGGTAGCACAAAAATCAACACTAACATGTCTGCCCCAACAAGATTGCATCAAAGATCATGGCCTTTTCTAGGGGACATAATATATACAAAGTGGTACAATCACCAATGCCAAGCATCCCATACCCCTCCCTTATGTTGCCCTCTTGTAGGCATTTAGCTATGGAATATTACCTTTGTTTCACTTAAGGAAGTATAATACAATGTTTCTGTTAACCATATTGTCTAGTTTGCATTGATTGTATTTTTCCCAAATACCACCCCATTTTTAACACCTTTCAAGGTTGATAATCATTTGTTCTCCCTCATGTAAAAACATATTTGTATATTTTATCACAATTGTTGAGCACTCTAGGATTCACTGAGATATACAGTCCCAGTCTTTATCTTTCCTCTTTCCTTCTTCAACCATATTCACAATCATCTTTCTTCTGTACATTTCCATTTTTGTCCTACCATCACCCAAATTTGTGTTCCAGACCTCCCATTCCTGTCTGTAGCGCTCCCTTTAGTATTTCCTGTTGAGCACATATCTTGTTCACTAACACTCTCATTGTCTGTCAGAGAATATTTTAAGCTCTCCCTCATATTTGAAGTCACTTTTGCAGATATATCATTCTTGCTTGGTGGTTTTTCTCTTTCAGTTCCATAAATATATCACACCACTTCCTTCTTGCCTCCATGGTTTCTACAGAGAAATCCACACTCAGTCTTATCAAGCTTCCTTCATAGGTGATGGGTTGCTTTTCTCTTGCTACTTTCAGGATTCTCTCTTTGTCTTTGATCAGTGATAATCTGATTATTAAGTGTCCTACCAGAGATCTACTCAAATCTTTCTGTTTGTGGTATGCTGCACTCCTTGTATCTGTAATTTTATGTCTTTCTTACCCTATTCCATTGTCTTCTACTTCTTGGACCCTCATGACACTTACATTCATGTGCTTCATATTGTCTTTCAATTCCCTGAGACACTGCTCAGATTTTTCCATTCTTTTCCCCTATTTGTTCTTTTGTGTTTACAATTTCAGGTATCTTGCTCTCCAGTTCCTGAGTGTTTTCTTCTGCCTCTTGAAACCTGCTGTTTATGTCTTCATTGTCTTTTTCATCTCTTGTGTTGTGCCTTTCATTTCCATAGATTCTGCCAGTTGTTTTTCTAAACTTTCAATTTCTATCTTACATTCACTCAGTTTTTTCTGATATGCTTCTTCTCTTTTGCCATATTTTTCTGAACTCATTGATTTGGTTTTTGAATTCATTTAGTATATTCTTTTGAAAATCTTTAATTGTTTTTTCCATTTAAGTGAAATGGTATCTCAACTGTACCTTAATTGAGCTGCAAATTTGTCCCTTTGAGTCATATCTTCATTTATTCTAATGTGTTTTTGGCTTTATAGTTGTCTAGACATCTGGGTTCCTGGGTTACCCCAACCAGATTTTCCCAGACCAGAGTGTGTTCAGGTCTCAGAATGGGGTTATATTCAGTGTCAATTTTCCCTGAGGGCATGTCTTATAAGATTGACATATTTTCCTGTGAGCCCTCTATCCACTGTGTTTTCCTCATGTGCCCAGCATGTGGCACCTGTCAGCCTGTTGCTTCAACTTGTATAAGGAGGTGTGGCCACTTTAGTTCTCAGCTTAGGTTGTTTCTGTTTTGGCAATTTTCCCAAGGCCTTGGAATCTGAGTTCTGAAGGGAAGGCCAGCACTAGTGCTGGGTCCCTCCTCCTACCTCTTAGGGAAGACACACCCCCTAGGGAGCTATCTTCTGCATTTGTATTACTCCTTTTTCTCTCTGACTTGATTAACTCCACCACTGTCTGGATCACAGCACTGCAAACTGAAAATGGTTGAGTCTCTCTCCACTGATCCACTCAGGTTGAGAGAGACAAAGAGGGAAAGGAAACTCCCTTTCAGAACCAGTACATGGCCCCCCAGTTTTGTCCCTCAGACAGAACACCCAGTTTCTTAGACTCTTCTCAGGGCACAAGAATTTTCTAGCTCTTTAAGATCAGTCATCTCTAAAAGCCTCTATAGTTTTACTTCTTTTTGATTAATTTTTTCCCATCAGTCCCACCTTCTCTCCACTTGGAGTGATATCATTGTACTTTGCTGCTTGTTATGGGTTTGTGTATGTTTGTAGCTTGTATTCAGCAGACAAAATTTGTTAATACCCCAGTTGGAACTGGGTTGATCTAGAGTTGCTTGCTCTAGGAATGCTGCTTTTTCCCACAGCAATGTCTTTCAGCTCAGTCTGCCATGGGAGGAGGTGACTCCTAACAAAGATCCACAGTTTTGGCTTCCAGATTTTATGCTGTGATCTCAGCCAATCTACCCCATCCGTGTTGGTGTATGTGTGGACAGCCACAATTGTCACCTGGCAATTGTTCCAGATTATTTGCTAGTTTTTCCTGTTTATTAGTTGCTCCAGGTGACTAACTAAATTCCATACCCCTTTATGCTACCATCTTGCCCATCTTCCCTCCAGATATATTTTTATAGAAGTAGATCCTAGGTTCCTCCCAATCTTCAGCCATTTTCCCAGTTTATGAAAATTTTGCTTCAGAGTAAAGCAAGCAAGTATATTTATTAAAAGTAGAGAATGTAAGAGAGAGAGAGTAAGAGAGAAGGGGAGAGATAGAGAAAGAGACAGATAAACAGATAGAGAGATAGAGAGATCAGGAGGAAGAGTGAGGAGTTGCCTTATTAGAACTAGTCTCTATTTGGGTTGATGGAAAGATTTAGAAAGCATGGTGGTTATGATAGCACATTGTGAATACCATCAACAGCAATAAATTATACAGTTTAATGTGGTTAAATGAGGGACTTATATATTTGTATCTGTTACTGAAACAAAAATTTAAAAAGAAAGAAAAACAGGGCAGTACAACACAGTGAACCCAAATGCAAACAATAGACTATAGTTGATAGTACATTTATAAAATGTTCTTTCATGAATTGTGATAGATATACCACTGTCATGTATAGTTTAAATAATAAGGTGGTGTCTGGGAAAAACTGCACCTTATGCTTGATTTTTTCTGTAAAACTTTACTAATAAAAAATGAAAAACATAATAGGATTCAGATAAAAAATGTGGAAAAAGATTTAAGGGGAGAATTTAAAGAATAAATAGAAGAAAATAAATACTCTCTTCCACAGGTAAGTGGTCATATTTTTTGGTTTAGCTTACATTCTTTGGATTCTTTTTTATATTCCAGGCACTGTGCTGTTTTTAGACAGAAAACAGAATATAAACTTTATAGTAATCTTAATAGATAGATGAGGAAACTCATGTTTAAGGAGGTTCATTGATTTTTTTTTTTAATGTAAGGAAGCATCTATTGCAGTTATATTCCAACCAGGATTGGTTAAAGTTGGGAGAATAGGCATGGGTTGTGGGTTCCATGTTTCATGGTTTGGAAAATAACTGGAAATAGGAGAAAAATATAAGGATGTAATATCTCACACTTTCTTCTGTGTTTTAGGCTCAGCTAGCTTTGACTGCTTTTATTGCCATAAGTGTGATACTGATGTGCAATAAACTACATAATAAGTATACTGGACTCTAGAAAACACATGTTTACAACTTTGAAATTCTGGACATGTAAAGAAGGGGTTCCTAGTGGGAGAAGTCCCTCAGGTAAAATTTGTTACCAGGATAATACTGCATCTAAAATCTCACTAATGCCCTATCACTGTTTTTTTTTTTTTTGTATTTTTATTGAGATATATTCACATACCATGCAGTCATACAAAACAAATCATACATTCGATTGTTCACCATAGCATTACATAGTTGTACATTCATCACCAAAATCAATCCCTGACACCTTCATTACCACACACACAAAAATAACAAGAATAATAATTAAAGTGAAAAAGAGCAATTAAAGTAAAAAAGAACCCTGGGTGCCTTTGTTTGTTTGTTTCCTTCCCCCATTTTTCTACTCATGCATCCATAAACTAGACAAAGGGGACTGTGATCCTTATGGCTTTCCCAATCCCATTGTCACCCCTCATAAGCTACATTTTTATACAATCTTCTTCAAGATTCATGGGTTCTGGGTTGTAGTTTGATAGTTCCAGTTATCTACCACCAGCTACCCCAAATCATTAGAACCTAAAGCATTGTCTATATTGTGCATAAGACTGCCCACCAGAGTGACCTCTCAGCTCCTTTTGGAATCTCTCTACAACTGAAGTTTATTTCATTTCCTTTCATTTCCCCCTTTTGGTCAAGAAGATGTTCTCCATCCCATGATGCCAGGTCTACATTCCTCCCCAGGAGTAATATTCCATGTTGCCATGGAGATTCAATCCCCTGGGTGTCTGATCCCATGTAGGGGGGAGGGCAATGATTTCACCTTTCAAGTTGGCTTAGCTAGAGACAGAGGGCCACATCTGAGCAACAGAGGCACTCAGGGAGAGACTCTTGGGCAGAATTATAGGGAGGCCTAGTCTCTCCTCTGCAGCAACAGCCCTCCCAAGGGCAAGTCCTGTGGTAGAGGGCTCAACCCATCAAACCACCAGTCCCCCATGTCCACGAGCACACCAGCAACCATTGAGGTACCCTATCACTCTTTTAGAAAGGATCTTATGATTAAATTTCAGAAATTTCTTCAGAAGTATTTCATTACATATTTTATTCCCCATATAGTGCTGTTTTTTATGCCTCATACTCTGAGGATGCTGCTTACTGTACAATACACAAGGGTCCCTAAACTCATTATTCCATTGAAGGAGTTTAGTTTACATAAAAATGATACCATATGGAGTAATTAGCACTGTCTTAGTTTTCCATAGCTGCTATAACAAATACCACAGACTGGTTGGCTGAAAAAATTTATTGGCAGTTTGGGAGTCTAGAAGTCCAAAATCAAGGTATTGTCAGGCCCTGCCTTCTCTTAAGTCTGTAATGTCCTGGTGGTGACTCACAGACATAACTCAGTCTCTGAACCATGTCACATGGCATTCTGTCTTCCTCTGCCTCTACCTCTGGCTTCTAATTCTCCTGCTCAGTCATCTGTGTCACTCTTTACTCTCACAGGTTCATTTCTTTACACCTCAAACCTATGATCTCCATTAGAAAAGGCCTGAGACTAATCAAGTCCTGATATAATAAGTTTGGGCTTCATCAAGTTACCCCCCACTCAATTAAGAGTATAGGGACAGAAAATAATTTAAAAGTAAAGATCAATTAAGACAAGAATTCACCTTTAACACATTTTTACTAAAGGAGCACTTAAACTAAAAGAAACAAGTTTATGATGTAAAAATTAATTGATACATTACCAAGCCTGGGAGCCCCTACTCCAGACATAGCTGGATATGAGATTAGAGACAGCTCCTTTTTGTTTGAATTACAGAAAATTTATAGCATCTTGATTTATAGTAACTTTAATTTACATTCTATTTTTACTTTACATGATGCTTCATGAAGCAAATGTCTCACGAAGCAAAGCATCTCAGTCCATGAGTGGTTCAAGGTCAAAGGATGGTATCCATATTATTACAGACTTAGCCTTGAATGCCTGTAAAACCCTACCAATAATATCTTTATTAATTAAGCTATGATTTCTGTAAGAGTGATATAACATACTTTTACCTGTATAATGACTAAAAATTGGAAAATAGATTACTATTACTTGTTTCTATCTTAATATAGCTTTCATTTCATTCTATGATGATTAAGACATTACATCATATTGATGAACATACATTTGATTAGGACTGTATTTAACCTTGCTACATTATTTATGGATTATTTATGGTTAAAGTAACAGCTGCAGCTCCACCCATTTTCACAGAGGACTAGTTGATTGCATGTTAACTATATCTAAGAAGGTTGAGAGGACCTTTCTGCTTTCTTGAAAATATTCAGTTTTTTTTTTTACATGTTTAGCTTCTCCTTCAAGTTCTAATATGGGACTTGAAGGTTATGAATCATCTGTTCCAGTTATTATAGTAAGGCCTTTCCACTTTTTATCATTTGAAAATTGTACTTGAGTGTTTTTTAAACAAAATTCTGTTAAGTATACTTCTGTATCAGAAAGAATAACTGATTCTTCACTATCAGAACAAAAAACATCAGGTGGTATATGATAGCATCATGGAGCAAGAGAATCAGCATTCTCATCATATTTCTTAGTAGAGAAATTTCCTGTGATACCCTCTCCCATTGATTTCTCTCTCTAAATTCTATATAACTCATTCCATCATTAATTTCATTAATATCTGGCTCTCCTTGTTCTCCAATTTTCATTCCATAAGGGCTAATTAACACTGCTGTCTGAAATTCTTATTCTTTCAGAAATTGGCCATACCTGTGAGTATTATATATTCAATTAGTGTCAGTATCCCATTTATGCAAAATACATACTGGCATTATCCATATGTACTGACAGTAGAATTCTTACACCTGGATTAAAGTCTAAAGGATATTTAGAGTATTCTCTTACTGGTTTATGTAATTCACAGTGATTAAAATCCAAATGCTATATAATTGCTTTGTTCCCCTCTTTGAGGAAGATCCAAAACCAGTAGTTATAGTATGCAGCAAAATATTGTTTAGGATTACATTTACTTATAAACTTTCCACCACACCAAATGGTGTTTTTACAGTGAAGAGAAATCAAAGTTCCATGTAGGGTCAAAATCATTATCATATCCCATATGGTGAGTTGAAGTTTATTGAGATGGCCATCCTGGAAGATTTCCTCCATGGGGATGTGTATAGTATTCTAAGAACACTTTAGCATAGGTGTTCTGGCAGATTCCCAGACATGATAGCTTGCTCAGCAGAGGAAACAGAGTTGTTGCCAGGATAAATGGGCTAGATATCAGGTGCCAGTTGTGCTCATTAGCAAAGCTCTTCACCTGGTTGTATGTTCTCATATCTCCCAGAGCACTTACTAGAAGAATTGGTGATGGCAAGGCAAAGTGTACATTAATACAATTTATTAAATGTCTTTATAACTCTTGAATAATAATCTGGGTTCTATATTCTGTTTTTATTGGAAGGAAGCACTCAGAATTTGGATCAGTATTATTAAATTAGGTATTCCATTTATATGAATGTATTCTAGAATTTTGTTCTTGTTTTCTCATCTTTTTAATTGTTTACCCTGGGATAGCTCATTGATTTCCAGGGCTTTGACCACCTTCAACACACTGATAATTCTTAATTTTTCAGCTTAAATTTCTCTTATAAGATCCATCTAAGTATAAACATCTCAATCTGGATGATGCAGCAAATATCAACAACACAGTGTCTTATTTTCTTCCAAGATGATCTGTCTCTTGTCCACTCCTTCCCTGCTCTTCATCCTCAATTCATCAGTGAATTGCTGCACCATCCATTCCTTAAGATTCCCAAGTCAGCCAACTGTAATGTTTGACTCTTTTTCCCTCACTCTCCACTATCTAATTTTGCAATGGCTGAAATAGCTTCCCCACATTTAAAGAGGATCCCTAAATATCTTCCCCCATGGTAAGTTCTCTCAGATTCAAATGACTGCAATGCAGCTAGGCATCTCTCAAAAATGCAATTTCATTTTATTTCTCCATTGAAACTCCAACAAGAACTCTCCACACATCTTTTAAAATAAAGCCAGACTTTGTTTAATAATCCTGCTCCTCCTTTCCCTACCTTGATGTTAGATTTCCTGTGTCCTTTTCTTGGATTCCACACAATGTTGATACTAAAGGAATAGAAAGCAAGAGTGAGAATGAGTAGTGCTGAAATCCCATAGCAATAAGTTTTGATATATGATCATAAAGGAATTGTTACTAAAAACAACAGATTTATGTCACTGTCATACACATTAATGACATAACAATGTTCTCTATTTATTCAACATTTTTGATATAATCTTTAAGGGGTATAAACCCACATTGAATATGTAGTTGTTTTTCTAATTAAAAATTGGCCTTCAGAGTGAATGAACTCAAACAATAATGGATAAAAATGTACATTGCACTGCTTAATTTATATTTTTTCAAAAAGTTTATCTAAAAAATGTAATGTTCTCTTTTCTTCCTTTCAGTATTATTCCTTACTTTAAACACTGAAGTAATGCTAACCCCCTTGTAAAATTATTATCAAAATTATATTATAACATGCTCCTGAAACATATATACTCATAAACATTAGGACCATTTATTTTCTGGGTTTTCCATAATTAAAGACTGGAAGCCTCAATGTATGTTCTCTCTTCTTATAATACTTTACCAAATACATGTTTTTACAGCCTGTGTTTTTCCCTCAACATCCTTCTTAAATTTTTGACTTTTTCACTGTTCAATTCTCCCTTTCTGTATTTATTATGGACTCACATAATAGATAATTCCTACTCATGTTTTAAAGTCTTTTTAATGTTGAGGCCCAATGGATATAATTGAGTACATTTCATTCAGAATTCAAATATGATTATATTCAAACAATATTTGTTTTATACATATATTAGGAAAATGACTGATGGAATTGTAATAAATCAAGTTGTGTTCCTTTCAGATATGGATCAATGTACCAAGTGTCCTGAAGATCAATAAACAAATAAGCAGAGAAAGTGATGCCACCTGAAAATTGTGACATTTTTGTCTCATGGAGATTCCCTAGGAGTTGTTCTGGTCTCTATGGCCACTAGTTTCTCTGTCTTCACTGCTTTGATTTTAGGACTATTTATTTGATATCAAGACACACCTATCATCAGAGCAAATATCCAAAATCTCAGTCATGTACTCCTGTGTCCTTAATGTTCTGTTTCCTCTCTTCAATGACTTTTATTTGTCAGTCTAACACAGTCATTTGTACCCTGAGGCAAACATTCCTGAGAGTTATATTTTCAGTGACTGTTTCTGCTGTTTTACCAAAGACCTTCATTGTGGTTTAGGCCTTCAAAGCCAGCAAACCAGGAAGGTGACCCAATTCTCAAATGCTATAATCTATAGTGGTTCCCTCATTCAAATATGTATCTGTACATTCTAGCTGGGAACCTCTCTTCCTTTCCCCAACATGGACACACAGTCTGAGTTTGGTCAAATCATCCTTCAGTGTAATGAGGGATCCACTACTGCTCTCTACTGTGTACTGTTACTTGGGCTTTCTAGCATTACTGATCTTGATGATTGCTATTCTTGCCAGGAGGCACCCAGACACTTTCAATGAGGCAAAAACAATCACATTCAGCATATTAGTTTTCTGCAGTGTGTGGAATATGTCCTCAGAAACATTCCCAAACAAATGACAGAAATTTTATCTTCTGACAGAAGCTTATCAGAGTATTTAAGTGAATAGTCTTCAAATATATGTTTCAAACCAAATGTTCACAAGTTGAAATGAATTGTAATAGAGTGTAATGTGTGGCTATTGATGCTTAGTAAATGCATAATAATCCATCGTCAAAAAATTCTTTTACAATTATATAAATATATTACTGTGAAATATAAATTAAAGTGTGCATATTGTCCAGGTACTGTTTAAAGAATTTTAATTATATAAACACTGTTCTAGTTTGCTAATGCTGTCAGAATGCAAAACACCAGAGATGGATTGGCTTTTGTAAAAGGGGGTTTATTTGATTACACACTTACAGTCTTAAGGCCATAAAGTGTCCAAGGTAACATATCAGCAATTGGGTACCTTCACTGGAGGATGGCTAATGGTGTCCAGAAAACCTCTGTTAGCTGGGAAGGCATGCAGCTGGCATCTGCTCCAAAGTTCTGGTTTCAGAACGTTTTTTTCCCAGGATGTTCCTCTCTAGGCTGCAGTTCCTCAAAAATGTCACTCTTAGTTGCACTTGGGATATTTGTCCTCTCTCAGCTTCTCTGGAGCAAGAGTCTGCTTTCAATGGCCATCTTCAAACTGTCTCTCATGTGCAGCTCCTGTGCTTTCTTCAAAGTGTACCTCTTGGCTGTATCTCCTCTTCAAAACATCACTCACAGCTGCACTGTGTTCTCTCTGCCCATCAGCTCATTTATATGGCTCCACTGATCAAGGCCCACCCTGAATGGGTGGGGCCATGCTTCCATGGAGATATCTCATCAGAGTTATCACCTACACTTTGGTGAGGTGCATTTTCATGCAAATCTAATCAGCACCAAAACATCTGTCCCACAAGACTGCATCAAAGAATATGGCTTTTTCTGGGGGACATAATACATTGAAACTGGCACATTCCACTCCCTGGACCCGAGAAAAACATATTCTTTACAAATACAAAATAATTCATTTCATCACAATATCACAAAAACTTTTTCTCATTTCAGTAACAATAGGTAAGTATGAGATTCCATCAAAATCAGTTATAGGTGTGGTCAGTCCTAAGGCATACTTTTGCTTTAGCTGTGGATCTGTGAACTTAGAACAAGTTATGTGCTTCCAATATACAAAGGAGAGACATTCAAAAGATAAACATTCCCATTGCCATAAGGAGAAACAGTAAGGAAAACAGGGTTTAATGGACCAAAACAGTTCCTAAAAACCACAGGACAAATTCTATTAGATTTCAAAGTCTGAGAGTCATTAACAGAATGAGGTTGCATCCTTGGGGCTTGAGAGAGTGGGAGTCTAACCCTTTCTAAGGGCCTTTTCAGCAGCCCTTTCATCTCCAAATGCTTGGGTGAGTGCTCCAACATATCCACACACTGGGGAGACCACCTTCTCAGCCCCACCCTCCTCAAACATTGGGGCAGCTCCTGGATTCCCTTCCATATCTGGGGCACATGCTCAACCCTTTCAAAACAGTGTGGTGGCAGCCAGGCTCTCCCCAATTCCCTGGGAATGTGCTCCACACTCTTTGGGGCTTGGGGTGGCAGAACATTTCATGAGCATTGAGGCAGAAAGCCTGCACTTGACCTCCAGTGCAAACTCACCCTTTCCATGCATGTGGGCTGTTCTGCTACCCCAGCCTGAGACCTCTTTACTCCAGACCTCAACCTCCGTGGCTCTGTCTTTGAAGAAATTTTTCCTTCAATTTGTTCCTTGTCTGTCTCCTCCACTCCAGACCAGCAATGGCTCTGTCTATAAAGATCTCACAAACATTCTGTTGGTTTTGCATGAAGCACACAGGGTTCAAAGCTGTGAGACAATAGGACTTTCCACAAATCCTTTCTGCTTAACTCCTTTAATCTTGGCTTGTACTGAAATGACAGTTGGGTTCCATGTTTGGTTACATCCTCATGTTGGACTGTAGCATCTGGGATTTCACCCCCTGGAAGCTCATAAATTTCCAAGCCATCAGCTTCTGGTTTCTTTGAACCCAAGAATTCTGTTCTAAGTTTATCTCTCTCTGCATGCATTTTACTATAAGCTGCAAGGAAAAGCCAGGATACATCCTCCACATGTAGTCTGGAAATCTCCTCAGCTAAGTATTCCAGGTTGTCACTTTCAAATTCTTCCTTCCATCTGACACCAGAATTCAATTTTGCCAAATTCTCTGCCACTTTAAACCAAGGATCACCTTTCTTCCAGTTCACAACATCACATACATCATTTCTTTCCAAGTCCTCATCAGAAGTATCTTTAGAGTCCATATTTCCACAAACAGTCTCTTTAAAGCAGTTTTGGCCTTTTCTATCAAGCTCCTCACAATTCTTCCAGAATCTTCCCCTTATCCATTTAAAAAGCCATTCTAACATGTTTGGTATTTGCAAACTCAGCAGCAAAAGCAACCCACTTCTCTGGTACCAAAATCTGTTCTAGTTTGCTGATGCTGCTGGAACACAAAACACTAGAGATGGATTGGCTTTTATAAAGGGAGTTTATTTGGTTACACAGTTACAGTCTTAAGGCCATAAAGTGTCCAAGGTAACACATCAGTTATTGGGTACCTTCACTGGAGGATGGTCAATGGTGTCTGGAAAACCTCTGTTAGCTGGGAAGGCATGCAGCTGGTGTCTGCTTCCACGTTCTGGTTTCAAAATGTTTTTTTCCCAGGATGTTCCACTCTAGGCTGCATTTCCTCAAAAATGTTACTCTTAGTTACACTTTGGATATTTGTCCTCTCTCAGCTTCTCTGGAGCAAGAGTCTGCTTTCAATGGCCATCTTCAAACTGTCTCTCATCTGCAGCTCCTGTGCTTTCTTCAAACTCTCCCTCTTGGCTGTAGCTCCTCTTCAAAACATCACTCACAGCTGCACTGTGTTCTCTCTGCCCATCAGCTCATTTATATGGTTCCACTGATCAAGGCCCACCCTGAATGGGTGGGGCCATGCTTCCATGGAGATATCTCATCAGAGTTATCACCTACACTTTGGTGGGGTGCATTTTCATGCAAATCTAATCAGCACCAAAACGTCTGCCCCACAAAACTGCATCAAAGAATATGGCTTCTTCTGGGGGATATAATACATTGAAACTGGCCCAAACACCCTTTCATGAACACCTTTCTTAGAAAAAAAATATGTGTATATATATATATATATATATATATATATATATATATATATATATATATTTGGAAGGTCCCTATATACCATTTTCCAGTCACATCCTGCCCCCTGTAGTCCTCCAGAGCAAAGTGCTATTCTAAATTTTGTGTAAAATAATTTCCTTTCTTTTTTTAACAAAACAATAGCTATCCATCCCCAAGTATCATCTTGTAGAATTTCACCTGTTTTTCAATTTTATATAAATATATTATCCTGTATGTCTTCTTCTGTGAGTTGCTCTATTTCCTAAACCTGTCTAAGGATTTATACATGTAGTTCTGTACAATGTAGTTATACTTTGTTCTTTTTTGACTGCTACATATTCTCTCAATATGTAAGAATATCTCAATAACTAGCAAATTCTCCTTGTGATGGATATTTGGAATATTTTCATTTTTCCCTATTGCAAACTATGTGTCTTCCATGTTTATATATAAAATGCATATGTGCACAATTTCTCTAAAAGTATAATTGCTGCATCATAGGTCATTCTTTTACCAGGGAATATCAAATTCTTTCCCAAAGTAACTATAAAAATTTGAATGTTAAGCAGCTGTGTCTGAGTTTCCATTGTGCCACATATTTCCCAACATTTAGACATTGTCATACTTTTAATTTTGTCACTTTGAGATTATTAAATTTTGCTTTTAATATACAATTGTGTGATTAATAATGAGATTGTCATTTTTCTTCTTTGTTTCTTTGAAATTCTGTAATTTCACAATGATATGACTAAATATGGACTTCTGTTTTTATACTGCTTAGGAGTGTCTAGTGTTCCTGGGCATGTATATTGTTAGCTTTTACCTTTTGAGGAAAATTCTCTGGAATCATTTCTTTAAATTTTTATCTTCCCTAGTCTCTATCTCTTCTCTTTTGGAATGTATAATAAATGGTCTTATTCTGTCCTCAATGTCTCTGAAACTCTGTTTTATATTTTCCATCTAATGGGAAAAATTATATGATTATCCATGAATGATGAAGCAAACCTTGAGAAAATTCACTAGTCTTTCCTAATAAGGATACCCAGTAAAATATAAATTGGTCAATCCTAAAGCCAGTGTTCTACTTAATAAGACACTAGGGAATTCCCAATAAGGTGATTAACAAGGCAAGTTTGCTCACTCCTTCCAATAGTATTTCCCACTCTATTAGAAGGATAGTTCAGTGAAATTTTTAAAAAGGGAATTAGAAGCATAACTATTTTAAAAGAAGATATAGTACCATCTCTATTGGCAGTTAATATGATAAAATATATGATAAATCTAACTGAATCAATGATATAACTAAAGCAAACAGTGAAACAGTAGAGTAAAGTAGCATAGAAAATTTATACACAAAATGGTTGGCCAATATGTATCAAAACAATAACCTGTTAGAAGTTTTAAAGAAGAGAAAACATTCAAAATTGCAAAAATAAGCAACAAATAAGATACACTTCCTAGGAATAAACATAACAAGATAAATGAAAAACCAATAGGATACTAACTTTGGCACACTTGTGAAAATAGATATTGAACAAAAGGGAAGAATAAAATGCAATACATCTATATAAAGAATATTATTTGGCAATAAAAAGAACACAAGTCCTGATACATACTGCAACATGGTTTACCCTTGAAATCTTTATGCTAAGTGAAAGAAGCTAGTCACAGAAAAGACACACACATAGTATGATTTTATTTATGAGAAATGTCCTGAATAGACAGAGAGAGGGAGAATGACTTACTGGTTTATTAGGACTGGAAAGGGCATTTATAGTTGATGATTGTGTGTTGACTGATAATTAGTGCAGGATTTCTTTTAGGATGGACAAAATGTCCTAAAAATAGATTGCTATGATGGCTTCACAACCATATGACTATTAAAAACATGGAATTATACACTTTAAGTCAGTGAATTGGACAACTAGAAAAATAATAAAACTGCATCCATATATGAAAAAAAACAGAATAAATTTCAAATGGACAGAAATTGAAATGTAAACTTAAAAACCTACAATTTTATTGCAACAGTGAATTATATATCAATATAGCTTTTTCAAATATCAATTTTATATCTACACACTGGCAACAAATAAAGAGAAAATATATTAATTAGTGATAGCATTTGCACTGATATTCACAAGATTAAATAAATACCTAGGAAGTAATAAAAGGCATATATGTAAGACCTCCACACATAAAACAATTTATTATTGAAAAAGATAAAGTATACTGAAATAAATGGAGGGATATAGATGTTTATGGATTAAAGACACAATATATTAAATATATCAATTTTATGCAAATCAATCTATAAATTCAAAATGTTCTCAGTCAAAATTACACCAAGGGTTGGATGTGTGTGTGTGTGCATATTTGTCAAAATGACTCCAGATTTTACATGGAAATGCAAATGATCAAAAATAAGTAAGGTGATTTTGTTAAAGAGGAGCAAACCTGGAACACTTACATTATTAGATATTAAGATATTATAAAACAACAGTAATATAAATGGTATTGACATAAGTGTAGACAAGTAAACCAATAAACAGATCAAAGAATCCAGAAAAGGACTTGCACATTTAGGGCCATCTGATTTATGAGAAAAGTGATACTGCCATCCAGTGAGGAAAAGATGATCTTTTCAGTATATGGTGCTAGGTCACTTGGATATCCATATGGAAAAAAAAGAATCCTGATGCCTAATCCTTCCTGCACAGAAATCAAATCAGATGGTATTGTAGATCTAACGGCAAAAGGTAAAACAATAAATCTTTTAGAAAAAATAAAATACTACCTTCATAAACTTGGTGTAGAAAAACAATTTTTAAGCAGGAAACACATGGTTTTTATCATAAAGAAAAATTTTAAGACAGTAGATGCACTGAAATTTTAAATTTCTGTAAATCTAAAGACTAAGAGAGTATAAAAGCATTAAGAAAGTTAAAATGCAACTTACAGAATGGGAAAAGATGGTGGAAAACATATTCAACCAAGGAACTTACATCCAGGATATACAACTTGTACATATTAATAAGATGACCCAACAGAAGAATGGCCAAAGATTTGAACAGGCACTTCATATTCAAAGGCCAATAAGTCAATGAAATGTGCTTATTTTTTTAGCTGTCAAGGGAATGTAAATTAAAACTACAATATGATACCACTGTACACCCACAAGAATGGCAATCAAAATACAAGAACACAAAAACAAGCATTACAAAATGTTGGACAGAATGTGGAACTACTTGAAATTTCATTTGCTCCTGGTGGTGCAGCCACTTTGGAAAGCTCTTTCATAACATCTACAAAAGCTGTACATAAGAATATTGTTTTGACACAGCCATTCTACTCCTAGGTACATACTCAACTGAAAGGCACATGGATGTTCACCTAAAGTAAAATTAAAATGTTCATAGCAGCATTGTTATAGTAGCTCCAAACCAGAAACAACCTAAATGTCAATCAGCAGTAGTATATGCACAAATGGAATACCCTAAAAAATGAACTAGTGAAATTCATCAACACAAAACACCATGAAGAAATATCACACTCCTGTAGGTCAAAAGAGACAGATACACAATATTACATATTTCATGTATGATTCCATGTACATAAAGTTAGACAATGGACTAAATTAAATTCCAGTGTAGAAAGTCAGGATAGTGGCTACCCTTGGGATGAGGGGTGTCAAAGACCACAGAAGCCATTCCATAGTGATGGTATTTTTCTATTCTTGACCTGAGTGCTGGTTATCAGGAATGCTAATGTTGGGAAATTCATCAGTTTGTACATGTCTGACATAAGTATTTGCTGCATGTTTGATAATTAAACAAAAACTGTACTTTCAAAATAGTGGCTATCTCATCAGTTTGTTGGAAGGTTCACTTTGTCTTAATAAAAGTAAAGTTCTCAAAACATGACTTAACTGAAAATTAGTGCTATGTGTTGTTTCTTGCCATCATTATCATCATTCTGCCTTTGTACAATTTTATATTATTTTACTTGTAACAATGGGCATCTGTTATACTTTGCAACTTTGAGAAAATCCAATGAATTAATAAATATTTTTAAAGAATGTAGATTGACTTATTGAACAGAAATTTTGTGTTCATTACAAAAACAAGTTTTCAAAATATGTGTTCCTATGTCAACTTAATTGGTTGCTTAAATAATAATACCATATACTTGGAAATGCATTATAATTCACAGAGTTTAAGTCTCAGTTTAAGACAAGACTAATAACAATATAATTCTTATTTAGATTGTGGTATTAAATGAATTAATTCATGTAAGGATCAATATATTTAGCAATTATTATTATCGTGATAATTATCAAGGACTTATGTTTCTATGAAAAATTTAACTTTGTACTTTCACAAATCTTTTCTCATTTGATGCTTGTGCCATTCATGTGAGGTGGTCATTATATATATTTTACAAATATGGTAAGTCATATTTAACAATGCACAACTGGATAGTAGCAGAGTTTAAAGAAGAGGCAGAGTGTTGGTGATTGAAACATGGACCACACAAAAGACCAGTTCACAGTTTAATCTGCATTCCAGTGAGTATGAACCCATTTATATACAGGATCTTTTCAAAATATTATTAGTTAAAGTGTAGACAAATTGAATCAGAGTATCTCTTAATCTGATGGTTTTATATAGAGAGGAAAATGGGACACAGTCAGTAGAAGCCAGAAACAGAGGTATAAAAGCAAAAGAAGCTGGATATCAGAAACCTGAAGTCAGAGAAAGTCACAGGAAGAGGCTAAGGGCAATACCTTGTGAGAGAGACAGTGACGCAAGTCAAGGAGCCACAAGGATTGTAGCAAGCCAACAACAAAATGCTACAGATTGCAGGAGGAAACATGGCCTGTGGAGCCCTTAGTGTGGCCATCTAGCCTCCAAACCTGTTGTTTTGCCCATCAGTGTGTGGTATTTTTCATAGCAGCCCTGGCAGACTAGGACACTGAGTGTCAGGATTCCAGATAGCTTGATTGAACCCAAAGATGGCTTTATGTCAATTCCTTGTTTTCTATTTTCCCTGTCATGATAACACTACTAATTTCTGATTTTTTAAATGAAAAGACTCCTTTATGAAAGGATTTCTTTCCAGAGTTTTTTACTCTATAGATGTGAGAATATAGTTTAATTTCACTGGTTGTGGGGACAATATTCCCAAGTTCCCATAAAAATAGAGGGCCCCAGTTTTCCTTTTCCACAAATAGTTTCAAAGACTCAAGACATTGTGAAGTGAGCTTTTTCCTTCTTTCTCTTCACTCATTTTAAAGATGATCAGTATTTTAGTGATGCCCTGACTCTTCCCTTCAAAATGGAAATGGATTATTTCAGTTTTCCAATGGATATTTACTTTCCTCATGAATGTTAATTTTCTAATAGCGAAATTTTAGTCATTTGGCCCCTGATAATGTATGACTGTTACATGGAATTCTTTATCCCACTGAGGTAAGCACTTTCTTAGTCATCAGGAATTCAACCTTGCTTTTCAAATTGTAGCTATGAAATTTTAGTTAGTGTGTGCCAAGGAATAATGTTTAAATATCTTTCTCTTTATACCTGTTATACCTAGAGAATTTTTTCCTAGGTTTCCATAACAAGTTACTGAGCTCAACCAATAGGTTTTCCCTACTCTTGTACAAAGAGAAAGAGGATTATTGTTGTGTCAACTGATTCTTCCTGAATGGTTCTACTGAAAGAGTATCTGAAATAATTTTTCTGTTTGCTGTAAATTTATTAATCTCTAAAGTTTAATCATTTGATCTAATATATGTTTACCTTGTTTTTTCATTCTATATGAATGACCAACATTTGACTGAATTTAATAAATGAGTCCATGGCTTTGGCTTGCTGATTCAAACAGATTTTATTCTTTAACTTGTAATACTTCATGAGTTTTTGACTTAGTTTCTTATCAGTCACCAGGGAAATTTAGGCATTGCCCAGGCAGAACTTGTTGAAAAAGGAGGGAAAAAAATGGAATCTCTTTATAAATTCTTCACTGGTCACATACTTGCCAAAGGCAACTGTCTCCCTGTAGAGGCTTGGAATATTCCAAACATAGTTTTCATCCACTGTCAGTATTCTAATTGGAGGCACGTGCTGAACCTGAGGACAGTAACATCCTAAGAAATATAATTTTGTCTGAATGTGTAAGGGAGAAAAAAGAGAGTAAAGTTAATGAAGCAATTAAAAGTTTACATCAATAACAGTGGAAGTAACAAGCCATGTGGGAAGTTCTACTCTTGCATCAGTTTCAACAGAGTCCTAAAGTAAATTCTAAGAGGAAGCCTATCCCTAGGCACAATGATGGAGTTTTTAAAGTTTGAACAGTATGGTAAAGTTTGCCACTGCTACCATTATGTTTGCTAGTGTGTGTTTTCCTGGCCCTAGATGGGGATTCCTCTATTTCTGCTCTATTCCTTTATGATGCCTCTTGGATGTCAGGCTCTGCCTTTTAAGTCAACACCCAATGCTCCACTTATCTCCCTCACCACAAGAACCTTTAAATCCAAATCTAATGATGGCATGTCCTGTTCCTTCCAGATCTGTGTCCACTGACTAATCTGAGTGGCCTTGACTGTTGCAGACACACACAGCTACACATGACCCATTTAGTGTAGGACAACTAAAGCCTACTCTATCACGTGGTAGGAACATCACTACAGTGACAGTATGGTAGGAAATAAATGTTCCTCAGTGAAACATGCTCCAGTACATATGAACTATTTTTTATTTGGTTAAAGTCTGTTCCTCTTATATATTGTGCTTTTCCTGACTCCTTATATACCGATCAAGGTATGATGTGACTCTTAGAGACTGATTTTCAGTAAGGCTGGAAAAATGTCTGCTTTAAGGAGCTTTTCCAATGAATCAAGTCACATTATAAATAACACCTTTTTATTGGTGTTATATGTATCAAATAACACCATTGTTACTGAGTTTTCTATTTTATATTTCTTTTAACAAACCAGAGTAATTCTAGGTGCTGGGAAATGATTTTTTTAAGGTGGACATAACTGGAACAGGGAGACTGTTCTGGGGTATAGATTATTCTATAGACTAAATAACAAAATGTTTGTGCAAAAGACATGACAAATAGATTCATTCTTGTACTTTCACCTCTCCAGTCAAGGGAGAATATAATCTAAATGTTAAAAAGAAGCATTTCTTCAGCATCTTGAAACTGTGTGGTAGAATGTGAATTTAGTGTAGAAAGTTACCCAGAGATAGGAAGGGAAAAAATTTAAATAATGACTAATGCTAGCCAGTCATGCAGGTGACAGTTGCAAGTAACCTAAACATTGAGTAGATATTTTTATTTAAGAAAGTACTATTAGTCTTACTTTACAGATTAAGAAATTTAATCCTAGAGCCTTTAAATGATTTGGCTGATATCATAGAGTTACTTGGAATTGCTCAGTTTTTTCTCAGGTAACCTTAACCCCCACCCCACCCCCTTTCTACACTGCCTCTAGTGAAACCAAGTCATTGACTTTCTCTTTCTGGGAGTTAGATTTTTCACTCAGAACATAAGAATTGTGATATGTTATTCCAGACTCCCAGTTCTAATGTTCTGTCATTCTATTAATCATATCTGCTTTTCATTAAAAACAATCCTGTTTCCATATCAAATGACTATCTGCCCTGCTGGGAGCCAAGTGTTGAGGCAGAAGCCTAGAAGCTAGAAAATTTTACTGAAGCAGGATTTGATATGTACTGAAATAGGGAAGTTCTGCCTTTGAAAGACTTAGATACTTTGGATAATTTGTTATCAATGTGACATCAAGCCTGTGCTCTTTACTTATAAAGAATACATGTAGAAATAGCCTAAGAATGGTGTAAACAGTTGTTGGCTTCCTGTCTTCCCTGGAGTCTATTAGATCAACCAGAATGATGGTGACTATGTAAGAAACTCAAAAAGAATATTGATGGTAGTTAACTATTTTACATATGGCCAAGAGTAGCACCAGAAGATAAAATACCTGTTCTAGGTTACCCAGCTGGAATGATGGAAGGGTAAATGAGTCCAAATTTATTTCTCTTCTCCCTGTTATAACTGCAAGGTGGTTTATAGGTGTTCTAGTTTGTTAATGCTGTGGAATGCAAAACACCAGAGATGGATTGGATTTTATGAAAAGGGGGTTTATTTGGCTATACAGTTACAGTCTTAGGCCCATAAAGTGTCCTAAGGTAACACATCAGTAATCAGGTACCTTCACTGGAGGATGGCCAATGACATCTGGAAAACCTCTGTTAGCTCAGAAGGCACGTGGCTGGTGTCTGCTCCAAAGTTCTGATTTCAAAATGGCTTTCTCCCAGGACATTCCTCTCTAGCAAGCTTGCTCCTCTTCAAAACATCACTCACAGCTGCACTGAATTCCTTCTCTTTGACTCAGCTCATTTATATGGCTCCACTGATCAAGGCCCACCCTGAATGTGTCGGGCCATGCCTCCATGGGAATATCTCATCAGAGTCATCACCCACAGCTGGGTGGGGTACATTCCAAGCAAATATAATCAGCACCAAAATGTCTGCCCCACAAGACTAGATCAAAGATAATGGCATTTGGGGGACACAATACATTCAAACTGGTACATTCCACCCCCTGGACCCCAAAATGACATTATCTTTCCAAATATAAAATACGTTCATTTGATCACAATATCACAAAAACGTAAATCATTTCAGTAACAAAAGTTAAGTACAAGATCCCTTCAAAATCAATTACAGGCATGGTGGGTCCTAAGGCATAATTCTCCTTTAGCTTAGGATATGTGGACTTGGAACAAGTTATATGCTTCCAATATATAAAAGAGGGACATTCATAGGATAAACATTTCCATTGCCATAAGGAGAAAGAGTAAGGAAAACGGTTAACAGGACCAAAACAGCTCCTAAAACCTGCAGGACAAACTCCATTAGATTTCAAAGTATGAGAGTCATTTACAGAACAACATAACATCCTTGGGGCTTGAGAGAGAGGGAGTCTAACCCTTCCTAAGGGCCTTTGTGGCAGCCCTTTCCTCTCCAAACACTTGGGTGAGTGCTCCAACATATCCACACACTGGGGGAGACCACCTTCTCAGCCTAACCCTCCTCAAACATCAGGGCAGCTCCTGGATTCCCTTCCATCTCCGTGGTACATGCTCAACCCCTTCAGAAGAGTGTAGTGGCAGCCAGGCTCTCCCCAATTCCCTGGGAATGTGCTCCACACTCTTTGAGGCTTGGGGTGGCTAGACATTTCCTGAGCATCAAGGCAGAAGGCCCACCCTCAACCTCCAGGCCAAACTCTCCCTTTCCATGCACGTGGGCCAGTCCGCTCTCCCAGCCCAAGACCTCTTGACTCCAGACCTCAACCTCCATGGCTCGGTCTTTGAAGAAATTTTTCCTTCAGTTTGTTCCTTGTCTGTCTTCTCCAGTCCAGAATGGCAATGGCTCTGTCTGTAAAGATCTCACAAAAATTCTGTTGGCTTTGCATGAAGCATGCAGGGGTCAAATCCATCAAACAATAGGACTTCCCACAAATCCTTTCTGGATAATTCTATCTCCAATATTGGCTTGTGCTGAAATGGCAGCTGGGTTCCATGTTTGGTTACATCCTCATGTTGGGCTGTAGCTTCTGGGATTCCACCCCCTGGAAGCTCATAATTTTCCAAGCCATCAGCTTCTGGTTTCTTTGAACCCAAGAGTTCTGTTCTAAGTTTATCTCTCTCTGCTCACATTTTACTATAAGCTGCAAGAAGAAGCCAGGGTACATCCTCCACATGTAGTCTGGAGATCTCCTCAGCTAAGTATTCCATGTTGTCACTTTCAAATTCTTCCTTCCATCTGACACCAGGACTCAATTTTGCCAAATTCTCTGCCACTTTGAAACAAAGATCACCTTTCTTTCAGTTTGCAACAACGTATTCATCATTTCTACTCAAGTCCCCATCAGAAGTATCTTTAGAGTCCATATTTCCATAAACAGTCTCTTTAAAGCAGTTTTGGTCTTTTCTATCAAGCTCCTCATAATTCTTCCAGAATCTTCCCCTTATCCATTTGAAAAGCTGTTCCAACATGTTTGGTATTTTCAGACTCAGCAGCAAAAGCACCCCACTTCCATTACCAAAGTCTGTTCCAGTTTTCTAATGCTGCAGAATGCAAAACACCAGAGATGGATTGGCTTTTATGAAAAGGGGGTTTATTTGGCTACACAGTTACAGTCTTAAGGCCATAAAGTGTCCAAGGTAACACATCAGCAATTGGATACCTTCACTGGACAATGGCCAATGGCATCCAGAAAAGAAGGCACAAGGCTGGCATCTGCTCCAAAGTTCTGGTTTCAAAATGGCTTTCTCCCAGGACATTCCTCTGTAGCAAGCTTGCTCCTCTTCAAAACATCACTCACAGCTGCACTGAATTCCTTCTCTTTGAGTCAGCTCATTTATATGGCTCCATTGATCAAGGCCCACCCTGAATATGTGGGGCCATGCCTCCATGGGAATATCTCATCAGAGTCATCACCCACAGCTGGGTGGGGCACATTCCAAGGAAGTATAATCAGCACCAAAACATCTGCCCCACAAGACTACATGAAAGATAATGGTATATGGGTGACACAATACATTCAAACTGGCACAATAGGTTACCATGAGTATGAAGGAGAAAGAGACTAGCATGGTAAGTTAAAGTCTCATGGAAGAAGTAGAACTCAAAATCAATGTGAAGAAATAGTTGGCATTTGAGAAAGAAGAATATTTCAGGAGGGATAATCTAAAAGATTTCCAGTGACCTTTGGTAAAATATAACCAGTGAAGAGGACAGACACATGAAAACAGCTTAAGGAATCGAGGGTAGGGTTGATATAATATCAATTCCTCTTTCTTTCTCCCATGCTGTTTCACAACTAAACCTAATATAGGTCTGTTGATCCACAAAGACCCATTCTATTGGATCATAGAACTTATAAACTCATTCACTTCCTTCTGTAGAACTTCCAAATGATTCTTTTAACAGACTCAGATTCAGTATGTGCCAATTGGGCTCATCTTCCCTAGGACAACCTAGACTCCAAGTAGATGCTTAATACCTTCACAGCTTATCTTATTTAGTGTCCTTCATACCATCCCTTTAAAGCTACTATTTTTAATTCCATTTTTTAAAAAAGGAAAGTAAGCTAACTTCACTTAATGAATTCCCTAAGCCTATTGCTGTGATTCAAATGTTATATTCTGTTGTTTGAAGGAAACATTTAGGTTTAAGAACTGGATCTTTTAAGACATGAGAAAATGAAACCTATCAAAACACCCTAGAAATAGGTGGTAAATAATTAATGATATAGCAAGAAAGAGATGTAACATATTTATTACCTTCTTAGCTGTTAGGATCATTTTCCTTGAGGCACCTGTTAAAAAAGTGAGTTTGTGAATTGTTCATAACTTTTTCTGGGTTTGGAATATGTGTGAGAATGGAGACATTTTTAATACACTAAGAAAATTAGGTTAATTAATTTAAATATAACTGTTTGAAAAGAGTCTTAAACATGAGCATCCAAATCAGCCAAAATATCTAGCTAAACTTAAAGTTTTACATTTTTAGAATCGCTAAAGAAAAAAAATGCATGTGGGTTATGTCACCCAGGGAAGGCATTGTGGAAGAGCTTCAGAGAGAGCTGGTCACTTGGGGAGTGGTGGTAAGAATGAGGCAACCTAGAGAATGGGGCACATGAGACCAACTGAGGGACATCTTCCAGTCAGAGCCAGAGACTGGAGCCAGTTCCTTATATTAAGACAGTGAAAATGTTACAGCTGGTACAATGGTACAAGGGAACTATCTTAAATTACCTTGGAGAATGCTTAGTTCACCTATACTAGGAAATGGACACAAGGTTTCCCAGAAGTCAGATTAATTTAAAGAGGCACAGGTGGGGAATGTACAATTGTACAATTACAATTTTATTACTATTTTAAATAATGTTAACCTGAATAATGCCATGCATATAAACACATGGTTGATAAATTTATTTCTTTAGCCTAATTTTTGGATGCAGTTCAGATTACTGATTCAAAAGGTAGAAACATTTTTGAAGTTTCCATAAGAAGTATAATATTGTTTTGCAAAGAACTCTATAAATTTTCAACCCTCAAAGCTAATTCCTGAATATAGTCCACACAAAGTGATATTACCATCTATTAGTTATATTTAAAATTTAATGTAGAAACTGATTCACTGATGCTTTCCTAAATTCCATTTCTTTGATTCTTAATGAGTTTGTCCAATTTCCTCTTCATTTATAATTTTATTTCCTCTTAAATGAATAGTCTATATGTTTATTTTGCTTATTTACTAGGTAACTAAGGCTTTATTTTATTGCCAATATTGTTAGATTTTCATAAGACCTAAGTGTTAAATATAAATGGAAGCTTAAGAAGAGTTAAATTTCAGCCTAGGTATTAATAGATAAATCACAATTTTATTTAATCTACTTTAAGTCTGTTTTTTTTTAGATAGGCCACTTTCATGTGTTACAAAATGAAATTGGTTTTGGAGAACAGGTGATAGAATGCAAGATAATTATTATATACGTGGATGGTCTAACTGGTATTATTTTCCTTTTGCTCCCTCCAAATAGGGATGGTTTTATTCACCAATATAGTAAACAATACACCTCCTTAAAGAGGTGTCTGGCTATTGAAGTATGGATACAAAATATGAAAAAGGTACATATTTGTTCTGGGAAGTAAGACAAAGCAAATAAAAGGGAGAACAACTTGGACACATGGATTAAATGGATATGATAGAGAGGAGTTAAGATGGTGGCATAGAGAGGATTGGAAGACTGTTAGTCCCCGCCAGAACAATTCATAAATGACCAAAAAACTAGTAAATAACCTGGAATAACTGCAGGGAGAAAATGTGACTGTCCACTCATCATCCACCAACATGAATTGGGAGGAATGCCCAAGATCACTGCATAAAATATGTAAGCAAAATCTGTGGACCTGTACTGAGAGCTGAGAGCTGAGAGGCCCTCACTCTTGGAAACCTCATGGTGCTAGAGAGCAGCACTCTCCAAACAAATGAGTGGACCTCAGCCCTGATCCAACAGGGGTTTTAATATTAACTGCTCAATACAGACAGTGAATCCCCAATAAGTACACAGAGGCTTTTGGTGACAACTGACCTTGGGAGAGTCAGGGGACATATCTGTCTCAGGATGGGGAGCCAAGAGGATTGGGTGGTATGTCTGGCTGACAGGTGAATCTGTGAGCTTTCTGTCCCTTTCTCTCTCTGTGGAGAAATCCTCAGCCATTTTCAGCCCACAGTGCTTTGCAGTAAAGAAAGCCTCAGCCATTTTAAAATCAAAACCCTTTAATCAGCAGAGTCAGAGAAACAAAGAACTTATTGATCTGCACATGAACTCTCTGGAGGGGCATATCTTCCCAAGAGGAAAGGGAGGGGTCCAGCTCTACTGCCTGCCTTTCTGGAACCAGACCCCAAATCCTGGGGAAGGAGAGCCACAGATGACCTGAGCCTCTTCTCATCTGGGAAAACCTAATTGGGGTGGCCTACGAGGTCAGATGTCCAGACAACAGAAAACTACAACCTACATTAAGATAAACAAAGTTATGGCCCAGTCAAAGGAACAAATATACACTTCAAATGAGACACAGGAGGCAACATGAGAGATTGGTGGGGTGTATGATTTAGTTACTCCTCCAGGGCAGTAGGTAGAAAGCCAGGAACTTCATGGATTGGACACCACAGAGCAATTTGACTTTGGGCATACTTCATACAACACTCTTGAACATGTGGAACTGCTGACATCAGTGAAATCTGTAAGTTTTTGTGGCCAGGGGACCTGCTCCCCTCTCTGCCAGGCTCAGACCCTTGGGAGGAGGTGCCATCAGCACTGGGAACAAGAAGGGAGAACTGCAGTGGCGGCTCTTATTGGAAACTCATTCTACTGATCCAAACTCCAATCATAGATAGACTGAGACCAGACACCAGAGAACCTGAAAGCAGCCATCCCAGCAGAAAGCAGGTAGAGATAGTAAAAAAACAGCAAGAAAAGCCCAAAAAGAAAAGTGGAGGCTTTTTGGAGTTCTGGTGAACATAGAAAGGGGAAGGGCAGAGCTCAGGCCCTGAGGCTCATATGCAAATCCCAAAGAAAAATGATCTGCACCCGGATCTTTCCTTAATGGCCCTAATTGCTTTGTCTTAGCATTTCAATAACCCATTAGACCTGTGAGCAGTGCCCTTTTTTCAATCTTCCTTTTTTCTTTTTCTAAAACAATTACTCAAAGAAGTCCAATACAGAAAGCCTCAAAGACTCACAATTTGGCCAGGTCAAGACAAGAGCAGAACTAACGGAGTTCTGAGACAAAGGCAATAATCCAGTGGCTGTGAAAATTCACTAAACACCACAACTTCCCAAGAAAAGGGGGGCATCTGCTCAGCAGACTGGGAGCCTCCCTACACAGCCCTGCAGCTCAGAACCACACTGGGGGGACAGCACTCACTTGTGACATAGCACACTCATCCCTCAACAGAGGACCAGGGGGTGCACGGCCTGGAAGAGGGACCCAATTGCAAGTCTCAGGGGCCATACCAAGGACTTGTGGGTCAGTGGCAGAGACAAACTGTGGCAGGACTGAACTGAAGGATTAGACTATTGCAGCAGCTTTAAAACTCCAGGAACACCAGGGAGATTTGATTGTTAGAGCCATCCCCCCTCCCTGATGGCCCAGACACATGCCCCATATACAGGGTGGGCAACACTAGCTACACATTCAAGATTAGTACACCAATTGGACCCCACAAGACTCACACCATCACTCACAACAAAGGCAAAGTGAGGGAGAACTGGCTTGAAGGAAACAGGTTGCTCATGGATGCCACCTGCTGGTTAGTTAGAGAAAGTGTACTCCACAAAGCTGTAGATTGGACAAATTAGACATAAGGAACTGGTCTAAAAATCCTAAAAGAAACCTCTCAAATTAAGCAAATGCCAAGAGGCCAAAAACAACAGAAAATTTTAAAGCATATGAAAAAAACAGATGATATGGATAACCCAAGCCCAAGCACCCAAATCAAAAGACCAGAGGAGCCACAATACCTAGAATAACTAATCAAAGAACTAAAGATGAACAATGAGAACATGGCACAAGATACAAAGGACATGAAGAAGAGCATGGCACAGGATATAAAGGGCATCAAGAAGACCCTAGAAGAGCATAAAGAAGACATTGCAAGGCTAAATAAAAAATAGATGATCTTATGGAAATTAAAGAAACTGTTGATCATATTAAAAAGATTCTGGATACTCATAGTACAAGACTAGAGGAAGTAGAACAATGAATCAGTGACTTGGAAGATGACAGAATGGAAAATTAAAGCACAAAAGAAAAAATGGGGAAAAAATCAAAAAAATCAAAATGGACATCAGGGATATGATAGATAATATAAAACATCCAAATATAAGACTCATTGGTGTTCCAGAAGGGGAAGAAAAGGGTAAGGGTCTAGGAGGAGTATTCAAAGAAATTGTTGGGGAAAACTTCCCAAATCTTCTAAAAACAATAAATACACAAATCATAAATGTCCAGTGAACTCCAAATGGAATAAATCCACATAAACCCACTCTGAGACATATTCTGATCACACTGTCAAATACAGAAGAGAAGGAGCAAGTTCTGAAAGGAGCAAGAGCAAAGCAGTTCACCACATACAAAGAAAACAGCATAAGATTAAGTAGTGACTACTCAGCAGCCACAATGGAGATGAGAAGGCAGTGGCACAACATATTTAAAATTCTGAGTGAGAAAAGTTTCCAACCAAGAATACTTTATCCAGCAAAGCTCACCTTCAAATTTGAGGGAGAGCTTAAATTTTTTCACAGACAAACAAATGCTGAGAGAATTTGCTAACAAGAGACCTGTCCTACTTCAGATACTAAAGGCAGCCCTACAGACAGAGGAAACAAAGAAAGGAGAGAGAGACATGGAGAAAGGTTCAGTACTAAAGAGATTTGGTATGGGTACATTAAAGGATACTAATAGAGAGAGGGAAAAATATATATGACAAACATGAACCAAAGGATAAGATGGCTGATTCAAGAAATGACTTCATGGTTTTAATGATGAAAGTACATGGATTAAACTCCCCAATTAAAATATATACATTCACAGAATGGATAAAAAAATGAACAATCAATATGGTGCATAGAAGACACAAAACTTAGACACAGGCACACAAAGAAATTGAAAGTGGAAGGATGGAAAAAAAATTTCATGTCAGCTACAGCCAAAAGAAAGCAGGTGTAGCAATATTAATCTCAGACAAAATAGAATTTAAATGCACGAATCTTTTGAGAGACAAAGAAGGCCACTACATACTAATAAAAGGGGCAATTCAACAAGAAATAACAATCATAAATATCTATGCACCCAATCAAGGTGCCACAAAACACATGAGAGAAACACTGGCAAAACTAAAGGAAGCAATTGATGTTTCCACAATAATTGTGGGAGACTTCAACACATCACTCTCTCCTATAGATAGATCAACCAGACAGAAGACCAATAAGGAAATTGAAAACCTAAACAATCTGATAAATGAATTAGATTTAACAGACATATATAGAACATTGCATCCCAAATCACCAGGACACACATACTGTTCTAGAACTCACAGAACTTTCTCCAGAATAGATCATATGCTGGGACATAAAACCAGGCTCAATAAATTTAAAAAGATTGAAATTATTCAAAGCACATTCTCTGACCACAGTGGAATACAATTAGAAGTCAATAACCATCAGAGACTTAGAAAATTCACAAATACCTGGAGGTTAAACAACACACTCCTAAACAATCAGTGGGTTGAAGAAGAAATAACAAGAGAAATTGCTAAACATATAGAGATGAATGAAAATGAGAACACAACATACAAAAACCTACGGGATGCAGCAAAGGGGTACTGAGGGGGAATTTATAGCACTAAATGCATATATTAAAAAGCAAGAAAGAGTCAAAATCAAAGAGTTAATGGATCAACTGAAGAAGCCAGAAAATGAACAGCAAACCAATCATAAACCAAGTAGAAGAAAAGAAATAAGGATTAAAGCAGAAATAAATGATATAGAGAACAAAAAACAATAGAGAGGATAAATATCACCAAAAGTTTGTTCTTTAAGAAGATCAACAAGATTGACAAGCCCCTAGCTAGACTAACAAAATCAAAAAGAGAGAAGCCCCATATAAACAAAATAATGAATGATAAAGGTGACATTACTGTAGAGCCTGAAGAAATTAAAAAAAATTATGAGGATACTATGAACAACTGCATGGCAACAAACTGGATAATGTAGAGGAAATGGACAATTTCCTGGAAACATAAGGACAATTTCCAGGAAACATATGAACAACCTAGACTGACCAGAGAAGAAACAGACATCAACCAAGCAATCACAAGCAAAGAGATCCAATCAGTCATCAAAAATCTTCCCACAAATAAATGCCCAGGGCCAGATGGCTTCACAGGGGAATTCTACCAAACTTTCCAGAAAGAGCTGACACCAATCTTACTCAAACTCTTTCAAAACATTGAAGAAAATGGAACACTACCTAACTCATTTTATGAAGCTAACATCAATCTAATACAAAAACCAGGCAAAGATGCTACAGAAAAGGAAAACTACTGTCCAATCTCCCTAATAAATATAGATGCAAAAATCCTTTACAAAATACTTGCAAATGGAATCCAAAGACACATTAAAAAAATCATACACCATGACCAAGTGGGATTCATTCCAGGCATGCAAGGATGGTTCAACATAAGAAAATCAATGTATTACAACACATTAACAAATCAAAAGGGAAAAATCAAATGATCATCTCACCAAATGCTGAAAAAGCATTTGACAAAATCCAACATCCCTTTTTGATAAAAACACTTCAAAAGGTAGGAATTGAAGGAAACTTCCTCAATATGATGAAGAGCATATATGAAAAACCCCCAGCCAGGATAGTACTCAATGGTGAGAGACTGAAAGCCTTCCCTCTAAAATCAGGAACAAGACAAGGATGCCCGCTACCACCACTGTTTTCAACATTGTGCTGGAAGTGCTAGCCAGAGCAATCTGGCAAGACAAAGAAATAAAAGGCATCCAAATTGGAAAGGAAGAAGTAAAACTGTCATTGTTTGCAGATATGATCTTATATCTGGAAAACCCTGAGAAAGCGACGATACAGCTACTAGAGCTAATAAATAAATTTAGCAAAGTAGCGGGATACAAGATTAATGCACATAAGTCAGTAATGTTTCTATATGCTAGAAATGAACAAACTAAAGAAACACTCAAGGAAAAGACACCATTTTCAATAGCAACTAAAAATATCAAGTACCTAGGAACAAACTTAACCAAAGATGTAAAAGACCTATACAAAGAAAACTACATAACTCTACTAAAAGAAATAGAAGAGGACTGTGCCGGTTTGAATGTATTGTGTCCCCCAAATGCCATTACCTTTGTGGTCTTGTGTGGGGCAGACCCTTGGGTGCTGGTTGGATTTGCTTGGAGTGTGCCCCACCCAGCTGTCGGTGAGAATTTTGATGAGATGTTCCCATGGAGGCATGGCCCCACCCATTCAGGGTGGGCCTTGATCGGTGGAGCTATATAAATGAGCTGACTCGAAGAGGAAAGAGAGTGCAGCTGGGAGTGATGTTTTGAAGAGGAGCAAGCTTGCTAGAGAGGAACGTCCTGGAAGAAAGCTGTTTTGAGGCTGGAGCTTTGGAGCAGATGCCAGCTGCCTTCCTAGCTAACATAGGTTTTCCGGAGGCCATTGGCCATCCTCTGGTGAGGGTACCTGATCTCTGATGTGTTACCTTGGATGATTTGTGGCCTTAAGACTGTAATTGTGTAGTGAAATAAATCCCCATTTTATAAAAGCCTATCCATCTCTGGTGTTTTGCATTCTGCAGCATTAGCAAACTAGGACATGGACCTTAAAGGATGGAAAAATATTCCATGTTCATGGATAGGAAGGCTAAATGTCATTAAGATGTCAATTCTACCCAAACTCATCTACAAATTCAATGCAATCCCAATCAAACAACCTACTTTGCAGACTTGGAAAAGCAAGTAATCAAATTTATTTGGAAACGGAAGATGCTTCAAATTGCTAAAGACACTCAAAAAAGAAAAACAAAGTGGGAACACTTACATGCCCTGACTTTGAAGCTTATTATAAAGCCACAGTTGTCAAAGCAGCATGATACTGGCACAAAGATACACATATAGATCAATGGAATCAAATTGAGAATTCGGAGATAGATCCCCAGATCTATGGCCGACTAATCTTTGATAAGGCCCCCAAAGTCACTGAACTGGGCCTTAATGGTCTTTTCAACAAATGGGGCTGGAAGAGTTGGATATCCATATCCAAAAAAATTAAAGAGGACCCCTACCTCACACCCTACACAAAAATTAACTAAAAATGGATGGAAGATCTCAATATAAAAGAAAGTACCATAAAACTCTTAGAAGATAATGTAGGAAAACATCTTCAAGACCTTTTATTAGGCGGCCACTTCCTAGACATTACACCCAAAGCACAAGCAACAAAAGAAAAAATAGATAAATGGGAACTCCTCAAGATTAGAAGCTTCTGTACTTCAAAGGAATTTGTCAAAAAGGTAAAGTGGCAGCCAAGTTAATGGGAAAAAATTTTTGGAAACCATGTATCTGACAAAAGACTGGTATCTTGCATATATAAAGAAATCCTACAACTCAATGACAATAGTACAGACAGCCCAATTATAAAATGGGCAAAAGATATGAAAAGACAGTTCTCTGAAGAGGAAATACAAATGGCCAAGAAACACATGAAAAAATGTTCAGCTTCACTAGCTTTAGAGAGATGCAAATTAAGACCACAATGAGATACCATCCTACACCAATTAGTATGGCTGCCATTAAACAAACAGGAAACTACAAATGCTGGAGTGAATTTGGAGAAATTGGAGCTCTTATTCATTGTTGGTGGGACTGTATAATGGTTCAGCCACTCTGGAAGTCAGTCTGGCAGTTCCATAGAAAACTAGATACAGAGTTACCGTGCGATCCAGTGATTGCACTTCTTGGTATATACCCGGAAGATCAGAAAGAAGTGACACGAGCAGATATCTACACACAATGTTCATAGCAGTATTATTCACAATTACCAAGAGATGGAAACTACTCAAATGTCCTTCAACAGATGAGTGGATACATAAAATGTGGTATATACACACAATGGAATACTACATGGCAGTAAGAAGGAACGATGTCATGAAACATATGACAACATGGATGAAACTTGAAGACATAATGCTGACCAAAATAATCCAGGCACAAAAAGAGAAATATATGCTACCATTAATGTGAACTTGGAAAAATGTAAAACAAATGGTTTATAATGTAGAATTTAGGGTAACAAGCAACAGAGAGCAATTAAGGAAAGGGGAACAATAATCCAATAAGAACAGATAAGCTATTGTGGGTAAATTTAGTGTTCTTGTAATGCCCAGAAATAACTATGGTCTGTTAATTTCTAATGGGTATAGTAGGAACAAGTTCATAGAAATGTTGCTATATTATGTTACTTTCTTGAGGTAGAGTAGGAACATGTTGTAAGTAAAGTAGTTATCTTAGGTTAGTTGTCTTTTTCTTACTCCCTTGTTATGGTCTCTTTGAAATGTTCTTTTATTGTATGTTTTTTAAAATTTTTTATTTTTTTCTTTTTTACAGTTGATTTTTTAAAAGTTAAAAAAAAAAAACCAAGGAAAAAAATATGCATAGCCCCTTTGAGGAGCTGGTAAAGAATGCAGGCGTATTGGCCTGCACCACCGTGATGGCTGCTAACATGCCCACAGGCATAGGGGACTGGTGGTTTGAAGGGTTGAGACCTCTACCACAGGATTTGCCCTTGGGAAGACTGTTGCTGCCAAAGAAAGGTTAGGCCTCCCTATAATTGTGCATAAGAGCCTCCTCCTGAAAACCTCTTTGTTGCTCAGATGTGGCACTCTCTCTCTAGCTTAGCCAACCTGAAAGGTGAAATCACTGCCCTGCCCCCTATGTGGGATCAGACACCCAGGGAATGAATCTCCCTGGCAACATGAAATATGACTCCCAGGGGGGAATGTAGACCTGGCATCATGGGATGGAGAACATCTTTTTGACCAAAAGGGGGATGTGAAAGAAAATGAAATAAATTTCAGTGGCAGAGAGATTCCAAAAGGAGCTGAGAGGTCACTCTGGGGGGCACTCATATGCATGATATAGACAACCATTTTTAGGTTCTAATGAATTGGGGTAGCTGGTGGTAGATACCTGAAACTATCAAACTACAACCCAGAACCCATGAATCTTTAGAACAATTGTATAAAAATGTAGCTTATGAGGGTTGACAATGGGATTGTGAAAGCCATAAGGACCACACTTCCCTTTGTCTAGTTTATGGATGGATGAGTAGAAAAATAGGGGAAGGAAACAAACAAACAAAGCCACCCAGTGTTCTTTTTTTACTTTAATTGCTCTTTTTCACTCTAATTATTATTCTTGTTATTTGTGTGTGTGTGGTAATGAAGGTGTCAGAGATTGATTTAGGTGATGAATGTACAACTATGTAATGGTACTGTGAAAAATCGAATGTATGATTTGTTTTGTATGACTGCATGGTGTGTGAATATATCTAAATAAAATGAACATAAAAAATACATCATGTGGAAAATGGGTTAATATGCCTACTAGATGTAGAGATACTACAGATTTCTGAGAAGACAAGCAACCCCAAAGAAAAATGAATGAAGACTATTAATGTTAAATTCAAAGAATAAAAAAAATTCAACCTGTTAATAATCAGAGAAATGAAAATTGAAGGAAAAAAAGCAAACTATGTTTTTACCCAGTAATTTGGTAAAATTTAAAAAGTTATATTACACAGAGCTTTGAAGAATGAGAAACATGGACAGTCTTATACATTGTTGGTGGAAGGGTACACTGCCATATGCTTTTTAAGAAAGTTATCTAAAATTATGTTTTAAAATAAAAACACTCATGTCCTTGAAAAAAGGAGATACAGGAATTTAAACAAATAATGCTAAGTCAATTCAAAAAGTTTAGAGGAGGTTTCAGAAAAGAGATAAAGGCTGTAAGAAAAAACTGGGCATACATAAGGCAGAAATTGAAAGTTCAAAAAAATAACTAGTAGAATCTATGGAAATGAAAGGCACCACACAAGAGATGAAAGACACAATGGAAACATACAACACTAGATCCCAAGAGGCAGAAGAAAACACTCAGGGACTTGAGAACAAAACACCTGAAAGCCTACACACAAAGGAGCAGATGGAGAAAAGAATGAAAAATATGAGCAACATCCCTGGGAACTTAAGGGTGAAACAAAGTATAAGAATGTATGTATCATTGGTGTCCCAGAAGGAGAAGAGAAGGGAAAAGGGGCAGAAGCAACAATACAGGAAATAATCAATGAAAATTTCCCATCTCTTATGAAAGACATAAAATTACATCTCCAAGAAGTGCAGCATACTCCAAACAGAATAGATCTGAATAGACCTACACCAAGACACTTAATAATCAGATTATCAAATGTCAAAGACAAAGAGAGAATCTTGAAAGCAGAAAGAGAAAAGCAATCCATCACATACAAAGGAAGCTTAATAAGACTATGTGTGGATCTCTCAGCAGAAACAATGGAGGCCAGTAGTGTGATATATTTAAGATACTGAAAGAGAAAAACCACCAACCAAGAATCTTATATCCAAGCAAAGCTGTTCTTCAAATATGAGGGAGAGCTCAAAATATTTTCTGACAAACAGAAAATGAGACACTTTGTGAACAAGACACCTGCTCTACAGGAAATTCTAAAGGGAGCACTAAAGAGTGATAGAAGACCCCCACAAGACTCACTCCCCCACTCACCACAAAGGCAAAGCAGGGGAGAACTGACTTGAGGAGAACAGGTGGCCCATGGATGTCACCTGCTGGTTAGTTAGAGAAAGTGTACTCCATGAAGCTGTAGATCTGATAAATTAGAGATAAGGACTTCAATTTGTCTACAAATCCTAAAAGAACCCTACAAAGTTAAGCAAATGCCAAGAGGCCAAAAACAACAGAAAATTATAAAACATATGAAAAAAAACAGGGGATATGGATAACCCAAGCCCAAGCACCCAGATCAAAAGATCAGAAGACACACAGCACGTAGAGCAGGTACTCAAAGAACTAAAGATGAACAATGAGGCCATAGTATGGGATACAAAGAATATCAAGGAGACCCTAGAAGAGCATAAAGAAGACATTGCAAGACTAAATTAAAAAAATAGATGATTTTATGGAAATTAAAGAAACGGTTGAACAAATTAAAAAGATTCTGGACACTCATAGTACAAGACTAGAGGAAGTTGAACAACGAATCAATGACCTGGAAGATGACAGACTGAAAATGAAAGCACAAAAGAAAGAATGGGGAAAAAATTGAAAAAATCAAAACAGACCTCAGGGATATGATAGACAATATAAAATGCCCGAATATAAGACTCATTGGTGTTCCAGAAGGGGAAGAAAAGGGTAAAGGTCTAGGAAGAGTATTCAAAGAAATTGTTGGGGAAAACTTCCCAAATTTTCTAAACATCATAAATACACAAATCATAAATGCCCAGCGAACTCCAAATAGAATAAATCCAAATAAACCCACTCCGAGACATATTCTGATCACACTGGCAAACACGGAAGAGAATGAGCAAGTTCTGAAAGCAGCAAGAGAAAAGCAATTCACCACATACAAAGGAAACAGCATAAGACTGAGTAGTGACTACTCAGCAGCCACCATGGAGGTGATAAGGCAGTGGCAAAATATATTTAAAATTTTGAGTGAGAAAAATTTCCAACCAATAATAGTTTATCCAGCAAAGCTCTCCTTCAAATTTGAAGGAGAGCTTAAATTTTTCACAGACAAACAAATGCTGAGAGAATTTGCTAACAAGAGACCTGCCCTACTGGAGATACTAAAGGGAGCCCTACAGACAGAGAAACAAAGAAGGGACAGAGAGACTTGGAGAAAGGTTCAGTACCAAAGAGATACAGTATGGGTACAGTAAAGGATATTAATAGAGAGAGGGGAAAAATATATATGACAAACATAAAACAAAGGATAAGATGGCTGATTCAAGAAATGCCTTCACGGATATAATGTTGAATGGAAATGGATTAAACTCCCCAATTAAAAGATATAGATTCACAGAACGGATCAAAAAAAAAATGAACCATCAATATGTTGCATACAAGAGACTCATCTTAGACACAGGGACACAAAGAAACTGAAAGTGAAAGGATGGAAAAAAATATTTCATGCAAGCTACAGCCAAAAGAAAACAGGTGTAGCAAAATTAATCTCAGACAAAATAGACTTTACATGCAGGGATATTTTGAGAGAAAAAGAAGGTCACTACATACTAATAAAAGGGGCAATTCAACAAGAAGAAATAACAATCATAAATTTCTATGCACCAAATCAAGGTGCCACGAAATACATGAGAGAAACACTGGCAAAACTAAAGGAAGCAATTCATGCTTCCACAGTAATTGTGGGAGATTTCAACACATCACTCTCTCCTATAGATAGATCAACTAGACAGAAGACCAATAAGGAAATTGAAAACCTAAACAATATGATAAATGAATTAGATTTAACAGACATATAAAGGACATTACATCCCAAATCACCAGGATACACATACTGTTCTAGTGCTCATGGAACTTTCTCCAGAATAGATCATATGCTGGGACATAAAACAAGCCTCAATAAATTTAAAAAGATTGAAATTATTCAAAGCACATTCTCTGACCACAATGGAATACAATTAGAAGTCAATAACCATCAGAGACTTAGAAAATTCACAAATACCTGGAGGTTAAACAACACACTCCTAAACAATCAGTGGGTTAAAGAAGAAATAGCAAGAGAAATTGCTAAATATATAGAGACGAATGAAAATGAGAACATAACATAACAAAACCTATGGGATGCAGCAAAAGCAGTACTGAGGGGGAAATTTATAGCACTAAATGCTTATATTAAAAAGAAAGAAAGAGCCAAAATCAAAGAACTAATGGATCAACTGAAGAAGCTAGAAAATGAACAGCAAACCAATCCTAAATCAAGGAGAAGAAAAGAAATAACAAGGATTAAAGCAGAAATAACTGACATAGAGAAAAAAACAATAGAGAGGATAAATATCACCAAAAGTTGGTTCTTTGAGAAGATAAACAAGACTGACAAGCCCCTACCTAGACTGACAAAATCAAAAAGAGAGAAGACCCATATAAACAAAATAATGAATGAAAAAGTTGACATAACTGCAGATCCTGAAGAAATTAAAAAAATTGTAAGAGGATACTATGAACAACTGTATGGCAACAAACTGGATAATGTAGAGGAAATGGACAATTTCCTGGAAACATATGAACAACCTAGACTGACCAGAGAAGAAATAGAAGACCTCAACCAACCCATCACAAGCAAAGAGATCCAATCAGTCATCAAAAATCTTCCCACAAATAAATGCCCAGGGCCAGATGGCTTCACAGGGGAATTCTACCAAACTTTCCAGAAAGAACTGACACCAATATTACTCAAACTCTTTCAAAACATTGAAGAAAATGGAACACTACCTAACTCATTTTATGAAGCTAACATAAATCTAATACCAAAACCAGGCAAAGATGCTACAAAAAAGGAAAACTACTAGCCAATCTCCCTAATGAATATAGATGCAAAAATCCTCAACAAAATACTTGCAAATCGAATCCAAAGACACATTAAAAAAATCATACACCATGACCAAGTGGGGTTCATTCCAGGCATGCAAGGATGGTTCAACATAAGAAAATCAGTCAATGTAATACAACATATTAAAAACTCGAAAGGGAAAAATCAAATGATCATCCCAATAGATGCTGAAAAAGCATTTGACAAAATCCAACATCTGTTTTTGATAAAAACACTTTAAAAGGTAGGAATGGAAGGAAACTTCCTCAACATGATAAAGAGCATATATGAAAAACCCACAGCCAGCATAGTACTCAATGGTGAGAGACTGAAAGCCTTCCCTCTAAGATCAGGAACAAGACAAGAATGCCTGCTGTCACCACTGTTATTCAACATTGTGCTGGAAGTGCTAGCCAGGACAATCCGGCAAGACAAAGAAATAAAAGGCATCCAAATTGGAAAAGAAGAAGTAAAACTGTCATTATTTGCAGATGATGTGATCTTATATCTGGAAAACCCTGAGAAATTGATGATACAGCTACTAGAGCTAATAAACAAATTTAGCAAAGTAGCGGGACACAAGATTAATGCACATAAGTCAGTAATGTTTCTATACGCTAGAAATGAACAAACTAAAGAGACACTCAAGAAAAAGATACCATTTTCAGTAGCAACTACAAAACTCAAGTACCTAGGAATAAACTTAACCAAAGATGTAAAAGACGTATACAAAGAAAACTACATAACTCTACTAAAAGAAATAGAAGGGGACCTTAAAAGATGGAAAAACATTCCATGTTCATGGATAGGAAGGCTAAATGTCATTAAGATGTCAATTCTACCCAAACTCATCTACAGATTCAATGCAATCCCAATCAAATTTCCAACAACCTACTTTGAAGACTTGGAAAAGCTAGTTATCAAATTTATTTGGAAAGGGAAATGCCTCGAATTGCTAAAGACACTCTAAAAAAGAAAAACGAAGTGGGAGGACTTACACTTCCTGACTTTGAAGCTTATTATAAAGCCACAGTTGCCAAAACAGCATGGTACTGGCACAAAGATAGACATATAGATCAATGGAATCGAATTGAGAATTCGGAGATAGATCCCCAGATCTCTGGCCGACTGATCTTTGATAAGGCCCCCAAAGTCACGGAACTGAGTCATAATGGTCTTTTCAACAAATGGGGCTAGGAGAGTTGGATGTCCATATGCAAAAAATGAAAGAGGACCCCTACCTCACACCCTACACAAAAATTAACTAAAAATGGATGGAAGATCTCAATATAAAAGAAAGTACCATAAAACTCCTAGAAGATAATGTAGGATAACATCTTCAAGACCTTGTATTAGGCGGCCACTTCCTAGACTTTACACGCAAAGCACAAGCAACAAAAGAAAAAATAGATAAATGGGAACTCCTCAAGCTTAGAAGTTTCTGCACCTCAAAGGAATTTCTCAAAAAGGTTAAGAGGCAGCCAACTCAATGGGAAAAAAATTTTGGAAGCCATGTATCTGACAAAAGACTGATATCTTGCATATATAAAGAAATCCTACAACTCAATGACAATAGTACAGACAGCCCAATTATAAAATGGGCAAAAGATATGAAAAGACAGTTCTCTGAAGAGGAAATACAAATGGCCAAGAAACACATGAAAAAATGTTCAGCTTCACTAGCTTTAGAGAGCTGCAAATTAAGACCACAATGAGATACCATCTAACACCGATTTGAATGGCTGCCATTAAACAAACAGGAAACTACAAATGCTGGAGGGGATGTGGAGAAATTGGAACTCTTATTCATTGTTGGTGGGACTGTATAATGGTTCAGCCACTCTGGAAGTCAGTCTGGCATTTCCTTAGAAAACTAGATATAGAGTTACCATTCGATCCAGCGATTGCTCTTCTCGGTATATACCCAGAAGGTCGGAAAGCAGTGACACAAACAGAAGTCTGCATGCCAATGTTCATAGCAGCATTATTCACAATTGCCAAGAGATGGAAACAACCCAAATGTCCTTCAACAGATGAGTGGATAAATAAAATGTGGTATATACACACGATGGAATACTACACGGCAGTAAGAAAGAACGATCTCGTGAAACATATGACAACATGGATGAACCTTGAAGACAATGCTGAGCAAAATAAGCTAGGCACAAAAAGAGAAATATTATATGCTACCACTAATGTGAACTTTGAAAAATGTAAAACAAATGGTTTGTAATGTAGAATGTAGGGGAACTAGCAATAGAGAGCAGTTAAGGAAGGCGGAACAATAATCCAAGAAGAACAGATAAGCTATTTAATGTTCTGGGGATGCCCAGGAATGACTATGGTCTGTTAATTTCTGATGGATATAGTAGGAACAAGTTCACAGAAATGTTGCTATATTAGTTAACTTTCTTGGGGTAAAGTAGGAACATGTTGGAAGTAAAGCAGTTATCTTAGGTTAGTTGTCTTTTTCTTACTCCCTTGTTACGGTCTCTTTGAAATGTTCTTTTATTGTATGTCTTTTTTTTTTAATTTTTTTCATACAGTTGAGTTAAAAAAAAAAAAAAGTTAAAATAAAACAAGAAAAAAATATGTAGAGCCCCCTTGAGGAGCCTGTGGAGAATGCAGGGGTACTGACCTACCCCACCTCGATTGCTAACATGACCACAGACATAGGGGACTGGTGGTTTGATGGGTTGAGCCGTCTACCATAGGTTTTACCCTTGGGAAGATGGGTGCTGCAAAGGAGAAGCTAGGCCTCCCTATAATTGTGCCTAAGAGCCTCCTCCCGAATGCCTCTTTGTTGCTCAGATGTGGCCCTCTCTCTCTAGCTAAGCCAACTTGAAAGGTGAAATCACTGCCCTCCCCACTACGTGGGATCAGACACCCAGGGGAGTGAATCTCCCTGGCAATGTGGAATATGACTCCCAGGGAGGAATGTAGACCCTGCATCGTGGGACAGAGAACACCTTCTTGACCAAAAGGGGGATGTGAAAGGAAATGAAATAACCTTGAGTGGCAGAGAGATTCCAAAAGGAGCCGAGAGGTCACTCTGGTGGGCACTCTTATGCACAATTTAGACAACCCTTTTTAGGTTCTAAAGAATTGGGGTAGCTGGTGGTGGATACCTGAAACTATCAAACTACAACCCAGAACCCATGAATCTCGAAGACAGTTGTGTAAAAATGTAGCTTATGAGGGGTGACAATGGGATTGGGAAAGCCATAAGGACCACACTCCACTTTGTCTAGTTTATGGATGGATGAGTAGAAAAATAGGGGAAGGAAACAAACAAACAGACAGACAAAGGTACCCAGTGTTCTTTTTTACTTCAATTGCTCTTTTTCACTCTAATTATTCTTGTTATTTTTGTGTGTGTGCTAATGAAGGTGTCAGGGATTGATTTAAGTGATGAATGTACAACTATGTAATGGTACTGTGAACAATCGAATGTACGATTTGTTTTGTATGACTGCGTGGTATGTGACTATGTCTCAATAAAATGAAGATTTTAAAAAAAAGAGTGATAGGAGAAGACAGGAATGCATGGTTTGGAACACAATTTTGGGAGATGGTAGCACAGCAATGTAAGTACACTGAACAAAGATAACCATGAATACAGTTGAAAGAGGAAGGTTGGGGGCATGTGAGACACCAGAAGAAAGGAGGAAAGACTGTAACTTGGTGAAATCTAGTGTTCAATAATTGTGATAAATTGTAAAAATATGTTCTTTTATGAGGGAGAACAAGCAAATGTCAACCTTGCAAGGTGTTAGAAATGGGGAGGCATTGGGGGAGGGATGCAATAAACATAAACTCGAGACTGTAACTAACAGAATCATTGTATTATGTTTCCTTTAACATAACAAAGGTGATATACCAAGGTAAATGCAGATAAGAGGGGGGGATAGGGGATGCATGTTAGACACTTGACATTGGTGGTGTTGTCTGACTCTTTACTTTGATTTAAGGTTATTTTTCCTTTTGCTGCTTCCTAGTTGTCATTTTTTTCCTCTTTCTTTTGCCTCTCTACCTTCTTTGACTCTCCCTCCTGCCTTGTGGAAGAAATGTAGATGCCCTTATATAGATAGTGGTGAAGGTGGTGAACACATAAATATATGACCATACAAAGAACCATCGATTGTTTACTTAGGATTGAATGTATGGTCTATGAACAAAACCATGTTAAAAAAAATGGATTGATGACAAAACCTCGAGGGCAATATACAGAGTGAAATAAGCCAGACACGTAAAGACAAATATTGCGGTGTCTCACTGATAGGAACTAATTATAATATGTAAACTCATAGACATGAAATATAAGGTTCTAAGATAGAGGACAAGGCCTAAGAACAGGGAGCAGTTGCTTAGTATGAGCAGAATGTTCAACTAGGATGAACTTAAATGTTTGGAAATGAACAGAGGTGTCAGTAGCAAGATGTGAGAGTAACTAACAGTGCTGAATGGTGCATGAATGAGGTGGAAAGGGGAAGCTCAGAGTCATATATGTCACCAGAAGGAAAGTTGGAGGTCAAAAGATGGGAATGTACAAAACTGAATCCTGTGGTGGGCAATGTCTATGATTAACTGTACAAATATTAGAAATCTCTTCCATGAACCAGAACAAATGTATGACAATACAATTAGAAGTTAATAATAGAGGGGCATATAGGGAAGAAATATATACCTATTGCAAACTATATACTACAGTTTGTAGTATTTCAACATTTTTTCATAAACAGTAACAAATGTACTATACCAACAGTATGACTCAACAATTGAGGAGGGTTGGTTAGGGATATGGGAGGATTCAAGTTTCCTTTTCTTTCTTTTTTTTTCTTTTTTCATCTTTCACTTTATTTCTTTTCTGGAGTAATGAAAAGTTTCTAAAAATTGAACAAAAATTAAGTGTGGTGATTGATGCACAGCTCTGTGAGGGTGCTGGGGGCAACTGATTGTGCACTTTGGATCTTTGGATGATTGTATAGTATCTGAAAATCCCAATAAAATAATTAAAAATGGAAATGATAGAGCAATAGAAAATATTTTATTAATCTAATGAACAGTTAAATACCTTTATTAATTATGGGAGAAGAATATTAGAGTATTTTAAGAGTGAAAATTAAGGGCAACATTTCTGTTTCTGTTGATGATGGAATAATACGGTTGAACTTACTCTCCCACTTAAAAGAAATGAAGCAACAGTTTTTGGACATTAGACATGAGGCAGTAGAAGACAATGACCACTGAAAGGGGAAAAAATGACATGAATCCTGTGACTGCTCCAGCTTACTGCCTGATAGAATTTCTAGCTGGCAGTGCAGGAAGAGAGAAGCTAAGAAAGGCCTAGCCATCTCCCTGAGTTGATGAGATAGAGATGAGAATTCAGAGAATCCAAGGCAGAGAAGCAGCACACTGGAGAGAAGAAAGCTGCACAGGGAGAGAACACTGAAGAACCACAGAGACTTCCCCTCAGTCAGTTGAGTACTTATTGCACTTGTATGAGAAAATGACCCAAGTATAGTGTAAAATATACTGAAAAGGAGTATGCAGAACAATTTCAGAGCTCACACAAAGCCAGGAATTGTTCATGCTCCCAACAGCCAGAATGAAGAAAGCTCATACCATATGGGGCATTGGAAGAGTACTCAGAAGCTATGACCTTGCTAATGAGGAAAAAATTTGTCCTTGACTAAGGGCTTTCTTGGTCAAACCTAACAAAGCTATAAAGAAAGTCTTACAAAGACCAAGTTGTTTCCAAGTAACTTAACTTCATCCCAGAACAAAGGTCAGAATTATTTGAAAGAATACAAAAAATGTTCATCACCCAAGAGTATAAATTTACACTATCTGGCATCTAATAAAATCTAGCAGCCACATATATAATGAGAAGAAAAATTAATCAATAGACTAAGACCCAGAAATGATACAGATGATAGAATTAGTAGACTAACATACTAAAACTGCTATTTTAAAAATATTTCATATGTTCAAGAAGACAAAGTAAAACAAGAGCATATAAAGGAGATGCATGAAAGATAAAAAAGACCCAAACTAAATTTCAAGGTATACACTAAAAATATACTGGGTAGCATTAAGAGCAGATTCAACAATGCTGAAAAAGATTAGTGAACTCAAAGACATAGCCAAAGAAACTATCCAAATATAATATTCTAGATATTTTCTCCAGTTACTGGATATGCCATTCCAAATTCAGAATGAGCATCTATCCCAGTGAAAACTCAACAGTATCCACCCAGAGCCATGGGTAATGGACAATTGTAATCCACCCACCATCTATGAGATACCCAAATTCCCCTGGTTTGTAACCCATGGCTACTTGTAACCTCTCATGTTCTGGTGACAAGCAGAACAATTGTTAGTCACATTTTGAACTTCTAAGGTAATAGTGGGATACATTTTTTCCTGCCTATTGTTTCATTGCTTGAATGTCTTCATGACCACTCATTTTGTATACCCAAGAGCCCTCTTTCAAAGGTATCCATTTTTTGGTTCCTGCCCTCTTAGTAATTTGGAAGAGGGTTCTTTTTATGACAAATTATATGTCTCTCTTTCAATTTACCCCTCCACATCAGTGAAGATTTCCAGAGTTATGCTGTTTTTCTCTTCCAGTCATCAAAGGCCTATTTTCTGAACTATATTTGTAGTACATTTGCTATTCCCCAAGAATCAGTAAAAACCCATGTCATTGCATTATTGTTAATATCTTGTTGCTCTCCATATATAATTTTTTTTCTCTGAGTAGAATTATCATGTGCCCTTTCATTTAACATGCAGTCATCAACTGATCACAGCTGCTACTTTCCAGATGGAGTTCTGGTCCATCATACTTGAACTACTTTTGTAAACCACACTGCTTGATTGTCATCATCTGATAACTGACTATGGGTTTAACTACCTCCTCAGGGGGAACTAATGTAGGGATCAAAAGCAGGCAGCTCCCTGTTCATGTATGCAGTGGGTACCACATCACAGTCTCTTGACTACATCCTTTTCATTCAGTGAAGTAATTCACTTGTGCATTTCATTCCTTGTTGGAATAATGATTAGACATAAACCACAATGTGTTGCATCTTAAAATAATGCTATGTCTTTCAGTAACAGAAAGAATTTCAACTTATATCTACTAACAATCTAGCAATTCCTTTTCAAAAGGAGATTTGGATTAAGTTAAATTCCACAAGCCCACTAGATGGCAATAACAGGATTTTTTCAGAAGCTGCATGCTGCAGACACTTCCAAAATCATTTGGGCATGGGACTTCTAAGGCCCCAGAGGGTTCTATTATGTTGTTTTCAATCTCCAGGAATGCATGATCTTGCTCAAAACTCCATTCAAATTCTGCTTTTTTCTTGATAAGTATATGAATAAGGGTAGCTAATTTCTCTAGCATCCAAACATCCCAATCAATATTTTTGCCACTTGCTTTGATTTTGGAGCTGGCAGAAACTATTTACTTTTGATTGTCTGAGGGATGTATTTAGTTGCCCTTGTCCACATGATGCCTAGGAATTTTACCATTTTCCCTGGGCCCTGATTTTACTTGGGTTAATTGGCCATCCTCTGCTGGTCATATGATTTGAAAGCACTTATGTCTCAATCTTAGCTTGAAATATCAACATTATGTCATCAGCTTTCTTGCTGAATCAGATCTAAGTGACATTAGCAAGAGAATTTATACAAATTTGTGTTAACATAGTAAATGCATATTGGAGTCTGTGCCATATGAATGCACATTGGCTTTGATTTCCTCCCTAAATAGAGGTGGAAAATAAAACTTTAGCCAAATTGGTCACAGAGTATCACTCCTTCTTAGCTTTGTGCAATCATGAATTGCTGATATGGTATTGGGTTGATGCTATTAGAAGCATCATTTTAATCAGTCTTCTATAATGTATTGTTAATCACCATAATCCATTTGTTTTTCTTACAAGCCATGCTGTATACCAAACAAAGAATATGTGGGCACTTATACGCCTCAATCTAACTGACCCTTAATTAAAATTGAGATTTATTTTACCCCCCAGGCATCTTATATTGTATTACATTAACCACTTGAGTGGATTTAAGCAATTCTAAAGTTTCCCATCCAAAAGGTCAAAATAAAACAAGAAATTCAGATTTACACATTCCTTCCCCAATGGTTTGAGTAAGGGAAAAGTCCTCCATTCAGAAATCACATCCATTTCTATAATGCAATTTGGTAAGGGTGAGGCAACACATGCATTATCTTGATTCATAAATTCCTACTTTTAGTCATCATTTCACCTGCATACTTTCTAGAAAATCACCACCACATCATCCTAATTTAATTATATTGCTCTTCGATTTCATTGGTGGGTTAGGTATGACAATATGTTGAACACCAATGTCCAGAAATTCCAATAAATTTTCTTCACCACACCTATATGATTTTAGCCATAACCATGCAAATAGCTTCAGGTGTCCTGCTGGGTTTTGTGCCAAGAGTTTCTGGCCCATCAGTCACTCAGAATCATAATCCTCTCCTTTATCTTGAACTGTTTTAATCCACACAGGCTCTGAAGGGATTGTAGACTCAATTTTTACATAACGAATATATATTTAAATCAATCTTAGGATAAATTAAGCAAATCTATTGTGTTCTTTTTAACAGTTTGAGGGATTGGTGGGCCAACTGGACTATCTAATCCCTGACAGTGATCATTAAAATGTTATTAGCTACTCCATATAACTCCTCCTCTTTCTTGCCATTTAAAAATATTAGGAATAACCTTTAAAATAAACTTTGTGTTTTAGAATAGTTCCATGTTTACAGAAAAATATGAAGATAGTACAGAGAGTTTCCATATGCCCCATATCCAGTTCCTATATTAACATCTTACATTAGCACAGTGTGTTTGTCACCATTAGGGAACCAGTATTTTTACATTAATATTAACTGAAGTCCATAATTTATTCAAATTTAATTTTGTGTTTGTTTGTTAGGATCCCATTCAGAATCCTTGGCTGTGTAGTTTCTCAGACTTCCCTTGTTTCTGAAGACCTTCACAGTTTTGAGGTATAGTGATCAGGTAGGCTATTCTGTAGAACGTCCCTCAGTTGGGATTAGTCTGATGCTTGTCTCATTTTCAGACTGGGATTATCAATTTTGGAGATGAATACCACAAAGTTAAAATGACACTTTCATCACAAGATGCCAAATGTACATACCATTGACATGAACTATCACTGCTGGTGTTAAATTTGACCACATGTCTGAGGTAGTTTTGGTAGGTTGCTCACTGTAAATTTAGTTTAATCTTTGATTTTCTGCCTGTTTGTGTCCAGATCTCTCAGTGATGATAATATTAATATTTGCATTAACAGGACTGGTTTTCTGCCACCTGATACTCAGAATTAGATTTGTCCTGAATCTTCAGAAAATGTTTGGCTCAGAAGAAAAGACAGGACATTGATGCTTGATACACCTGCTCACCTTTTAACTTTCTGTCATTTTTACTTGAATTATACCCTATTTTTTTTAGGATACTCTTGGAAGGAAACCACTGTGTATGACCCACACTTACCAAGAGGGGATTTATGTACCACCTTCTTGAGGGCAGGGTGTCTGCATAGATCATTTATAATTCTTCACTATGGGAGATTTATCTATTTCCTCTCATGACTTTCTTTAACCATTCATTTATTTACATCAATGTGGATTCAGGGATGTTTGTTTTATACTTTGGGTTATAAGCCAATACTACATTATTTATTTTGTTGCTCACATTGTTCCAGCTTTGGCCATTGGGATGTCTTCTCATTAGCTACTGTGTCCCTTTGACAAATGCCTATCCATGGGGATTTTATTTGAGCACTTTCTTAGTTTCTGGCAGTAAAGATGCTCTAGACTCACCTTGCATGTTTTCTACCCCAATTCTAGAATTATCTATTTGTCCAAGGTGTCTTCATAGCTTTAATTAGAAAATGGGGTTAGAAACTAAGATCTGGGTGCTAAGTGCTAATTAATGTTTTGAACACTTACTCCCAGTTTAATTGCCCCAGGACTTTTTCACCCTCTTTATTCTTATTGTTCATTTTCTTCTGAATAATTGTAATATTTCCCCATCTTTAAGCCCCACTGAGAGCAGATGAGCAAGTACAGCTGCAACAGATTCCCTCACATCACAGTGTCTCACCAACAATAAAGCCACATAAGGAGCTTGAGCAGTAGAAGCCTTTTTATTATATCACCAATTATCACATAGGGAAACATAGAGTTAAGAAATACCTGAGTATCATTGTATAAGCAATCCAAAGTTGCTTGTATTCTGAACATTTCATCTGCCTTCAGAGGAGAAATTCAGTTAATATTTTCTCTTCAAAGGATGCTACTAAGAGAATGAGATGTGTAATTTCATATCCAATTACAGGGATTTTATCCAGAATATGTAAAGAACACTGATAACTCAATAAAAAGGAAACAATGCAATTAAAATTGGATAAAACATTTGAAGCAGACACATCACCAAAAGAAGATATACAAATCAAAAATAGGCACCTGAAAAGATGTTCAACATCATGAGTAATTAGAGAAATTCAAATTAAAACCTTAATGAGATATCACTATGGAAACACCAGAATGCATAATTTAAAAATTTGACCATACTGAGTGTTGATAATTATGTGGAGCAACTACAACTCCTACACTGCCACTAGTATTGTAAAATAGTGCAACCACTTTGCAAAACCGTATTGCAGTTTCTTTAAAAAGGGAATATACACCTTAAATTACATACACATATGACCAGTCATTCCAGACCTAGGTATTTACTCAAGTAATGATTCTTTATCACTGATGGGAAGCCCCCCCAGTTCTCATTTTCTCTGTTGCAGCAAATTGTGAATCCTCCTGTTGAAATGTTGACACCAATTGGTGATAGAACTTTCAGCCATACTCCCCCAATGACTATATGGAGTAGAGCTTCATACCATCCTCATCACTGATCCATATGAGATGTGTAGTGGAAGCAAGAAATCCACTTTTATAGTTTTAATCCACTGAACTTTTTGATGTTACTTGTTACCATATTATAGCCAACCTGTTGAATATGGTTACTATACTGGAAGATTTTCTATCTTCTTGTAGATTTTTTACTTTGTTTCCTGAGATTTAATCTGCTTTGCCTTCTTGCTTTCTTTTGTACTATCTCTTTCTGTTCTCTCCTTTTGATAATCACCTCTTCCTTATACCCTCCATCTCACCCTATTGTGCTGTAGTTTCTCTCCATCATTCTCTTCTTTCTAAATTCAATGCAGACATTTCCTGTGAAGTGATAACCAGTTATGCCATCAAGTCTATTACTGAAAACAAATGTGGAAGTGGTAGAAAATAATTAGTTAAGTGACAGAAACAAATAATTTCTCTCTCTTGCTATGATATATTAAGGATGAGGATAGATACAGTGTACCTACACAGCCATCATTCAAAATCAATCTGTTGTTGTAAGGGTAAAAATACCTAGGTATCCAAACCACTTATGAGATAATATTGATGCAATCTACATTAGCCCAATACACTTCAGTGCAGTGGTATGTACTTTCCCTAAAATAAGAATGGATGTCTAACGATGAGGGTAAAGGGAACACAGTTATAACAATGATATCCATAAATACAAGGGACTAATTAAGACAGAGTTTTATTTCTTTTTCAGACTAACATTCTGGTATATCTAGACTGGCTGGGTAGCTTTGTTCCATGAGGTAATTCAGGGAATCAGGATTTCTCTGCATTAAAGATTCATCATCCTTCTCAACATTTTCTGGAAGACAATTAACCCCCAATGCCTAATGCATTCATTTTATGTGATGAATTCATTTATTTCCTATGCTAATAGAATGGTCAAAGCAATGTGACATCCTTGAGAGAACTGAGAAAATGGTGCCTCAAATGAATTTCCATAGGGTATTCTCTGGGAACCATGTTGAGAAAGGCTTTTCTCATGGTGAAATATGGGTCACTGGTATGTCTATGGTCCAACCACAGGAAGGAGAATTAAAGATAGAATGGACAGGTGATTTTCTTTCAGGCAAACAACCAAGTTTACTTGTACCTTCACTCAGGTATTGTCAAGTACTTGATCATATAGCCACACTCAAAGGTGAAAGTCAGGAAATGTCATCTCTACCTGTGTGGACGAGTGCTCAGGATGAAGAGGGTAATGGATTTGGAGTACAATCAACAGTCTACCACAGGAAGATTGAGGCAGGGGGTTCTGGTTATATATTAAGTGAAGTGTTCTTTTGTAAGGAACCCTCTACTGTGATGACCTCAAACTAACTCTACTCAAAACATTCATGGTTATTTCTTCAATCCTTTCCTTTAAACTCAACATAGTAGTCATGCCCTGAAAATAACATTTTTTCTGTCACAAACCTTCTTTTATTTCTCTATTCAGGCAAGTTTAAGGATTTTATTAATGCATTTTGAAACCATAGGCTATGAGGCAGTTTCCAGGACCTTAGGTGCTGTTGTAATCCATGGTATTTATCACCATCTATTATAATATATCTTTTATCTGTTGAGTTGGATCACTGATTGAGTCTCCTAAGAAGAATACAAACTCATAGGGGCAGGGATCATGTTTTGGTTATTGTTTGTTGCTCTACCCCTAATGCCTAGAACAAAGTTACAATGATTATACCTAGTCACTATATTGTACTATCTATTTGCTTGTAACTAGGATGTCTATGCAAGTTATATTCCAAAGTGGAACAATTATGCAAGTGAAAGGGAGTCCAACAAATATCCTACTAATGCTAGGACAGTGGGGATAGTCAAGATTATCCCAGGCAAACTGGGATGCATAATTAAGCTGTACAAAGCTTTACATGTATTTCCTCATTTTATCTTTATTACAACACTTGAGTTGATTACTGTTCTTATCCACATTTTACAGATGAGGTGGGTACTATTTTATAATGAGAAAACTGTGACATAGTAATATTAAGTAACTTAGTGGAGTCCACACAGCTAGTAAATTGGGAATCAAAAACTTGAATACAGGATGTTTGAGGTCACCTCATTGCTCATGTTCACTGTAACACATGAACATGATATTTGTCATTGAAAGAATGAACTGGCCACATGCTTTCTGATGTCCTTTCTAGTATCAAGTTCTCTTCATCAGGATATTCTGAAGAGGGGTCTTTCTTTCCATAAGGAATAACATAAATCAGTGACTCATTGATAATTTTGTCCAAATGAGAGAAAAACCTGGGGGAGAATTTGGAGCCTTATGTGAGATACTGTATTCATATATTAGCATATTCCAGTGTAAGAAACCTATTCTGGATATGGGTAAAGATAAAAATAAATATAACCTAATTGAATACAACTTTATTTTACTATATAAAATATTTATTAAATTTATGTATAATATTTTGATACCACTGATTAGAATTCTTGATGGAATATGAATTCTATCAGATGAGATTTATTTCTCAGGACAAATATATTGCCTCAGGTACAGCATTGATATGGGGAGAAATGGAAGTAAGATGTAGTAAGGAACACTTATTCTCATTTTCCCAGTTTTTAAGCCTAATAGAGTCATTGCTTCAAGGCTATAAGTGATTTTGCAAACAAAACTTCCTTCAAAACTGTTTAATCTTTGATTTTCTGCCTGTTTGTGTCCAGATCTCTCAGTGATGATAATATTAATATTTGCATTAACAGGACTGGTTTTCTGCCACCTGATACTCAGAATTAGATTTGTCCTGAATCTTCAGAAAATGTGTGGCTCAGAAGAAAAGACATGACATTGATGCTTGATACACCTGCTCACCTTTTAACTTTCTGTCATTTTTACTTGAATTATACCCTATTTTTTTCTCAGAATACACAATGGGTAATCATGTCACCCACTCTCCTCACCTAGGGTTCTAATAAAGGGAACTGCAAATGCAAAACAAAGACATAGGTTTCTCCAAAGCTCCAATAAAACTTGGACAATGGAGTGAATTTTGGAAAGTTCATGAAATTTGGACTTAGACTTTGCTTTTAGGTTATGTGAGACTAATTGATTTTTTCTCATCAAGCCTTTCATTCTTCACCTGTAAAAATTATGAGAAAAGACCACAATGACTTTAGCCAAGCAATCAAGGTTAACATCATGAGTCATGTGAATTGCCATCACATATTCCCTGAAATGGTGCACAGGGAGAGCACATTACTTATGTGGCATCCTTCCCAACACTACATAAACTCAATCTAATAGTGAGAAAACATCACACAAACTCCAAAATTAGGGGAATTCTAAAATGTATCTGATCAGTGCTCTTAAAAATTGTTAGTTATGAAAGGTAAGTTCAAGGAAACCAAGGAACTGCCACAGATTGGAAGAGATGAAGAAGGCAAGACAACTAAATGAAATATACAACCCTGGATTGGATCCTGAAAGAGAAAAACCATGGAAAAATAGGTGAGATCCTAATAATTTGGGTTAATTTCTTAATTTTGATATTCTATGCTTATGTTAAGATATTGAACATAAGGAGAAGCTGGGAGAAGAATATATAGGATGCTACTATTTTTTGCCACCTGCTGAATATCTAGTTATAATTTATAAATGCTTATTATGAAGACTTTTGGAAATTTATAATTTTATTTTTATTTATATTATTCTGAAAACACTTGTTTCAAAGACTCTCAATTTATTATATCAGTGAGCCTACAAATCTATTCTGTTTACTGTAATTTTTGTGCTAGTTTTAATGTATTGTGTCCCCCCAAATGCCATTATCTTTGATGTTATCTTGTGTGGGTGGATGTATAGTGTCAATTAGATTGTAATTCTTTGAGTGTTTCCATGGAGATGCAACACACCCAATTGTGGGTGATGACTCTGATTGGATAGTTTCCATGAGGTTGTGCCCCCCCATTCAGTGTGTGCCTTTGTTAGTTTACTGGAGCACTATATAAACTCAGACAGAAGGAGTGAGCTTGATACAGCCAAGAGAGACACTTTGCTGCTAGGGAGGACAGAATACAAAAGGTAAATAAGGATTTTCCAAAATGGAGGACTAGGTAGGGGACCACAAAATCTTCCATAAAGGAAGCAAGCATCTGGAAGAGACTACACAAATCAACTGGGGACTGAGGGGACAGGGGAGGACATTTTAAGGCCCAGATCAGCAAGGGGCAAAGAATATAAGAAAAAGTGGACAAAGATTAGGCTTCCAGTGCTTGGTTCTGGTACCTATCACCAGTGCTTGAACAAAAAAGCATCAGGAGGCCCAATACTTGCCTGGGAGAAAGCTGCAGACTGAGACAGCTGGAGAAGTCCTCTGCCACAAATACAGCAGGGGGGGCACATCACCACACTGAGCCATAATTTGGCTGGCAAAGTGGGTGCACAGGATCCCTTTAGTTTCAGCCTCACCTAGTCAGACACTTTCTGAGCTCCAGGAGGCAGAAAGTTTCTGAGGATGGATAAGTCACTGAACAGCACCATCTGCTGGGTAGGCTGGAAAAGGCAGGGGAATTACAGGGCTTTCAGCACTCTCCAGAGCCTATCTCAAGCTTATTGGAGCTGTTCTACACCCCCTGCATGGGTACTTGACCCTCTTTTAGTTGTTAAATTAAGACAACTCAATTGTTAAATCTGAGCCCTAAACAAATGCAGGTCTTGCTGGTTGGAGAAAAGCAGAACACTTCTGGGTCAGCTGCTGGCTGGGGAACTTGAGCCTTTAGTTCTGCAGCCTGAAGCCTTTTCATGTGAGAGCCTGGGAATCACCAGACACATTGTGTTAACTGGGGGGGAACAAGCCCAGGTACACTGTGCCCACCTCCTACCCCCAGAGTTGGGGGCTTCAGTGTACACAGAGAACAGTAGCCTTGACTGGATTGTTGCCTAGCTGGGTCCTAGACAAATGGGCTGCCACAGTAAGGGAGAGTCAGGCTTGTGTAGTAAAGGTGGCCCAACAGAGCCACTTGCTGGGATACAGGAAAATTGCAGTTAGCAAACTGCTTTTCTGCTAGATGTCTAATGACTTTCAAGGAGGGATGTACCTTCTGTGCCAGGCCCCAGCACTGTTTTCATTTGACTTGAATTACTGACAAACCACCTGCCAAAAGAATCCATCAATACAAACCCAAGCTGCTAGATAAGTGAGGGAAACCAACTTTCCGAATAACCTTATTGAGATAACCAAATGCTGAGAAACCAAAAAAAGTCACAAAGCCAAAGAAGATGGAAGAAGATATGGCCAAGCCAAATTACAAAATTTAAAAGCCAGAGGAGGTACAGAATTTTGAACTACTAACAAAAGATGTTTAAACAAATATCCTAAGTAAATTCAATGGGTTGGCTAAAGATAAAGGATAACAGAAAATAGAAAAGCATAAAGAAGAATTTTAAAGAATAAATAGGAAAACAGCAGATCTTTTGGAAATGAAAGTTATTGTAGATGAAGTTAAAAATATACTAGAGACACACATCAGCAGATTTAAAGAGGAAGAAAAAAGAATAAGTGGGCTAGAAGAAAGAGCAACTGAATTTGAATGCCCAAAAGTACAAACGGGGATAAGGGTGGAAAACTTTGAATTGGATTTCATGGAAAAGATTGACAACACAAAGCACAAAAATATAAGAATTTTTGGTGTCCCAGAAGGTGAAGACAAGAGTAATGGTATAGGAAGAGTATTTGAGGAGATAGTTGGAGAAAACTTCCCAGCACTTTAAAAGACATAGATATGCAAATCAAAGAAGCCCAATGAATTCAAAATAAAATAAATCTAAACAGACCCATTCTGAGACACATAATAATCAGACTGCCAAATGCTAATGAGGAGAAAGTCCTGAAAACAGCAAGAGAAAAGTAAATCACTACATTCAAGGGAAGCCACATAAGACTAAGCACTGACTATACATTGAGCACCATGAAGGCATGAAGGCAGTGGTATAATATATTTAATATTCTGAAAGACAAAAATTGCCAATTAAGAACTCTTTATCCTGCAAATCTGTCCTTCAAAAGTGCAAGAAAGTTTAAATTTTCACAGATACACAAATCCTGGGAGAATCTGATAACAAGCAACCTGCCCTGAAAGAAATACTAAAGGGAGTTCTGTTGCCTGACAATAAAAGGCAGAAGATGTCTGGAAGTGACACAGCATTGAAGAATATTAGAAAAGGGAACTTAAAGAACAAAAAGAGAGAGAGAAAAATAGATCTTACTTAGATGTAAGTTCATCTACAATAACCTTCACTTCCACAAAATGAAAAAAAAAATGAAAAAAATGAAAAAAATCAAGGAATGAGATGGTTGAATCAAGAACTGCATTTACAGTAATGACTTGAATGTTAATGAATTAAATTCCCCAAATAAAAGATACATTAGCAGAATGAATTAGAAAACATGTCCCATTTACAAGAGACATCTTAGACACAAGGATATAAATAGATTGAAAGTGAAAGGATGGAAAAAGATATTCCATGCAAGTTGTAACCAAAAGAAAGCAGACATGGCTAAAGTAACATCAGACAAAATAGACTTTAACTGCGCTATATATTAATAAAAGGACAATTCACCAAGAATAAATAACAATCATAAATGTTTATACACCCAATCAAGGAGCTCCAAAGTACATGAAGCAAACTTTGGTAAAACTGAAGGGAGAAATACACATTTCTACAATAATAGTTGGAGACCCCAGTACACCATTCTCTTCTATAGGTAGAGTGACCACATAGGATCAATAAGGATATAGAGAACCTAAAAAATATGGGTGAATGACACCTAATAGACATATATAGATCACTGAACTCCAAATCATCTTGATATATATTCTCAAGTGCTCATGGAACATTCTACATGATAGATCAAATGCTGGTGCACAACAAATGACTTAATAAATTTGAAAAGACTGAAATTATGCAAAGCACTTTATTTGATCAGAATGGAATGAAGCTGGAAATCAATAACCACCAAGGAACGGGATCTTTCACAAATATATGGAGGTCAAACAACACACTTAATCAACAGGTCAAAGAAGTTGCAAGAGAAAACAGTAAATATCTGGGGACAAATGAAAATGAGAATATAGTATACCTATATGTTATGCCATGAAAATCATTGTACCAGTTTAAGACTTTTGCATATCTCAGGAAAGACTATGTTCCTTTGAATCACTCTGGTGGGTGCAGACATATTATGGGTGGGATATTTTTATTGTTTCCATGGAGATGTGAACCAATGAACTGTGGTTGACAATTTTTGATTAGGTTATTTCCATGGAGGTATGACCTCAACCATTCAAAGTGGGTTTTATTAGTCTACTGGAGCCCATAAGAGAGCTCAAGGGCTGACACAGACCCAGATGCTTGCAGATGCAGGCAAAAAGACATTTGGAGTTGCTAAGCTAAGGGATGAAGCCCAGAAGCTAAAAGAGGACCACAAGATAATTAGAGAAACACCCTGAAAGAACAAGCAAGGATGCACAGGAGCTGAGACAGAGAAGCTTAGAGAGACAGGGTCCCAAAGACATATTGGAGAAAGCCATTTTGAAACCAGAACCCAGGAGCAAAGGAATGGAAGACACCAGTCATGTGCCTTCCCAGCTGATAAAGGTTTTCCAGATGTGATTGGCATTTTTTCAGTGAAGGTACCCTCTTTTTGATGCCTTTTTTTTTGGACATTTTATAGCTTTAGAACTGTAAACTTGTAACTTAATATATCCCCTTTATAAAAGCCAATTCATTTCTCATATTTTACAGAACAGCAGGTTTAGCAAACCACAACAGTGGTGCTGACACAGAAATTTATAGCTGTAAATGCCTACCTTAAAAAGGTAGGAAGAGCTAATACTAAAGACATAACTAAACAACTGACAAAACTAATGAAAGAGCAACAAACTTACCTTAAAGCAAGTAGAAGGAAAAATAACAAATTTAAAGCAGAAATAAATGAATTGGAGAACAAAAACAATAGGATAAAAAATATGTTATATGAGAAGATCAAAAAGATTGGCAAACCTTTAGTTAGAATGACAAAGTGAAAAACAGAGAAGATGCAAATAAAATCAGAAATGAAAGGGAAGTCATTACCATGGTCCCAAAAGAAATAAAAAAAAAAATCACAAGAGGAAACTATTAACAATTGTACACCAACAAACTAGACAACTTAGATGAAATGGACAATTTCCTAGAAACACAGGAAAAACCTATAGGGACTAGGGAATAAACAGAAGACCACAACAAACTAATTTCAAGTAAAGAGATTCAATCAATCAAGAAAAATATTCCTGCAGAGAAAATCCCAGGGCCAGAAGACTTCTGAGGATAATTTTACCAAATATTCCACAAAGAACTAACACCATTCCTGCTCAAACACTTCAAAAACCTTTGAAGAAAAAGAAACACTAACTCATTCTGTGAAGGCAACATCAATCTCTCTAATGAATATAGATGCAAAAATTCTTAATAAGGTACTTGCAAATTGAATAACACAGCACCTTAAAAGAAACATACACCACAACCAAGTGGGGTTTATTCTAGGCATGCAAGTGCATTTCAACATGAGAAAATCAGTGTAATACAACACATTAACAAAACATGGAAAACCACATGATCACCTCAACTGACACTGAAAAGACATTTGACAAAATTCAGCATCTTTCTTGATTAAAAACACTTCCAAAGGTGGGAATTGAAGGAAAATTCCTCAATATGATAAAGGGCATATTGGAAAAACCCACATCCAGCTTTGTACTCAATGGTGAGAGATTGAAAGCTTTCCCCATAAAATTGGGAATGACGGGGATGCCAACTTTCACCACTGTTCTTCAACATAGTGCTAGAAGTTCTAGCTAAAGCAATTAGGCAAGAAAAAGAAATAAAAGGCATACAAATCAAAAAGGAGGAAGTAACTCATTATTTGCAGATGACATGATTATATATTTGGAAAACTCCGAGAAATCTACAGCAAAGCTACTTGAAATAATAAACAAATTCAGGAAAGTGGTGGGATACAAAATTAATGAGCAAAAATCAGTAGTGATTTTATATGCCACTAATGACCTAAATGAATAGGCAAATAAGTACAAAATTCCATTCACAATAGCAACTAAAAGAATCAAGTATCTAGGAATAAAGTTAACAAAGGATGCAAAGCACCTGTACCCATAAAACTACAAAATATTGCTAAAAGAAACTAAAGACCTAAATAGGTGGAAAAACATTCTGTGATCTTGGATAAGAATGCAAATTTTGGGTAAGTTGTCAATTCCGCCCAAATTAATTGACAGATTTGCTGCAATACTGTTCTGGTTTGCTAATGCTGCCATTTTGCAAAACACCAGAAATGGATTGGCTTTTATAAAGGGGGTTTATTTGGTTTCAAAGTTACAGTCTTATGGCCATAAATTGTCCAAGGTAAGGCACTAACAACAGGGTACCTTCACTGAATAATACTGATGGCATCTGGAAAACTCTGTTAGCTGGGAGGGCATGTGGCTAACATCTGCTTTATACTCGGTTTCATTTCAAAGTAGCACTCTCCAAAATGTTGCTCTTGGGGTGTTTTTCCTCTCTTAGCTTCTTGGGGGCAAAGTGTCAGCAAAAGTCTGCTATCTCCAAAACTACTTTCTCAGCTGCAGTTCTGAGGTTCTTCTGTTTGTGTGCCCCTTTCAAAGACTCCACTGAACTAATAAAGACCCACACTGAAGGTGTGGGGCCATATTTCCATGGAAACATTCAATCAGAGGTCACACCCTAACCAAAAGTGTCATTCACAGTTGGATGTGACACATCTCCATTGAAATAACCTAATCCCAATATCCCATGAGAATGAATTAAAAGATAATGTTTTTTCTTGGGGGATATGATATATCCAAACTGGCACAAACACCAATCAAAATCCCAACAATCTGCTTTGCAGACTTGGAAAAGTAAGTTAGCCAATTTACATGGAAGAGAAATTGGGCTTCAATAGTCAAAAAATCTTTAACAAGAAAAAGGAAGTGGAAGACTTATACTTTGTGACTTGACTGCTTAGTATAAAGAGACAATGGTCAAATCAATATCATATTGGAACAAAGATAGTCATATTGATAAATAGAATCAAACCAAGAGTTTGGATGTAGACTCTCAGATCTGCAGTAAACTGATTTTTGACAAGTCCCCCATACCCACTGAACTCAGAGAGAAGAGTCTCTTCAATAAATGAGGCTGGGAAACTAGATATCCATGTCCAAAGGAATGAAAGAGAACCCATCTCTCCTACCCTATATAAAAATTAACTCAGGAGAAAAATAAGATGGTGGCTAGGTGAGACAGGGCAAAAAAACACCTCCATGAAAAACATTAGATAAAAACCAGAGGGTGACCCAGAATACTGGTTACAGCAATGCACCAGCTGGATGAGGTCTGCTAGTTCCAAAGGGGCTGTATACTTGGTGAAACCAGGAGTCTAGATTCTGAAATGAGTGAGAGGGCTGGCTGGAAGATCCACAGCTGTGCAGTGGTCTGGGGAAGCCGGGGTTTGGTGTTTGGAGACTGATGGACTCTTTTAAAAAATAAAAAGGGAAAAACCCAGGAGCAGCTGCAGCAGCAATAGTGGAAACCATGCAGTAAAACACAGCAAGAGGGGGCTGGGCTGGCCTCTCAGTGTCTGGCCTGGAAGACAGCCCACTGCAGATACCCTTGGGGCTGAGGGAATGGAGGGGAGAGATGGAAGCAGAAAGAAACCTCATGGCTAGCAGCTGGCTCCCTGGAGGGCTGGACAAACTCCTGCCCAGGGCCATGCCCACAGCCCAGAGACACACCAGTTGTCTCAGAGCAGGGAAGGAGGAACTGTGTGAGGAGGGCAGTGTGGAGATGCCCCATTCAGCCATCTTTGCATCAGGCTAAAAGCAAGCCAGCATGGCCTGGCAGCCCAGGGCTTCCCTTGAGGGACAGTGTGCACTGGTGATGTAGCAAGGCATTCCTTTGGCAGAGGTCCTGGAGGATTGTGGCTGGGTGGGGGACCCACTTGGAGGACCCAGAGACACTACAAGTCCAGTGGTTTGTGGGACAGTGAGAGAGAGGGTCTGGGGCTGAAATGAAATGAAGGCTAAGACTCTTGCAGTGGCCTTGAATCTCTGGGAACCTGGGGGATTTGACTATAAAAGCTGCCCTACCTCCCTGGCCACCCATAAACATGCCCCACTGTCAGGGCAGATGGCTCCAGCAACACCCCCAAACTGAGTTCTCCAACTGAATCCCACAAGAATCATTAGCCCAAACACCATGGGTACAAGGTGGAGAACTGGCATGAGGGGTATATGTGACTCACAGATGCCATCTGCTGGTTAGTTAGAGAAAGTGTATGCCACAAAACTGTGTTTCTGAAAAATTAGATAGGTACTTTTTGTTTACAACTTGAAAGAACCCTATAAAGCAAAGAAAATGCTAAGAGGCCAAAAACAACAGAAAATCTTAATGCATATGATAAAACCAGATGATATGGAGAATCCAAATCCAAACACGCAAATCAAGATGTTGGAAGATACACAGTACCTCACACAATTAATCAAATAACTACAATCAAGGAATGAAAACATGGCAAAGGATTTAAAGGACATCAAGAAGACCATGGTCCAGGATATAAGTGACGTAAAGAAGACCCTAGAAGAGCATAAACAAGACATTGCAAGAGTAAATAAAACAATAGAAGATCTTATGGAAGTAAAAGAAACTTGGCCAAATTAAAAAGACTCTGGATATTCACAATACAAGACTAGAGGAAGCTGAACAACATCTCAGTGTCCTAGAAGTCCACAGAACACAAAATGAAAGAACAAAAGAAAGAATGGAGAAAAAAATTGAAAAAATCAAAATGGATCTCAGGGATATGATAGACAAAATAAAACATTCAAACTTAAGACTCATTGGTGTCCCAGAAGGGGAAGAGAAGGGTAAAGGTCTAGAAGGATTATTCAAAGAAATTGTTGGTGAAAACTTCTCCAACCTTCTACACAATATAAATACACAGAGCACAAATGCCCAGTGAACTCCAGATAGAATAAATCCAAATAAACCCACTCTGAGTCATATTCTGATCAGACTCTCAAATACTGAAGAGGAGCAAGTTCTGAAAGCAGCAATAGAAAAGCAATTCACCACATACAAAGGAAACAACATAAGACTAAGTTGTGACTACTCAGCGGCCACCATGGAGGTGAGAAGGCAGTGGCATGACATATTTAAAATTCTGAGAGAAAAAAATTTCCAACCAAAAATACTTTTTCCAGCAAAACTCTCCTTCAAATTTGAGGGAGAGCTTAAATTTTTCACAAACAAATGCTGAGAGGCTTTGCCAATAAAAGACCTGCCCTACTTCAGACACTAAAGGGAGCCCTACCAGCAGAGAAACGAAGAAAGAGAAAGAGAAATAGAGAATTTTAACAGACATATATAGTACCTTACATCCCAAATCACCAGGACACTCATTTTTCTCTAGTGATCACAGATTGTTCTCCAGAAGGGAACATAAGCTGGGACATAAAACGAGCCTCAACAAATTAAAAAAAATTGAATATACTCAAAGCACATTCTCCAACCACAATGGAATACAAATAGAAGTCAATAACTTTTGAACTGTAACGCCACTATTTACTTCCTACATGATATAAAATACACAAACTCTAATGACAAATCAGTGGTTTTGAACTCAATGTAAAATATGTAATTTTAAACAACTATATAAAGGTGGGGGAATGGAGGAGTATAGGAGCATAGGTTATGTGTCCTATTGAATTGAAGGTTGTATCAAAGAAAAACAAGATTGATATGGATTTAAGAGGTTAATTTTAAGCCCCACAGTAAACACAAAGAAATTATCAGAGAATATAACCATAGAGAAGAAAAGTAGAGTTTGGGTTAAGAGAAATGGGGGAAGGGGCAATGGGGAGTTAAGAAATGAGTGTAGGGTTGCTGTTTGAGGTGAAGGGAAATTTCTAGTAATGGATGGTGGGAAAGAGCATTACAACATTCTAAATGTGATTAATCCCACTAATGGTAGGCTAGGGAGGGGGTGGAATGGGATGATTTAGGATGTATATATGTTTCCAGAATTGGAAAAAAAAAAAAAAAAAGACAGTCTAAATAGATGACAATTGAATGCCAAGGATGAACTTGGATGGGATTGGAGGACAGAGGACAGCTGGCTCAAAGAGACACAGTTGAGACATAAGGAAAAGGAAGTATAGAATGTAAGCTTTGTATCATTGTTGAATCTCTTGTACTTCTTAGCTGCTCTTAATGGGATTGCATAAAAGAATGTTCTTGTTCAGGGGAAGTGTATATGTGAATTATAATGTATGTTCAAGGATGTGTGCAGCTAGCTCTCATATGTTCAGAAGACAGAGCAATAGATGATGGATGATAGTTAGGCAGGGAGAGAGGGAGGGAAAGAAATAGCAGTGTGACAGCAGGTTAAAGTTGGTTGATTGAGCTATCAGGGGAGGGGGGTCAGGGTATGATGGAATTCTGTGTATGGGATTAGTATTGTTTTTGCAACTGTTCCTATAACTTTGAATTTATTTCAAAATAAAAAAAAATAACTCAGAGTGGATCAAAGACCTAAATACAAGAGCCAGTACCATAAAACTCCTAGAATAAAATATAGGGACACATCTGCAAGACCTAGTGATAAGAGTTAGTTTCTTAGACCTTACACCCTAAGAAAAAGCAATGAATGAAAAACTAAATGGGAAATCTTCAAGATTGAACAATTCTGTACTTCAAAGGACTTTGTAAAAATGGTGAAAAGGCAGCCAACTAGATGGGAAAGAATATTTGGAAACTATATATCTGATAAGGTTTAATATCTAATATATACAAAGAAATCCTACAACCTGAGAACAAAAGTACCAATGGCACAATTATAAAATGAGCAAAAGGTATGAATAGAGATTCTTCCAAAGAGGAAATACAAATTGCTAAAAGCACATGAAAAGATTTTCATCTTCATTAGCTATTAGGGAAATGCAAATCAAAACCAAAATGAGATATCTCCTCACACCTATTTAATGGCTGCTAGTAAACAAAGAGGAAATTATAAATGTTAGAGAGGATGCAGAGAAATATGAACACTTATTCACTACTGGTGTGGATGTAAAATGGTACAGCCACTATGGAAGACATTTTGACAGTTACTCAGAAAACTAAATATTGAGTGGCCCTAGGACTTGGAAATTCCACTACCCAGTATACACCATGAAAGATCTGAAAGCAGTGACATGAATAGACATTTTCACACTGATGTCCATAATGGCATTATTCACTATTTCCAAAAGATGGATACAATCCAAGTGTTCATGAAGAGAATAGTGAATAAACAAAATGTTTATTTTGTAAATGTATATACATATGATGCAATATTATACTGCAGTAAGAAATAATGAGGTTCTGAAGCATGTAACAACATGGATGAACATTGAGGACATAATACTGAGTGAAATATGCAGGACAAAAAAGGTTAGCTATTGTATGATTTCACTAATATGAACACCCTAGAAAATTAAACTCAGAGTCTGACAATGTAGAATATAGGAGACATAGAGATAGACAGAAGCAAGCAAATGGGAAGCAGTTAGCTAATATGTGCAGAATTGTTAATGAGGTTGAACTTAAGTGTTTGGGAATGGATAGAGACAATGATAGCCCATTTTTGGGATTATAAGTAACAGTACCATACTGTACATGAATTTAATTGAAAGGGGTTGTTTAAAGTCATGCCTGTCATCAATTAACACTACAAATCTAAATAAGTTCTTGCATGAAATATTACAAACATATGACACTTTTACAAACAGTTAATAATAGAGGGGTACATGGGGGAAATTATTGCATGCTATGAACTGTGCTTAACAGTAATAACTTAATAATCTTTCATTAAGAGTAACATGTGTACCGCACCAATACAAGGAGTAAATAATTGGATGGGAGTAAGTTATTTGGGTATTTTGGGTTTTGTTGTTTGTGTGTGTGTTATTTTTATCTTTAGAGCAATGAAAATTTTCTAAAATTGAGTGTGAATCTGACTGCACAATTAAGTGCTGATACTGTGAGACATTGATTGTATACTTTGGATGGAATATATGGTATTGAACATATCTCAGTAAAATCTGCAGGTTCAAAAATCAAATATGTTAAAAAATAATAAACAGAATGATACAAGTGCTGAACAAGTTATGGAGAGAGCACAGTTGGCACCAAGTAAAATGTTACAGCCTCACTGGAGGGCAGTTTGGCAGTTCCAGAGGAGACTAAGTACAGGGTTGCCATATGATATTGCAATCCAGTTAATATATATCCACTCAGAAGAACTAAAAGCAGTGACATAAATAGATATTTGCATACAAGGGTTTATGGCAGTACTATTCATGATGGCCAATGGATGGAGGTGGTCCAAGGGTACACTGACTGATGTGCAGAAGGATGAAGTGTGGTGTTTAGATAAGATGGAATATTGTGCAACAGCAAAAAAAAAAAAATGAAGTCAGAAGTCATATACAATGAGGTAAATGAACCTTGAGGACAGTAGTTTGAGCAAAATGAGCCAGAAATGAAAGGACAAATATTGTATGGTCTCACAATTGTAAATTAACTATAATGAGCAAACAATGAGAATTAAATTCAAGAACATAGGTTATAAGGAGATAGAAAGTGGGCAGAGATTGGGCAATCAATTAGGGAGTTCAGAATATTCTATAAGGCTCATTGTAAAGGTTTCTAAATTGTAAGCTCTTACAACAGTCATATTTGTTACTGGGTTTTAACTTGTCTCTCTAAATTCCGAGATGCTATGGCCTTTGTTTATAACCTGGTAGTTTCCTAGAATTTTGAGTATCTGTGTGACACCTGAGACTCAGAGTTAGAGTTCTGCAGCTCTGAAAACCAGCATTACTCCATAGAGCAACAGTTAATGTAGCTGAAAAAGAGAACAGATTTCAATCAGCAATATGAATGAAGATGATCTGATTAGGATTAAGATAAATTGTAATACCAGGTAAAGGATAGTATTGTCTGTATTTTAAACTTCAACTTCTCCATGAGACTAAAAGAAGAGATGTTTATTTTGTCCAAGTCTTAAATTTTCTGTAGCACACTATCTAATTGAACCTGTCTGGTTAGTTTATTTAAACAACCTAATTACATGAAAACTAGAATAGGGAATGAGATCTTGTTATTCTTCACATGTTACTCTAATACCCTGATACATACCAGCATATCCTTGGCAGAAAATAAAAATGTATGTGTGAAGTCCCTTGAGAAACTGAAGAAAGAAATGTTAAACTATTAAACTTTCCCACGTGGGAATTCTTGATATCCTCTCGAGCATTATGGACTCTCAATTTAATAAGTCAAGCCCTTGATCTTGAGCTTATGAAGGAGAACAAATGAATGTCAACTTTGCAAGTTGTTAAAAATAGGATGGTATTGAGGAAAAAATACAATCAATGCAAAATAGAGTCTATAGTTAACAGTAACATTGTAATATGCTTCCATTAATAGTAACAAATGCAATGTACCAAAGCTAAATGTCTTTAAGAGGGGTATATAAGGGAGAGGTATGGGGTTCTTGGCATTGGTGGTGGTGTCTGATTCTTTAATTGTAACTTAATATATAGGGTTCATTTTGTTGCTTTTTAGTTGTCTTTTTTTCTTTCATTTTTTTCTCTTACTTTTTTCACCTCTTCCTCTTTCTTTGGGGAAGAAATGGGAATGCCCTTCTATAGACAATCTTGGTGAATGCATAACTCTGTGATTATACTGGGAACCATTGATTGCTTACTTAGGATGTAATGTGTGGTGTGTGAATAAAACCACATGAAAGATAAACAGAGAAAATATTGCTGGCTAAAATGTGGAGAAAGGGATGTACCTAATCACCATTGGTGGGGAATTAGAATGGTACAGGCCATCTGGAGGGCAGTGTGGTGGCTTCACAGAAAGCTAAGCATGGGTTGCCATATAGTCCTACAACTTGGTTATTGGGTGTACACTTGGAAGAACTGAAAAGACAGACACGAATGGAAATTTTCACACTTGGTGTTATGGGGTCAATATTTACGATTTGCAGTAGATGGAGGTGGCCTAAGGGTACACTGACTGATGAGCAGTATGATGAACTGTGATACATACATGCAGTGACATATTGAGCTGCTACAAAGAGTGAAGTTTTTAGGAGAATGGAGATTGAGAAGAGTATGTTGAGTGAAATAAACCAGAAATGAACAGAAAAACATTATAATGCCTCACTAAGAAGAATTAATTATAATATGCAAGCTCTGAGAATTGAGTATGAGACAAAGGTTATCAGGGGAAGGCTATGTAAATTTTCCTAGATTGTAAGCTCTTACAGCAGCTACATCTATTTATGAGTTGTAATGGCTATTTCTAAATTCTGAGATGCTGAGGTATTTGTGTATAATCTGGTCAGTCCCTGGATCTTTGGGTATCTGTGTGATACCTGAGACTCAGAGCCAGAGTCTGGCAGCTATGAATGTCAGCATTATGCCATACAGCAAATGTTAAGGAGTTTGAGAAAAGAGATCCAACTTCAATTAGAGATAAGAATGAAATGGACTGGTTGGGACTGAGGTAAATTAGAATAAAGGTTATAGGACTATATTGATGGTGTTTTTAAAACTTCAACTTCTTTGTGAGACCAAAGGAAGAGTTGTTTGTTAGGTGCAAAATCTCTATATTTTTACACACTATATAATTTAACTTGTATGCTCAATTTATTCAAACAATTACTTGGTATGTTGAATAGGGAGTGAAGTCTGGTTTGTTTGAACAGTTAGTGTGAAGCCCCAATACATCCTTGAGTAATTTGGGCAGAGAATAATGTTGTATTTGCAAAGCCGCTGTTCCAGTTTGCTAAGGCTGTCATTATGCAACATACCAGAAATGGATTAGCTTTATACAGAGGATTTACTTGATTACAAAATTACAGTCTTAAAGCCATAAAGTGTCAAAGGTAAGGGGGTACCTTCATTGAGGGATAGCCATTGGTGTCTGGAAAACCTCTGTTAGCTTGGAAAGCTAATGGCTGGCTTCTGCTTGCTCCTAGCTTGGCATTCTCCAAAATGTTGCTCTTGGGGCATTTTGTCCTCTCTTAGCTGTAGCTCCCCCAAAATGTCAATCTTAGTTGCACTGAGGTCCTTGTCTGTGAACTAATTTATAGGACTCTGGTGATCCAGTTAACCCCCCCCCCAGAATGGGCAGGGTATCACCTCCATGGAAATTATCCAAACATTCACTCACAGTTGAGTCACATCTCTATGGAAACCCTCAATCAAATAATTCCAATCTAATCAACACTAATATGTCTGCCCACACAAGAGTGCATCAAAGAACATGAAGTTTTGGGGGACAAAATATATCCAAATAAAACAGCAAATAGAACAACCCCCTTAGGGACTGGGGGAAAATGGGGGAGATATTAAATTTCCCACCTGGGGAATTAATGATATTCTCTCATGCATTGAGGGATACCAATTTAGAAGGTTGAGACCTCAATCTTGGGGCTTGCTGTTATGAAGATTTCTTACTGCAAAGGAGAGGCTAAGCCTATTCATAATTGTACCTAAGAGTCACTCCCAGAGAACCTCTTTTGCTGAGCAGATGTGCCTCTCTCTCACTCTCTAAACCAACTCTGCATGTAAACTCACTGCCCTACCCCTACATGGGACATGACCCCCAGGGGTGTAAATTTCCCTGGCAATGTGGACATAACATGTAGGGATGAGCTTGACCCTGACATCATGGGATTGAGAAAGCCTCCTTAGACCAAATAGGGGAGGAGAAAGGAAACAGAATGGAGATTCAGCAGATGGGAAATCTCAAATGGAGTTGATAGATCATTCTGGAGGTTATTCTCATGCATTATATAAATATCCCATCTTAGTTTTTAGTGCATTGGAATAACTTGAACTAAATGCCTGTGACTGTTGAACTGCAACCCAGTATCCTTTATTCTTGAAGATGATTGCATAATTAAATAGCTTACACTCTGTGACCATCTTATTGTGAAAACTTTGTTGCTCCCACTCCCTTTATACAGTGTATGGACAGAAAAAGAGAAGGAGGACAAAAAGTAAATGCATAAAAGGGAGAGATTGGGGGTATGGGATGTTTTGTGTGTTATTTTTTACTTTAACTTTCATTCTTTTTGTGTGTGGTAATGAAAATATTCAAAAATTGATTGTGCTGATGAATGCACATCTATATAATGGTTCTGTGAACAATTGATTGTACAGCATGGATGATTCAATGGTATGTGTATGTATCTCAAATGAATTAAAAATATAAAACATACAAAAAAAAGGGGGAGAATCTAAAATATTTTCAGTCACTGAGAGAGTTTGTTGACAAGAGACCTGATTTACAAGAAATTCTAAAGGGAGTGCTACAGGATAATAGGAGAAAACAAGCAAGAGGTTTGAAGAAGTGTATAAATGATGACTCTCAATATGAGTAAAAGGAATGACAGAAAAATACAAGATATGACATAGAATCTAAAAGACAAAATGGTAGAATAAATTACTGCCCTTACAATAATAACAGTAAATCTTAATGTATTAAACTCCCCAATAAAAAGATATAGACTGGTAGAATTGATTAAAAAAAACAGGACCCATCTATATGCTGTCTACAAGAGACTCACTTTAGACACAAGGACAAAAATAGATTGAAAGTGAAAGGTTGGAAAAAGATATTTCATGCAAACAAAAACCAGAAAAGAGAGGGAGTAGCTATACAAATATCAGGTAAATTAGATTTCAAATGAAAAACCCTTAAAAGAGACAAAGAAGGACATTATATATTAATACAAGAGAAAATATTCATGAAGACATAACAATCATAAATGTTTATTCCCTGAGCCAGAGCACCCCAATATACATGAGGCACACTCTGACAACACTGAAAAGAGAAGCAGACACCTCTACAATAATAATTGGACACTTCAGTACACCACTCTGATTAATGGATAAAACATCTGGTCAGAAGATCAATAAGGAAACAGAGATTTTGAATACTATGATAAATGATCTAGACCTAAACTTTATAGAACACTGCATCCCAAAACAGCAGGATAAACAATTTTCTCAAGTGCACATAGAACATTCTCCAGGATAGACCACATGTTGGGTCTCAAAGCAGGTCTCAATAATTTTTTTAAAAAAAGGTACTCTACAAAACACATTCTCAGATCATAGTGTAATGAAGTTGGAAATCAATAACGGGGGAAGGCCAGAATTTTCATAAATATATGGAGGCTAAACAACACAATCTAAACAACCAGTGGGTGAAGGAAGAAATGATAAGAGAAATCAGTAAATATCTCAAGACAAATGAAAATGAGAACAAAATATATCAAAACTTATGGGACAGAGCAAAGACCATGCTGAGAGGGAAATTTATTGCCCTAAATGCCTATATTAAATACAAGGAAAGAGGAAAAATTGAGGAATTAACTGTTCACCTGAGGAACAAGAGAAAGAAAAGGAAAGTAACCCCAAAGCAAACAGAAGGAAAGAAATATCAAAGATTAGAAGAGAAGTAAATGAATATTTGAAAGTGAAAATAATAGAGGGCATCAAAAAAACCAGAAGTTGTTTTTTTGAGAAAATCAGTTAATTTGATTGACCATTAACGAGGCTTACAAAAAAGAGAGGATGCATATAAATGAAATCAGAAATAGGAGGGGTGACATAACTGTTGACCCTGAAAAATAAAGGAGATTATAAAAGATACTATGAGCAACTATATATTAACAAATTATACAACTTTGACAGAGTGGACAAATTTCTGGGAAAGCATTAACAGCCAGCACTGACTGAAGAAGGAACAGAAGACCTCAATAAATGAATCACAAGTAAAGTGATTGAAATAGTCATCAAAAACATCCCCAAACAGAAATATCCAGGACAAGATGGCTTCCCATGTGAATTCCACCAAGAATTCAACAAAGAATTAGTACCAATCCTGCTCAAACTCTAGAAAAATGAAGAGGAGGGAAAGCTACATAACTCATACAATGATACTGACATCACCCTAAGACCAAAGCCAGTGAAAGATACTACAAGAAAAGAAAATTATAGGCCAATCTCTGTAATGAATATTGATAAAAAAACTTCAACAAGTTACTTGCATATCAAATACATCAGCACATTAAAGAATTATACAACATGACCAAGTGAGTTTCTTTCCAGGTAGGCAAGGGTGATTCAACACAAGAAAATCAATTAATGTAATATATCACATCAATAAATCAAAGGGGGAAAACACATAATCATCTCAATTGATACAGAAAAGGCATTTTACAAAATCCAACATCCTTTCATGATGGAAACACTTCAAAGGATAAAAATAGGAGGAAACTTCCTCAACATGAAAAAGGGAATATATATGAGAAACCCACAGCTAACATCACACTCATTGTGGAAAAACTGAAATCCTTCCCTCTAAGATCAGGAACAGGAAAAGGATGCCCATTCATTGTCACCCTAGTTATTCAACATTGTGCTGGAAGTTCTAGCTAGAGAAATTAAGCCAAAAAAAAAAAAAAAGAAGAAGAAGAAAAGAAAATGAATTCAAATTGGAAAGTAAGAAGTAAGACTTTCACTGTTTGCTGATGACATGATCCTATATGTAGAAAATCCCAAAAAAATCTATAGAAATCTATTACAGCTCATAAATGAGCACAGCAAAGAGGATAGAAGGTCAGTACACAAAAATTAGTTGTGTTTCTATAAACTAGTAAGAAGCAATATGAGAGGTAGAAAGCCAGGAACTGCGTGGACTGGACACCACAGAGCAATCTGACTTTGGGCATACTTCATACAACACTCATGAAAACGTGGAACTGCTGAGATCAGCGAAATCTGTAAGTTTTTGCGGCCAGGGGACCCGCGCCCCTCCCTGCCAGGCTCAGTCCCATGGGAGGAGGGGCTGTCAGCTCCAGGAAGGAGAAGGGAGAACTGCAGTGGCAGCCTTTATTGGAAACTCATTCTGCTGATCCAAACTAAAACCATAGATAGACAGAGACCAGACACCAGAGAATCTGAGAGCAGCCAGCCCAGCACAGAGGAGACAGGCATAGAAAACAAACAACATGAAAAACTCCAAAATAAAAGCGGAGGATTTTTGGAGTTCTGGTGAACATAGAAGGGGGAAGGGCAGAGCTCAGGCCCAAGCTCAGGTCCTGAGGTGCATATGCAAATCCCGAAGAAAAGCTGATCTCTCTGCCCTGTGAACCTTTCTTTAATGGTCCTGGTTGCTTTGTCTCTTAGCATTTCAATAACCCATTAGATCTCTGAGGAGGGCCCTTTATTTTTTTTTTTAAACCTTTTTTCTTTTTCTAAAACAATTACTCTAAGAAGCCCAATACAGAAAGCTTCAAAGACTTGCAATTTGGGCAGGTCAAGTCAAGAGCAGAACTAGGAGAGCTCTGAGACAAAACGCAATAATCCAGTGGCTGAGAAAATTCACTAAACACCACAACTTCCCAAGAAAAGGGGGGTGTCTGCTCACAGCCATCATCCTGGTGGACAGGAAACACTCCTGCCCATCGCCAGCCCCATAGCCCAGAGCTGCCCCAGACAACCCAGTGTGACGGAAGTGCTTCAAATAACAGGCACACACCACAAAACTGGGCGTGGACATTAGCCTTCCCTGCAACCTCAGCTGATTGTCCCAGAGTTGGGAAGGTAGAGCAGTGTGAATTAACAAAGCCCCATTCAGCCATCATTTCAGCAGACTGGGAGTCTCCCTACACAGCCCAGCAGCCCAGAACTGCCCTGGGGGTACGGCACTCACCAGGGACATAGCACAGTCATCCCTCAACAGAGGACCCGGGGTGCACAGCCTGGAATAGGGGCCCACTTGCAAGTCTCAGGAGCCATACGCCAATACCAGGGACTTGTGGGTCAGTGGCAGAGACAAACTGTGACAGGACTGAACTGAAGGATTAGACTACTGCAGCAGCTTTAAAACTCTAGGATCACCAGGGAGACTTGATTGTTAGAGCCACCCCCCTCCCTGACTGCCCAGGAACACGCCCCATACACAGGGCAGGCAACACCAACTACACATGCAAGCTTGGTACACCAATTGGATCCCACAAGACTCACTCCCCCACTCACCAAAAAGGCTAAGCAGGGGAGAAATGGCTTGTGGAGAACAGGTGGTTCGTGGACGCCACCTGCTGGTTAGTTAGAGAAAGTGTACTCCATGAAGCTGTAGATCTGATAAATTAGAGATAAGGACTTCAATTGGTCTACAAATCCTAAAAGAACCCTATCAAGTTCAGAAAATGCCACGAGGCCAAAAACAACAGAAAATTATAAAGCATATGAAAAAAAACAGACGATAAGGATAACGCAAGCCCAAGCACCCAAATCAAAAGATCAGAAGAGACACAGCACCTAGAGCAGCTACTCAAAGAACTAAAGATGAACAATGAGACCCTAGTACAGGAGACAAAGGAAATCAAGAAGACCCTAGAAGAGCATAAAGAAGACATTGCAAGACTAAATAAAAAAAATGGATGATCTTATGGAAATTAAAGAAACTGTTGACCAAATTAAAAAGATTCTGGACACTCATAGTACAAGACTAGAGGAAGTTGAACAACAAATCAGTGACCTCGAAGATGACAGAATGGAAAATGAAAGCATAAAAGAAAGAATCGGGAAAAAAATTGAAACAATTGAAATGGACCTCAGGGATATGATAGATAATATGAAACATCCAAATATAAGACTCATTGGTGTCCCAGAAGGGGAAGAAAAGGGTAAAGGTCTAGGAAGAGTATTCAAAGCAATTGTTGGGGAAAACTTCCCAAATCTTCTAAACAACATAAATACACAAATCATAAATGCTCAGCGAACTCCAAATAGAATAAATCCAAATAAACCCACTCCGAGACATATACTGATCACACTGTCAAACACAGAAGAGAAGGAGCAAGTTATGAAAGCAGCAAGAGAAAAGCAATTCACCACATACAAAGGAAATAGCATAAGAATAAGTAGTGACTACTCAGCAGCCACCATGGAGGCCAGAAGGCAGTGGCACAATATATTTAAAATTCTGAGTAAGAAAAATTTCCAGCCAAGAATACTTTATCCAGCAAAGCTCTCCTTCAAATTTGAGGGAGAGCTTAAATTTTTCACAGACAAACAAATGCTGAGAGAATTTGCTAACAACAGATCTGCCCTACTGGAGATACTAAAGGGAGCCCTACAGACAGAGAAACAAAGAAAGGACAGAGAGACTTGGAGAAAGGTTCAGTACTAAAGAGATTCGGTATG
>KN193553.1:687072-718768 GCA_000164785.2 Choloepus hoffmanni
GAGGTTAAACAACACACACCTAAACAATCAGTGGGTTAAAGAAGAAATAGCAAGAGAAATTGCTAAATATATAGAGACGAATGAAAATGAGAACACAACATACCAAAACCTATGGGATGCAGCAAAATCAATGCTAAGGGGGAAATTTATAGCACTAAATGCATATATTAAAAAGGAAGAAAGAGTCCAAATCAAATAACTAATGGATCAACTGAAGAAGCTAGAAAATGAACAGCAAACCAATCCTAAACCAAGTACAAGAAAAGAAATAACAAGGATTAAAGCAGAAATAAATGACATAGAGAACAAAGAAACAATAGAGGGGATAAATATCACCAAAAGTTGGTTCTTTGAGAAGATCAACAAGATTGACAAGCCCCTACCTAGACTGACAAAATCAAAAAGAGAGAAGACCCATATAAACAAAATAATGAATGAAAAAGGTGACATAACTGCAAATCCTGAAGAAACTAAAAAAAATTATAAGAGGATACTATGAACAACTGTATGGCAACAAACTGGATAATGTAGAGGAAATGGACAATTTCCTGGAAACATATGAACAACCTAGACTGACCAGAGAAGAAATAGAAGACCTCAACCAACCCATCACAAGCAAAGAGATCCAATCAGTCATCAAAAATCTTCCCACAAATAAATGCCCAGGGCCAGATGGCTTCACAGGGCAATTCTAACAAACTTTCCAGAAAGAACTGACACCAATCTTACTCAAACTCTTTCAAAACGTTGAAGAAAATGGAACACTACCTAACTCATTTTATGAAGCTAACATCAATCTAATACCAAAAGATGCTACAAAAAAGGAAAACTACCGGCCAATCTCCCTAATGAATATAGATGCAAAATTCCTCAACAAAATACTTGCAAATCGAATCCAAAGACACATTAAAAAAATCATACACCATGACCAAGTGGGGTTTATTCCAGGTATGCAAGGATGGTTCAACATAAGAAAATCAATCAATGTATTACAACACATTAACAAGTCAAAAGGGAAAAATCAATTGATCATCTCAATAGATGCTGAAACAGCATTTGACAAAATCCAACATCCATTTTTGATAAAAACACTTCAAAAGTTAGGAATTGAAGGAAACTTCCTCAACATGATAAAGAGCATATATGAAAAACCCACAGCCAGCATAGTACTCAATGGGGAGAGACTGAAAGCCTTCCCTCTAAGATCAGGAAAAAGACAAGGATGCCCACTGTCAACATTGTTATTCAACATTGTGCTGGAAGTGCTAGCCAGGGCAATCCGGCAAGACAAAGAAATAAAAGGCATCCAAATTGGAAAAGAAGAAGTAAAACTGTCATTGTTTGCAGATGATATGGTCTTATATCTAGAAAACCCTGAGAAATCAATGATACACCTACTAGAGCTAATAAACAAATTTAGCAAAGTAGCAGGATACAAGATTAATGCACATAAGTCAGTAATGTTTCTATATGCTAGAAATGAACAAACTGAAGAGACACTCAAGAAAAAGATACCATTTTCAATAGCAACTAAAAAAATCAAGTACCTAGGAATAAACTTAACCAAAGATGTAAAAGACCTATACAAAGAAAACTACATAACTCTACTAAAAGAAATAGAAGGGGACCTTAAAAGATGGAAAAATATTCCATGTTCATGGATAGGAAGGCTAAATGTCATTAAGATGTCAATTCTACCCAAACTCATGTACAGATTCAATGCAATCCCAATCAAAATTCCAACAACCTACTTTGCAGACTTGGAAAAGCTAGTTATCAAATTTATTTGGAAAGGGAAGATGCCTCAAATTGCTAAAGACACTCTAAAAAAGAAAAACGAAGTGGGAGGACTTACATTCCCTGACTTTCAAGCTTATTATAAAGCCACAGTTGCCAAAACAGCATGGTACTGGCACAAAGATAGACATATAGATCAATGGAATTGAATTGAGAATTCGGAGATAGACCCTCAGATCTATGGCCGACTGATCTTTGATAAGGCCCTCAAAGTCACTGAACTGAGTCATAATGGTCTTTTCAACAAATAGGGCTGGGAGAGTTGGAAATCCATATCCAAAAGAATAAAGAGGACCCCTACCTCACCCCCTACACAAAAATTAACTCAAAATGGACCAAAGATCTCAATATAAAAGAAAGTACCATAAAACTCCTAGAAGATAATGTAGGAAAACATCTTCAAGACCTTGTATTAGGCGGCCACTTCCTAGACTTTACACCCAAAGCACAAGCAACAAAAGAGAAAATAGATAAATGGGAACTCCTCAAGCTTAGAAGTTTCTGTACCTCAAAGGAATTTCTCAAAAAGGTAAAGAGGCAGCCAACTCAATGGGAAAAAAATTTTGGAAACCATGTATCTGACAAAAGACTGATATCTTGCATATATAAAGAAATCCTACAACTCAATAACAATAGTACAGTCAGCCAAATTATAAAATCGGCAAAAGATATGAAAAGATAGTTCTCTGAAGAGGAAATACAAATGGCCAAGAAACACATGAAAAAATGTTCAGCTTCACTAGCTATTACAGCGATGCAAATTAAGACCACAATGAGATACCATCTAACACCGGTTAGAATGGCTACCATTAAACAAACAGGAAACTACAAATGCTGGAGGGGATGTGGAGAAACTGGAACTCTTATTCATTGTTGGTGGGACTGTATAATGGTTCAGCCACTCTGGAAGTCAGTCTGGCAGTTCCTTAGAAAACTAGATATAGAGTTACCATTCGATCCAGCGATTGCACTTCTCGGTATATACCCGGAAGATCGGAAAGCAGTGACACGAACAGATATCTGCACGCCAATGTTCATAGCAGCATTATTCACAATTGCCAAGAGATGGAAACAACCCAAATGTCCTTCAACAGATGAGTGGATAAGTAAAATGTTGTATATACACACGATGGAATACTATGCGGCAGTAAGAAGCAACGATCTCGTGAAACATATGACAACATGGATGAACCTTGAAGACATAATACTGAGCGAAATAAGCCAGGCACAAAAAGAGAAATATTATATGCTACCACTAATGTGAACTTTGAAAAATGTAAAACAAATGGTTTATAATGTAGATTGTAGGGGAACTAGCAATAGAGAGCAATTAAGGAAGGGGGAACAATAATCCAAGAAGAACAGTAAGCTATTTAACGTTCTGGGGATGCCCAGGAATGACTATGGTCTGTTAATTTCTGATGGATATAGTAGGAACAAGTTCACAGAAATGTTGCTATATTAGGTAACTTTCCTGGGGTAAAGTAGGAACATGTTGGAAGTTAAGCAGTTATCTTAGGTTAGTTGTCTTTTTCTTACTCCCTTGTTATGGTCTCTTTGAATGTTCCTTTATTGTATGTTTGTTTTCTTTTTAACTTTTTTTTGCATACAGTTGATTTAAAAAAAAGAAGGGAAAGTTAAAAAAGAAAAAGAAAAACAAGGGAAAAAAAGATGTAGTGCCCCTTTGAGGAACCTGTGGAGAATGCAGGGGTATTCGCCTAACCTACCTCCATGGTTGCTAACATGACCACAGACATAGGGGACTGGTGGTTTGATGGGTTGAGCCCTCTACCACAGGTTTTACCCTTGGGAAGACGGTTGCTGCAAAGGAGAGGCTAGGCCTCCCTATGGTTGTGCCTAAGAGCCTCCTCCCGAATGCCTCTTTGTTGCTCAGATGTGGCCCTGTGTCTCTAGCTAAGCCAACTTGAAAGGTGAAATCACTGCCCTCCCCCCTACGTGGGATCAGACACCCAGGGGAGTGAATCTCCCTGGCAACGTGGAATATGACTCCCGGGGAGGAATGTAGACCTGGCATCGTGGGATGGAGATCATCTTCTTGACCAAAAGGGGGATGTGAAAGGAAATGAAATAAGCTTCAGTGGCAGAGAGATTCCAAAAGGAGCCGAGAGGTCACTCTCTTGGACACTCTTACGCACACTTTAGACAACCCTTTTTAGGTTCTAAAGAATTGGGGTAGCTGGTGGTGGATACCTGAAACTATCAAACTACAACCCAGAACCCATGAATCTCAAAGACAGTTGTATAAAAATGTAGCTTATGAGGGGTGACAATGGGATTGGGAAAGCCATAAGGACCACACTCCACTTTGTCTAGTTTATGGATGGATGAGTAGAAAAATAGGGGAAGGAAACAAACAGACAAAGGTACCCAGTGTTCTTTTTTACTTCAATTGCTCTTCTTCACTCTAATTATTATTCTTGTTATTTTTGTGTGTGTGCTAATGAAGGTGTCAGGGATTGATTTGGGTGATGAATGTACCACTATGTAATGGTACTGTAAACAATCGAAAGTACGATTTGTTTTGTATGACTGCGTGGTATGTGAATATATCTCAATAAAATGAAGATAAAAAAAAAAACCTATGAGAAACTATGAGAAAAAAATAGCAATGAAATAATAAGACTATTATTACTGTTTAGAAACTTGATGTATAATTGATAAATAAATATAAAATAAGGTTCTTTGAATAGAACAAAGATGTAGATCCATTTAATTTCTTTAATCACACCAGCTACATCAATATACATCAAGAAAGAGAAGAAATAAACACAAATGTGGTACATTGTGAATGATGCATAACCTAAGACTCAGAATTATTTAAAGAAAAAAACTACAATGAACATAAGACTTATTAATGAAATGGATGTTATATCTACAAGAAATCAGACAATTTGTAAGCAAAACATCTGGTGAGACAACAGGCTAATGCTGCTGCTTCTTTTTGGTTAACTGTTCTTTTTTTGTTCTATTATTCCACAATGAGTAAATGTTGATTGGATAATAAAAAATAATACAAAACAGTCCCGTTGAGTAGAAAACATTTATATTATCAGGATTTTGTAAAGGCACATCTATGGGAATCTCACCAAATATATATGAAGACAGTCATCTTCTGCTTGGAGGGAGTTTATGATATTTGCATGAACTCAAAATAGCTCATATATATTGGACTGACCTATTTTGATTTAATAAAATTATAACCATTATATAATTTGCATATTCAAGATTAAATTTGATTTTCTATATGTGTGAATGAGTATATACATGTTTAATATGTGTATTTATAAATATTTAACAAACTATATACTTATATATATTTATATTTGAAAACTATATATTTTATATATATATATAAACCTTCCAGGTATATTTCTGAAATGATAAATCCCCAGGAAGGTGACACTTATGCATGTATGGAATGATAAAAATAGATAAGTATCTTGCTTATATTCCATAGTCATTATTCCATTGTATGATGTTTAATTCTATTATAGTGTCTATGCTATATTATCATAAGGAATAGGATAGCTATAACAAATTTGAATGTTTGGGGGCATGTTTAAGGTTACATCTCTAAAATTTGGAGTTCAAATTTTAGTTGTATCATATTGTAGCCAGCCAAAGAAGTTAGAAAAGAATACTTTAGAGCAAAGTTAATTTTTTTCATAATTTTCCAACACAGGTTCAAATTTGCTATAAATATTTTGAATGAATTGATATTATAAATTCAGGTCCTTTCTGGTTAAACAAGAAATGTGCTTAAAACAATTTTAATTGCAAGGCTAATTAATTTTTTTCATATCAGGAATATTTTTAAAGTAGTTTTCCTTCCAACTGTATGGTTTGTTGATATTTTGAGTGCTAATTAAAATATATTGCAATCTGGAAAATGGCTGAAATATGTTTTCTTAGCTCACTAAATCATAGCAATGTCAGTCTTTACCCTCAATGCTTCAAAGGGTCATTTCAGAGAAGAGGGTAGGGAGATCAGGGCCCAAGTTTCAAGAGCTTTTCAGACCCTAGGCCTTCTTGAGATGGACAGTAGAATTGTAAAGTGGTAATCAACATTCCAGGGCCCCAGGAAATGTGTAGGGCTCCATTACCAGCAAAGATATCAGACTAAAGCAGGGCATTTTTACTGTCACCTGTCAGGATCCTGAACTAAAATAGAAGAGGTGAGCAGGCTGTTCTCATGTCATTTCACAATCCCTTTTACAGACGATGCTTGATGTGCAGCATGATGTTTTTTGTCTTTTCTTTGATAGAAAGCATGCTATTTCTGTATGTTCTCAAGTACATTTAATTTATCAATGTTCCTAAATGATACAAGTATTTCAGAATGCCTTTAAAAGAGCATAATGCACCTCAAATACATATTTTAAATGCATAAGAATATATTTTGTCTCATCTTAGTATTATTTACCTCATTAAAATTCAATATTTGACAACTAAATTATAGTGAGAGGATGCTTCCTGGTTAAAACATTGAAAAAGTCAAAATTTTGAGAATCAGTTTTCCAGTAAAGTTATCAAAAATTTTAAAATGCATATTTTTCTTTTTATGCCTCCTTATCATTTACAGTATTCTGATTACTGACCTCTAAAAATTATTTTGAGTTTAGAATGACAGTGCCCTCCTGGAAATAGGATTTGCAGTTCTTTCTACCTTGAAGGACTGTTACCTGATTAACTCTAGTTAATGTAGTGCAATCTCACTTTTGAGTGAAGCAAAATTACTGATCTGGGTCTTTAATTTCATCTGTCAATTTACTTCATCTTTGCCAAATTCCATTGGCTGCAACTAAGTCAAAGGTCCCACCCACACTCTAAGGGAGGGAATAAAATGGTCATTAACAGCATCAGGAGGGAATCAGTCCAGGCTCCTGCAGTCTTTCCACCATATTAGCTCACCCAGCCTCTTCACATCCACAGTGTAAATCTGCACAGAACACATATCCCTGTGTTCTCAGTAGTAGTCTATTTTTCTTTTTCTCCCTTCCGCTATTCTCACATCTAAAGCAGCTTTTACTCAAGTCTGCTGGTGTTGAGGCAGGGGGATATGGGCTTACTAAATGACTACTGAATCACTATATAGACATTTCTTTTTAGTTTCTAATTTATTAGAACAGCCAGAATGAAGTACCTGAAAATATGGAACTGTAGCCTATACTTGACTTTGAAATTTGCTCTCTAAATACCTCTTAAACAGCATTTTGAAATTTCACTATATATGTATGTGTGTGTGTATATATATATTTAAATAACAATAAAAATGTTTAAAAAAAGGATTTTTGGAAGGTATATGAGGCATACACCATATAACCTGCATCACTCAAGTGTCACAAGGGCCAGCATACCTTATTCAACCACATGCTTATTTATGTCACAAATCATCAGATAAGTGGTTAATTAAAGACAATCAATAGCTTCATGCCAGCATGGGCCAGATTTGCTGCCAAATGAGGACAGGCCCTTGGGACCACTGATCAGTTACCTAGACACATGCTGGGCTATTTCACTTGTGCTCAGTGCACTCCTGCTCCCCTCCACCCTCCCAACATCTGCCACAGGCCTAACTCTAGGATTCTACAGGTGGCCTCTTGCTTCTCCTGCCAGGCCAGCACACATGTTCACACCAGCACCATATCCTCACTGTCCACCAGGTGCAGGCAAATTCAGCTCTCCAGAGCTGGTGGGCAGGCAAACCTGCTCCCCCATAGCAGTCCCAGAAAGCTCTGCATCATGTCTCAGGCCATGGAGAACAGTCATGGCAGCACCAATTGGGTCACCATGCAATGCACATGGCACCTGCTCCAACCCCAATCCTCAGACCAGCTCCACATGGTGCCTCGGAGGCACAGGAGCCCACCTGAGGAAAGGCAGGGGTGAAGGGTGTCAGATGCCCTGGAGAAATTCCTCCCAATCCCTAAAATATGCAGTCCTCCAGGAACCCTTTTTGAGCACCACACAGGTGCCTGGGGCCACCCTCCACAGCACACTTCTGTCAGACCATGCAGCTGAGGGGTCCATCCTGTACACCCCTTCCACACAGCTCCACATGGATGCTTTCTGCTTCATGTCCTCCACACTGATTCTACAATTTGCAATTGGTTTTCTCTCTGACTCCTCTGTGCTCTCACTAGGTGAGTGCTACTGTCTGCCTCAATAAGACTTCCCTGGCATCCACCCTTGAAGTCACATGCTTTCCAGAGCACTTAGGAAGCACCTTGGCCAGGGGTGGCAGATGCCATTTTCATTTCAGCAAAGAAACAGCTAAAACTCTGGGACTACTGTTACCATCTGCTTTCAAGCGTTTTGATTTTGGAAAAGGAAACAGCAAAAATTTACTTGACTAATACTGGAAAACATGAAGAAGTAAAAGATGCCCTGGTCCAACCAATGATAAATATAGGCCAAGAAAGAAAAGCCCCAGGAAGTGGCACTGCTTCTGGACCCTGGCAGGGACAGGTCCCTTGTGGGAGCTTTGACTCAGTTTTCTACAAAGGAGCATGTGAGGTGGCTCCTAGAGCTTCTCAAAGTGGAGGTGATGACATCCAGCTCAGAGAGCCATGGGAACCCCCAAAGGTTGCAGGGTGGTAATCCCAGCAGGCTGGCCTCTGTGCTCAAGTACCAACCTCATCTACACCCTTCAGGCCATTCCACAACCTGGGGAGCATTCTATTTGTCTCCTTCAGAGCTAAGCCCTGGCCAGTTGCATTTCTGAACTTTTCCTCAGTTTATACAAATCTAACCATGTATATATACAACCATTTTTACCTCAGAGATAGGGAGGTCTATTGCCTGTGCTAGCCTCCATATGCCTGACATTGCACAGGAGTCTTTTCCCATAAACACATTTCTTCCATGTATTCCATAAATGGAGGACTAGAGGTGGTTAAACAGGACACCCCCACCCTGTGGACACATAGGTGGCATCCTAGTGCCTGCCTTTTCAAATAGAACACCTCTGTTTGTTGCCAGAGCTCAGCTGGCATGAGAGTTGAGCCCCAGTCCAGGCATGGTCTTTCTTATCTTAGAAATAATTCAGGGACAAGAGAAATAATAGTGATAAGTAAAGTTTATTTGAAAGGCCAGCACATGCAGGAGAAAAATAGGAAAGGTTTGTAAGAAGGAACACACATTTGAGACTTCAACAGAGGTGTGCCCAAGAGAGAGGTTGAATCTGGTTGAGCTATGTCCAGGTTTTATATGTTAGCCTGTTACTGTGCTTTAGGCTAGGGTTGGTGTGGAAATTTCCATTCTCTTCCCCTGGCTCAACTCCTCCATTTTCCCTGCACCTGGCTCTCAGCTGATTCTGGGAAATAGGATTTTCTCTTCCTTTTGCTCAGCCCCTCCTTATTGCTCTCCATCTGGCTCTATTGACTATTGCCTGATACTGACCCATCCCTCCATTTGGACTGACCAACACCTCTGGCCTGTCCAGAGTGCCCTATTCTAGCCAGCCTCATGTTCACAACTGAACTATTATTTCCATAGGATAGACTTATAGAACCAAAGTTAAAGTGGAGAATTAATAACATTAATATGAACATCATCAGTTTTCATTGATGATGCTAAACTGCATTCCAAAGTGCAGCAAGAACCTAAGTGTCCAAAGAGGGCAGATGGCAGGCCCTGTCTGCCCTGCTGCCATTGGTGGCCTGCTCTTTCTCATTCTCCCCAACCTGGCTGTCCCTACACAGTGACCTTGGAATACCTGGGCTGGTTATTTTCAGGCCCAGCTGCTGTTCCTCCTTACCTCTTCACCTTACCTCCAATGTTGAGACATGCTCTAATCGCTGAAATCCCACCCCACCCCCACCAGCTATCCCGGCCAGACTCACCAGGGTCTCCCAGGCTTTGCTACCCACAGCTTCTGTTTTCTCACCCTAAGGGCCTCTATCCCCAATATCAGTGGAGCCTGGATGTCAAGTGTTGTTAAGGATTGTGTCTTGCAGGTTCATTGGTGCTACAAAGTGCAGGCTGTTCCTGTGCTCCAATCCTGCCAGAGATTGTCTTTAGAGCTTTTAACATTTACCCTGACCACCTACAATCCCATCCCCAAACACTGGGTCTGTGAATGCAGCTGCACCCTGTAGAGAAAGGTAATGAGGGCTGAGGATGGTCCCGGTGCTGTTTGCTGTTCTCCATGACCAGGGTTAAATAATTGTTGAATAATTACCAAACTGCTCAAATCCTGGCTTGAGACATCTTGGAGTGAACTTGTGAATGGTGAGCCTTCTAGTGAATACCAGCCTCTCTTCTATGGAGCTCTCAGTTTTGGGGAGCAAAGGCTTGTTTTTAGCCACAGGAAGCAGGAAAGATGTTCTCCAGGTGAGAGATGGAGACTTTGCTTTGACTAAAAAGTGGGCAAGGGCTACCTGGAAAGAAAGAATTCTGACTTCATGGCTCAGTATATGTGAAAGAACTAGGTAGAAGGATAAATATTTCAGCAATAACTCAAGAGAAATCTGGAAACACTTCACAAGGACAGTTGAAGATTTGCCAAGTAAATCACAGCTGTGGGAATGGTGGGGTCAGATGTACAGTCAGGCCTGAAAGATGTCCCTGATATATTGTACAATAGAAAGGACATGCAAGGCAGTTTCCAAGATAGGAGCCCACCTGGACTGCTAGAGGTAAAATGATAGATGCCACATCTGGTTGCTCCTGGAGTGATAGATAAAATAATAAGTTATATTGATTTTCTGTTTTGTTTATCCATATTTTCTAATTTTTATAATGTGATAATGTCATGGCTTTCTATTTTTAAGGAGTGAAAAGCCAAAATTGAGGTGTTAACAGGGTTGCATTGGTGCAATCGTGACAAAGTCTACTGAGGCTGGAGCAGTTGAGACAAGGGTGGTAAATGGAGTGAAATTAGAGGATTTCAGTCTGCATTTGAGTGTATCTTTTGCTGCAGCAAATTTCTCACTTACTGTAAAACCTTTCTGGGAATTCAGTCATGGGCCTTTTCTCTGGGACACACTGAATGATTAGTGACTATATTCCCAATCACCCATAAAGCACTAATAAATTTTAACATGCAATATAACATGCATGGTGGCTGGGGGCTAAGGACCATCAGTAAGGGAGGGTGTCATTCATTCTGCCAGGGTTGGGGATGTCTTGCTTGTGCTCCAGGGAAAGAGAGGAGCTATCACTGGATGCAGAAGTAGCTCCATCTGCAGCTGGAAGGATGCCTGCAGCAGGGTACATGGCAATGGAGACCCTCAGCCCCTGCCTGCAGTGAGTGGCCTTGCAGGAAAGAAGCCTCCTCACTGACCCCACCTTTCCTCTTCTGCTGGGCCAGGGTCTCTGGATAACCACAGACAGGGGATTGGAGGGGCAGGTTGGAGATGCCCAGCATACAATTCATGAGCTACCTAAACCCCACAGATGTGCTTCCCAGTTGCTCTGAGTCTCCCTCCCAGCATGTTGATTGCAGCTGAGACCCTCTGAGGTGGGAGAAGGGAAGGGTGGTTATAGCACTGGGCAAGGTGGAGGCAGAGTGCTGAGAAGAGGGCCTGGCAGTTGTTCTATCATGTGTGGTGTCCTTGTCATCATCATCAAAGTGACAGGGCAGGAAACTGAGGCAAGATTACATTGTGTCTAGCATCATACATGAGAAGGCTGAATTGCTAGGACTCTGGTGCAGACACTCAGAACTTGGTGTTCTGCATTTAGCTTTTGGCCTTCCCATGCACCAGTGCAGGGCTGCAGTTCTCTCTCTGAGCTTCAGAACAGCCCAAGGGAAGAGAGTTCTAGCATCACAGTGCCTGGTCAACAAACACTTCTTCTGGAAGAAAGGGGAGTTGCTTCCTTTTAAGGCCCAATAGAATGTTCTTGCAAGGTTCCAAATCACATAAGGCTGTGCTATAGTGTTCATCAGCTGGGATGTCTATATGACTGGAGTCATATTCCTGCATACAAGTGCCAGCCACCAGGAAAGTAAGCCTCAGCCAGGTGAATTATCTGGGGACCAGGTGGTGTGCAGCTCATCTCTAAGGTCACAAGCATCCTCTGCCTGCTGGGGCTTTTAGAAGGTCTGAGCTACAGGAAAGGGCCCAGCCTCCCCAGAGCTTCCTTCTTGATGTGGGAAAAAGATGCTAGACAAGGAAGCAGAGACCAATGGCAGGAATCACAGTGTAAAGTTCCATGCAGAGCACATGTTTTGAATAAGGCTAGGGATGTGTTGGTCTTTTCTGGGAGGGCTGCTCTCAGTGGGTGGTCTGCACAGGCCCAATTGTATCTGGGACTTGGTGCCAGCCACACAGGCAGAGAGAACTGCTGGGTCAAGGACAGGGTGAGGAGGCACTGGACTTCCTGGAGCAAAGTTGGCATACTATCCTGGTTAAGGGCAGAGAGCAGTAGCCACATATGGGGTGTGTGTGTGTGTGTGTGTGTGTGTGTGTGTGTGTGTGTGTGTGTGCGCGCATGTGTGCATTTGGGGTGGTTTACAACCCTTAAAATGAGTAAAAGCTGTTTTCATCTTATGGGCCACAGGGCCTCCCCACAGCCCTGCCTGCCCCCCATGCACAAACCTGGCAGGCAGCTCTCTTCCATGGAAGAGTTTCTGTATGTATGACTGGTTTACCCTTTAGCCCTAGATTAATGACAGGTGTCTCCTGGTGTAATGCTGCTTGCTAAGCTCTCTGTGTTCCCAGTCATTGGGAACAGACTTTGAGTGGGGGGAATGGAGATCACTTTGGTTGTGTAATATGTGAGATGCAGTTTAGGCCTCAGTAGTGTTGTTTGATACCACTGGGGTCAATAGGATTGGTGGTCTTGCCCTTGAGATCTCCTACTTCTGGGGCCACTAAGAGAGGTGGTCCCCCTAAGGGAGAACTGACTGAATAATTGATAGCTGATCTCTTAACCACACATACAGAAACTTCCATGGAAGAGAGCTGCCTGCCAGGTTTGTGCATGGGGGGCAGGCAGGGCTGTGGGGAGGCCCATGGAAGGAACAATGCTAAGTATTGGCCATGTGGTGTTCATGAGCCCTGTTCTGGCCCTGGAACAATGTCCCTCACCTGGGGTCTTCAGGTGGGGCAGGCAATTGTTTACCTTCTGACTTTGTAGGAAGGGAGCTGGTAGCTACTCTTTGGACAGGACAGACAGTAGGAGGGAAGGGGGTGCAGGAGTGTTGCTTCCTGGTGGGAGCCCTTGAGGAGGGAACAGATTTGGGAGGCTCCTTTTCTCAAAAACTTCCTTTCACTGTCCTTGCCCAAGTATCCACCACCCTCCTACCTCTGCTCACAGGGTCTGAAGAGCCAGTGCTTTCCCAGTGAGGTTTGCCAGAAACCACAGGATTTTGCCTTGAGTGTGTGCAGCAGCTCCAACTGTGACCAGAGGGTCAGAGAAGGGGGCAGGGCTGTGTTGCAGGATAATATCTCTACTGAGGAATCTGATAATGAGAATGCTGACTCCTCTCTATGCTGCTCTCATATACCACCTGATACTTTTTGTTCTGTTAGTGAAGGACCATTATTCATTCTAATATATAAACATATTTAACAGAACTTTTACCTAAAAACACTCAAGTGTTATTTCCAAATGATAAAAAGTGGAAAGGCCATACTGTAATAACTGGGACAGATGATTCATATACTTCAAGTCCTGTGTTAGAAGATTATACTGAAGGGGAAGCTAGACAGTTAAAAAGAAGTGAATATTTTCAAGAAACCAGAAAGGCCCTCACAACCTTCTTAGATATAGATAACATGTTACGATCTGGTCCTCTGTGACAACAGGTTGGGTCTGCAGCTATTACTCTGATGATAGAATAGATTGTAACAAGGTTCAATACAATCCTAATCAAATGTATGTTTATCAACATGATGTAATGACTTAACTAATCATAGAATAAAATAAGAAAAATATATTAACAAGTTAGAGACAAGTAATAGTAGTCTCTTTTCTGATTTTTGGACTTTGCATGAGTGGAAGTGTGTTGTATTTTCCTTACAGAAGTCATAGCTTAATTAGTAAAAATATTATCAGTAAAGTTTTGCAGGCATTCAAGGCTAAGTCTCTAATAATGTTGTGGATATCCTCCTCTGATCTTAAATCACTCATGGATCAGGACACTTCACTTTGTGAGTCACTCATGTTCATGACCCATCATTTAATGTAAAAATAGAATATGATTTAAAGGTACTCTAAATAAAGATGTATAAATTTTCTGTAACCTGCTTCTCCCACAGGACTCATTGCCCCAGCTTGCTTATCCCCAATAGATGGTGCCTCCCTGGGGTGGTTCCTACCCAGATTCTAAAGCCCAGGATGATTCTCACCAGGCTGCATCTCTCCACAGGAATGTTCCCCTTCAGAGGAACCCCTGTGAATTCTTACCCCAGGCTACTTCTCTCTCCGGACTCTCTCCCCATGGGTCTCATGTATAGGAACTGCCCTAGCCTTCTGAATGTTCCCCACCTACTCTGTGCTGGTGGTCCCAGGATAGGAGCTCATTGTCTGATGGGTAGCCTTGTCCCAACTGGAAATTCTGCACACAGAGAGGAGCTTTGTTTTGCCACTGGAGCTAAAATTTTGCCAATCACTTGGCTTCAATGGATGCACATTAAACATCTCCTGTGTGCAGGCCCTAAGCACTTATGATATGGGTGTACAGACACCAAACAAGGGTTCATCCCAGGGGAGAAGCCCTCATGATGCTGTGAGCCCAGCAGGTGGGATTCTACCTGTTAGAATTCCATGCAATGTGCAGGAGTGAGTGTGGGGTAGGGGCAGGAGGGTTAGGCCACCCACACAGAAAGAGGAGGTCCCCTGCTTGGAGACCAAGGCCTTGGCACCTGTTCACTTCATACCATCCCAGTTCTTCTCTGAGCTGTGGTCCTTCTACCTCAGAGGGAAAAAGCACCAGGCCAGGTGCAGTGTCTCTGGGGATTTGGTCACATCTGGGGAGACCCAGGGGTGGATATGCACCCCACTGGGGCTAGTTTGTGCCAGCCATATGTAGTGGTTCTCCCAGTCCATGATGCTGGGTCTTTAAAAATGTCATTGGTGCCTCTGTCCAAAAACCACCCATGGGTCCATGAAGCAGGAGACACTTTCAGAAGACCTGGCAGGATCCCAGAAAAAAGATCACTACTCAGCTCAGGATCAAGTTTTGCTGGAGCCACCAGATGATCCCTACATTTGCACACAGTTTGGGGACAGTCCTGCACAGTCAGATGAAAATAGCCTGATGGCCCAGGCTCCTCTTGTTTTGGGCATGGGCTGCTGCCTTCCTGCATGCTTCACACCCACCTGATGTCTTTCTGGTTAGGCAGGGACAGTGCTCAATTGCAGGCTCAGGTGTTTGCCCAATGGCTAGAGCTCACCATATTGTGTCTGCTCAGTTTGTCATAGGTGTGCTCCAGTTTGCTGAAGCTGCTGAAGTGCAATATACCAAAAATGGGTTGGCTTTTACAATGGGGGTTGTGCTGGTTTGGATGTATTATGTCCACCAAAAGGCCATGTTTTTTGATGCAATATTGTGTGGGCAGACATATCAGTGTTGATTAGGTTGGAATGTTTGGATTAATTTGTTTCCATGGAGATGTGACCCACCTGACTGTAGGTGATAACTCTGAATTATTTCCATGGAAGTGTGGCCCTGCCCATTCAGGGTGGATCTTGATTGATTTACTGGAGTAGTTTAGAAAGCGCCATGCACCCCCAGATGCATGCTGCAGCTGAGAGAGTTAAGATAGCTAGTGAAAGTCGACCCTGACATTTTGAAGAATGCCGTTTTGAAATGCAACTTGGGAGCAAGTAGATGCCAAACACATGCCTTCCCAGCTAACAGGGGTTTGTCCGATGCCATTGGCCATCCTCCAGGGAAGGTACCCTATTTTTTATGCCTTAGCTGGGACACTATTATGGCCTTAAAACTAACTTTGTAACCAAATAAATCCCCTTTATAAAAGCAATTGGAGGTTAATGAATTTATATACTGAGTTGAGCTTAGAGTGAGGAAAGCCACATCTCAGCAAAAAAAGAGGTTCTCTGGAGGTGTCTCTTATTGTGTCAAGGATAAACAGTCAGTTTCTCACATTATCTTAACTTAGTTGTCTTCATTACCTTCACTTAGTCATCACACTCAATTTCAATTATCATGACATAAAACATCCCAGAGCTTTTATCCACTAATTATTCATCCCTAGCCTTATTGTAGTGCTGGTAAAATATTCCTGTGAAATATAGTCTATAATATATGTAGTGGGTAGTTTTTTCCATATACCATTCTCTTGTTAACTCTTTGTACCAGTGTCATACCTTATACATATATCATGCTAACATTATTTATATTTGCTGTGCTACTCTGTGGGTTACATGCCTTTGAATGTGTGTGCCTCCATTGAAGTCCTGATACTTATAATCCCATCACCCCTGTCCATTCCCATACCTTTAAGTTCACCTTCATTATCACATCTGCACATATTAGGTTATCATTTCCCCTTCGATAGCTTCAGTCTATCTCTATATCCCCTATAGTCTACATTATAAGATATTTATTTTTCATCATTCCCAGAGTTCACATTAGTGATAATATACAATATTTGTTTTCTGTCTGGATTACTTCACTCAGTGTTATGTTTTCAAGGTTCATCCATGTTGTCATATGTTTCAAGACCTTGTTTCTTCTTAGTGTTGCATGTATTCCATCATATGTATATACCGCATTGTGTTTATCCAGTCATCTGTTGAAGAACATTTGGATTATTTCCATCTCTTGGCAATTGTGAACATACTGCTAATAACATCAGTCAGTAAATGTCTGTTCATGTCACTGCTTTCAGATTATCTGGGTATATAAATAGAAGTGAAATAGCTTGATCATATGGTAACTAGATATCCAGTTTTCTGAGGGAACACCAGCATGTCTTCCACAGCAGTTGTACCATTATAAATCCCATGAGCAATGAATAAATGTTCCAATTTCTCCACCTCCTCTACAGCATTTGGAGTTTCCTGTTTGTTTAATGGCAGCCATTCATATTGATATGAGATGATATCTCACTGTGGTCTTGATTTACATTTACCTAATAACTAGTGAATAAAAAAAATTTCTTCATGTGTTTTAACCATTAGTATTTCCTCTGAATCATATCTTTTTTCCATTTCATAATTGGGCTGTTTGTACTATTGTCATCGAGTTGTAGGATTTCTTTATATATGCAAGATATCAGTCTCTTATCAGATACATGGTTTCCAAACATTTTCTCGCATTGAGTTGACTGCCACTTCACCTAAAAATGTGCAAACTCCTTTTATGTACAGAAGTATTTGATTTGAGGATTTCCCATTTATCTATATTTTCTTTTGTTGCTTGTGTTTTGGGCATAAGTTCTAAGAAGGTACCTTCTAATACTAGGTCTTGAAAATATTACCCTACATTATCTTCTAGGAGTTGTATAGTACTGTCTCTTATACTGAAATTTTTCATCCACTTTGACTTAATTTGTGTACAGGGTGTGTGGTAGGGATCTTATTTCATTCTTTTGGATATGCATATCCAGTTCTCAGAGCCCCATTTGTTGAAGAGACTGTTTTGCCCCAGTTCAGTGAATTTGGGGATGTTATAAAAATCAGGCAACCATGGATCTGGGGGTCAATTTCCAAACCTCAATTTGTTTCCATTAACCAATATGTCTGTTTTTGTGTCAATACCATGTTGTTTTGGCTACTGTGGCCTTATAGTAGGCTTCAAAGTCAGGAAGTGTAAGTCGTCCTACTTTTTTTCCTTTTTAGGATGTTTTTAGCAATTTGATTCCTCTTTCTCTTCCAAATAAATTTGATAATTGGCTATTCCAAGTCTGCACAGTAGGTTGTTGGAATTCTGATTGGAATTGCACTGAACCTGTAGTTCAGTTTGGAAAGGATTGACATCTTAATGATGTTTGGCTTTCCTATCCATGAACACAGAATGCCATTCCATCTCCTTAGGTCCCCTTTTATTTTATTTAGTAAAGTTATGCAATTTTTCATGTAGAGGTCTACATTCTTCATTAGGTTTATTCCTAGGTACTTGATTTTTTTAGTTGCTATTGTGAATGGAATTTTTTTCTTGAGTTTCCCTTCAGTTAGGTCATTTCTAGTATATAGGAACATTACTGACTTTGGACATTAATCTTTTATCCTGCCATTTTGCAAAACTTCTTTATTAACTCAAGTACCCGTGTCATCAATTTCTCTGGGTTTTCCAAATATATCTGCATATAATAAGAGACTTATTTCTTTCCAATTTGGATGTCTTTTATTTATTTGCCTTGCAGGGTGTCTCTGGCTTTCAGTCTCCTACCATAGAGTACTATGCTGGCTGTGAGATTTTTATACATGTCCTTTATCATATTGAGAAAGTTTCCTTTGATTCCTACCTTTTGAAGTGATTTCATCGAAAAAGTATGCTGAATTTTGTGAAACACTTTTTCAGCATCTATTGAGATGATCATTTGATTTATTTCTTTCAATTCATTAATGTGTTTTTGCTATATTGATTGATTTTCTTATGTTGAACCACCCTTGCATGCCTTACATGAACCCCAGTTGTTTGTGGTGTGTAATTTTTTAAGGTGTCTTTGGATTTGATTTGCAAGTATTTTGTTGAGGATGTTTGCATCTATATTTATTAGGGAGTTGGCCTGTTGTTTTGTTTTCTTGTAAGATGTTTACCTGGTTTTGGTATTAAAGTGATATATGCTTCATAAAATGAGTTAGGTAGTGATCCATTTTATCAGTTCATTTTTGAAAATCTGGTAAAATTCCCTGTGAAGCTGTCTGTTCATGGTCATTCATTTGTAGGAAAATTTTTGATTACTGATTGCATCTCTTTACTTGTGATAGTTTTGTTGAGGTCTTCTATTTCTTCTCTGGTCAGTCTAGGTCATACATGTGTTTCCAGGAAATTACCCATTTCTTCTAAGTTGTCTAGTTTTTTGGTGTACAGTTGTCATAGTATCCTCTTATTAATTTTTTAAATTTCTATGGGCTCCACAGTAATGTCCACCCTCATTTATGATTTTGTTTATTTGGGTCTCCCTCTCTTTTATTTTATCTGTCTAGCTACTGGTTTGTCTATCTTTTTGATCTCTCAAAAAAACAACTTGATTTATTTTCTCTATTGCTTTTTTGTTCTCCATAAAATATATTTGTCTTTTAATCCTTATTTATTTTCTTCTACTTGCTTTAAGGTTAGTTTGCTGATCATTCTCTTTCTTCTTCATTTGTTCCATTATTTCTTTGATTTTAGCTCTTTATTTTTCCCTTTTAATGAAGGTATTTAGAGCTATAAATTTCCCCTCAGCACCACCTTTGCTGTATCCCATATGTTTTGATACATTGTTTCCTTGTTTTAATTTATCTTTAGATATTTAGCAATTTCTTTTGCAATTTCTTCTTTGACCCACTGATTGTTTAGTAGTGTATTGTTTAACCTCCACATATTTGTGGATTTTCTGCTTCTTTGATGGTTATTGACTTCTAGATTCATATCATTGTGGTAAGAAAATGTTCATTAAATAATTTCAATATTTTTTAATTTATTGAGGCTTGTTTTGTGCCCCAGTATATGATCTATCCCAGAGGACACTTCATGAGCACTAGAGAAGAATGTATATCCTGGTAATTTGGGATGTAACTCTCTATAATTGTCATTTAAGTCTAATCCATTTATCCCATTGTTCAGGTCCTCAATTGACTTATTGGTCCCCTGGTTGTTCTATTTATAGAAGAGAGTGATGTATTGGAGTCACCCATGATTATTGTTGAAACATCTGTTGCTTCCCTCAATTTTGCCAATATTTGTCTTATGTGCTTTGGAGCAGCTTGATTAGGAGTATAAACAATTGTGATTTTTATTTCTTCTTGGAGAATTGTCCATTTTATTAGTACATAATGTCCTTCTTTGTCTCTTATGATATCTTTGCATTTAAAATCCATTTTATCTGATATTAGTATTTCTACTCCTGCTTTCTTCTGGCTGCAGCCTGCATGGAATATTTACTTCTATCCTTTCAGTTTCAATCTCTTTGTGTCACTGGGTCTGAGATGAGTCTTTTATAGACAGTATATTGATGGTTCATACTTTTTAATCCATTCTGCTAATATAAATCTTTTATTTGGGTTGTTTAATCCACTCACATTCAATATTATTACTGCGAAGGCAGTTCTTGATTTTATCCTTTGGTTTCTATTTGTCAGATCTACTTCCCCCCTCTCTTTATTTCCTTTGAATTACCCTTACTAATGCTCTTCAGTTCTGTGCCGTTCTCCAAGACTCTTTCTTATTTTTTTCTCAGCTAGTAGATCTCCCTTTAGTATTTCTTGCAGGGTGGGTTTCTTTTTAACAAATTCTCTCAGCATTTGTTAGTCTGGGAAAATTTTAATGTCTCCCTCAAATTTGAAGGCTAGCTTTGCTTGAAAAAGGATGCTTGGCTGGCAGTTTTTATATTTCAGAGTGTTAAATATGTCATACCACCATCCTCTCACCTCCATGGTTCCTGATGAGTAATCAGTACTTAGTCTTATGTGGTTTTCCTTGTATATGGTGCATCAGTGCTCTCTTGCTGCTTCAGAAGTTTCTCCTTTTCAGCATTTGACAATCTCATAATAATATCTCAGAGTGGGTTTATATGGACTTATTCTATTTGGAGATCATTGGGCATCTTTGATTTGAATATTTATGGAATTTAGAAGGGTTGGGAAATTTCCCCCAACAATGTCTTTGAAAACTCTTCCTAACCCTTTTCTTTTCAACTTCTGTAACACCACTGATTCCCATATATATGCACTACATGTTTTTCATCATTTTCCTGAGATCCATTTCAGTTTTTTATTTTTTCATCATTTGTTCTTTTGTGCTTTCACCTTCCATCACTCTGCCCTCTAGTTTGCATATTCTTTCCTCTCTCTTCAAATCTGCTATGTGTCTCAAGTATATTTTTAATTTGATCAACTATATCTTTTATTTCCATATCTGCTCTTTTTTCATCCACTCTTTCAATTTCTTCTTTATGCTCTTCTGCAGTCTTCTTGATGTCCTTTATGTCCTTAGCCATTTCATTGAAGTTATTTGGAAGATTTGTGTGTAATTCTTTGATTATTTGCTCTGTGTTCTGTGTCTCTTCTGGCTATTTAATTTTGTTGTTTGGCTTGTCCATATCTTCTGGTTTCTTCATATGCTTTACGATTTCCTGTTGTTGGCCTTGTGGCATTTGCTTATCTTGAGAAGTTTAGTTTAGGATATGCAGGATTATTTGAACATTTATCTATAATTTAGTGGAGATACAGATTGCTGGATTTCACTTTCCCTGTCCTACCAGCAGATCATGCTCTTTAGCTACCTCTTACCCTCAAGCTAGCTCTCCCCCAACTTTGTCTATGCCTTGGGCAGGGTCCAAACCACATGGAAATCCAATAAGTTCACCAATTTTTGGTGTGCTCTGGTGACTGCCAGCCTTGTAGGTTGGAAGCAGGCCCTGCATAGTTTGTCAGAGAGTCCACTTCAGGGCACAGTGGTTCCAGCAATTTCCAGGCTGTGAGTGGACCACTCTGAGTCCAGAGAGCTGTGTGTCTCACCTTCCAGCTCAGATACTCTTCATTCCCTGTCCACCATGCACCCTCAAGTTTCTGGGGTTGGGGAGGGGCTTCCAGCACTTCTGTGCATTGCCCTTGATTCTTGGCTGTGCTGTGGCCACAATCCTGAGTTCCCTCATGGGTACTCTCAAATCTGGGGCTATGAAGGTTGTCTCCCAATCCAACTGCTGAGATGGCTGCAAGGTGTGTGCAAAGCTGCTACCTTCTGTGTTTTTCAGCGGGCTCCAACTGCCCTTCCCCAGCAGCATTCCAGGCTGAACAGTCACCCATCGTAATCTCAATCTCCCTGCCTGTCTAGTTGCAGATCTTCACTATGTGGTTTAGAATTGCCTGCCTGGCCAGTGGCACCCTGGAACTGCTGTTCTGGAGTATTTTCTGTATTTGTCTGGTATTTTTCACAGAGGAGCATTTTTCTCTGCCTCTCCTATTCTGCCTTCTTCCTCCTTACAGCTTTGATTTTCATTTTCCTAATAGCTCTTTGTTTCAAGCATCTTTTCATGTGTGCTTTGGCAATTTTATATTTTCTCTTTGGAAAAATATCTATTCAAGGATTTTCAAAATTTTTAAATTTGATTGGTTGTTTTTTTGTTCTTGTTGAATTGTTGGATTTCTTTATATTCTGGATATTAAACCTTTAGTGTATATGTGGCTTCCAAATATCTTATCCCATTGGGTAGTCTGCCTTTTCACTTTCTTAACAAGGTCCTTTGAAGCACAAAACTTTCTAATTTTTGAGGAATCTCTGTTTATGTACTTTTTCTTTTCTTGTTTGTGCTTTGGGTGTAAAGTCTAAGAAATGGTTGCCTAACAAAGGTCTATAATATGCTGCCCTATGTTTTCTAGAATTTTAACATTTTGTTTCTTATGTTTAGGTATTTGATATATTTTGAGTTGATTTTTGTATCTGATGTGAGGTAGGGATCCACTTTGCTCTTTTGCATATTTATATCCAATTTCCCCAGGACCCTTATTGAAGTGACTATTCTTCCCCACTGAGTGGACTTGGCACTCCTGTAAAATTCAGTTAACCATAGATGTGAGGATTTATTTCTGAACTCTCAACTCAATTACATTGGTCTTTATGTCTGTCTTTGTGTTGGTACCATGTTTTTTTTTTTTTTTTAATCTCAGTGGCTTTATAATGAATTTAAAATAGGAAAGGGTAAATCTTACAACATCATTCTTCATTTTCAAGATTACTTTGTATGTTCAGGGACCTGTATCCTTCCATATAAATTTTATGATTGGCTTTTCAATTTCTGCAAAGAAAGCGATTGGAATTTTTATTTGGATTATGTTGAATCTATACAACTTTTTCAATAGAATTGGCATCTTAACACTCTTTAATCTTCTAATCCATGAACACAGAATGTACTTTCATTTATTTAGGTATTCTGTGATTTCTTTTAGTAATGCATCATAATTTTTGTGTACAAGCCCTCTCAGAACCTTGCTTAAATTTATTCCTAGATATTTAATTCACTCAATTGCTACATAAATTGGATGATTTGCCTCAATTCCCTCTTTATATTTTTCATTATTGGTGTATAAAACATTACTGATTTGTGGGTATTGATTTTTCCCAGCTACTTGGCTGAATTTGTATATTAGGTTTAGGAACTTTGTTGTGGATTATTTAGAATTTGTTATAGATAGCATTGTGTCATGTGAAAATAGGGATTATTGTGTCTGCCTTCCCAATATGGATACCTTTTATTTATATTCCTTGCCTAGTTGCTCTTGCAAGGACTTCCAATATAATGTTTAATAACAGTGGTGGTTATGGGCATCCTTGTTTGTACTGATCTTAAAAGGAAAACTTTTAGTCCCTCCCCAGATGCTAGCTGTGGGTTTTTCATATATATTCTTTTTCAGGATGCATAAATTTTCTTCTATTTCTAGGTTTCTAAGTCCTTTTTTTCCAAGAAGTGATGTCAGATTTTTTCAAATGCCTTTTCATCATTAACTGAAATGGTCATGTGTTTCCCTTTATTCTGTTAATTTAGTATATTACATTAATTGATTTTCTTATATTAAACCAAACTTGCACACCTGGGATAAATCCTACTTGATTATGGTGTCCAATTCTTTACATGTGCTCCTGGTTTGTTTTTGGCTAGCATTGCTTTTTTGAGGATTTTTATATCTGTTTTCATAAGAAATATTGAGCTGTAATTAATTTTCTTGTAGTTTCTTTATCTTGATTTTGTATTAGGGTGATGTTGCCCTGATAAAATGAGTTGGGGAATATTCCTTTTTCACATTTTGGGAAGAGTTTGAGCAATATTTGCATTTATTCTTCTTGGAATGTTTGATAAAATTGACCAAGGAAGCATCCTGTTCCTGGGCTTTTCTTTGTTGGAAGATTTTTGATGACTGATTCAATCTCTTTACCAGTCAATAGTATGTTGATACCTTCTATTTCTTGAGCCAATATAAGTAGTTTGTATTTTTCTAGGAATTTTCCATCTCATTCAGTTCATCTAATTTTTTTGATGTGCATTTGTTCCTAGTATATCTTCTAATCCTTTATATTCCTGTGGTGTGTAATAATTTCCTCACTTTAATTTCTGATTGTAGTTATTTGTGTTCTCTCACTTTGTTTCTTTGTCAGTCTGGCTAAAGGTTTGTCCACTTTATTCAACTTTTCTGAAAAATAGGTTTTGGCTTTCTTGATTCTCTCTATCATTTTCTTGAGACATGAGATTTTATTATAGGACTAACCTACAAGGTGGGGTGATGAGCCACATTGCCCTGAAAACAGGAGCTTCTCTGGATGGATTCAGGAGTGGCTCTGAATGGTGACCATTTCAGAGCACAACATGGAAATAGTCCACACTTTTGGGGGCTGAATAAGCTGGTTAAAAGAGCTCAATATGTCAATGGGTATGAGAGCATAAGGCAGGGAGTGGAGTCATGCAAAGTAGGGAAGGGTTGATTGTAATCAACAGGGAGGAAGGGAGGATTATAGAGATAACAGTATCTCAGGGAGTCTCAGGGAGAAAGTAGTTTTGGGTATAGATTACAGAAAGCATCTGATATTACAGGGAAAATAGGTCAACCTCAGCTGTGTGGGTCAATCAAAAGGCTGTGTGCAGTTCTCAAGACACTTGGGGCCAGAGTCTCCCAATTCCACCCACAAACAGTGATTTGCATTGACCAGAGGACAGATATTGCATCCATAATTCACAACAAAAATACATTGAACAGCAGAGTACAAGTAAACCAGTACATATGAACAGTAATCCCCATGGCACCATGGCCAAGTGAAGAATTAAACCATTTGGACAAAGGATTATCCAATAAATGTTCAATATGATCTGGCATATGATCAGGAGCTTGTGTTACATTTTGTGCATTATCAGGTACATTTACACAACATTGAATATTAATTAAATACAGGTACACCTGGGGCTAAAATAGCTAAAGGATAAAACTACCGGGAAGTCTGTTTTATTCTATATCTAGTTGTTTTCTTAATCATTTCCTAACTTTGTCCACAGAAATGAATTTCCCTTTCCACAAACTTTCTGCAACTTTCCATAACCATATAGATTTTTGTCCCACACTTTCTCTTTTCCATTCTGAAACAACCAGTCATTTAGGACAGAACTACTTTCCTTATCCTTTTCTTACAAACATTCTTTACATCTCTTATATTTAAGTTACCAAAATAATTTTGAAACCCATTTTGAAGCAGACATTCTCCAGCATACAATTACTACAAAAGTTAAAACTTATTAGAATAATGCTAAATACAGCACTTTGGTTAATTCAGTATTGAAACAATAATATGCAGGCTTTTTAGACAAGAATAGCACATTTAGGAACAATAAATAAGCTGAGTTTTCATTAGTGGATAGAAGAGTTCCAGGTGAGGGTTTTTAAATGCCATATTTCTTCCTCCTGTGGGGAGCCCTTGAGGGTCAGATCTGCAGTTAGTTTGGGGTTGCAAAGTTATACAGTTTCCTGGGAGGTGGGGATCCCAGATGGGGAATATCAATAACTTTTGGCATAATATTCCATGGGTTTAGGATTCTCAACCAGGTTGCCTGCATGGCCCAGAACCAGAGCCAATTGACCTTATTTTCCCCAGTGCCTAGTGTTTGTGGCACAGGCAAGAGCAGATTATTATTGTTGCCTCACTGTAGCTTGAAGGCAGCTGGCCCCACCTTATTTGAATTCATAAGGCCTGCATGAGAACCATGGCTACCATTTTCACAAAATTGGGACCCACTGCTTTGGGTTTGGTGTTAATGCTGGTGCAGTCATCAAGTACATTGTTGTAAGGAGGTTCTATCATCCTTTAAAAGGCCATTGTGGTGGGTGGGGCAAGATGGCAGACTGGTGAGCTGTATGTTTTAGTTACTCCTCCAGGAAAGTAGGTAGAAAGCCAGGAACTGCGTGGACTGGACACCACAGAGCAATCTGACTTTGGGCATACTTCATACAACACTCATGAAAACGTGGAACTGCTGAGATCAGCGAAATCTGTAAGTTTTTGCGGCCAGGGGACCCACCCCCCTCCCTGCCAGGCTCAGTCCCGTGGGAGGAGGGGCTGTCAGCTCCGGGAAGGAGAAGGGAGAACTGCAGAGGCAGCCCTTATCGGAAACTCATTCTGCTGATCCAAACTCCAACCATAGATAGACGGAGACCAGACACCAGAGAATCTGAGAGCAGCCAGCCCAGCAGAGAGGAGACAGGCATAGAAAAAAAACAACATGAAAAACTCCAAAATAAAAGCAGAGGATTTTTGGAGTTCTGGTGAACATAGAAAGGGAAAGGGCAGAGCTCAGGCCCGAGCTCAGGCCCTGAGATGCATATGCAAATCCCGAAGAAAAGCTGATCTCTCTGCCCTGTGGACCTTTCCTTAATGGCCCTGGTTGCTTTGTCTCTTAGCATTTCAATAACCCATTAGATCTCTGAGAAGGGCCCTTTATTTTTTTTTTAATCCTTTTTTCTTTTTCTAACACAATTACCCTAAGAAGGCCAATACAGAAAGCTTCAAAGACTTGCAATTTGGGCAGGTCAAGTCAAGAGCAGAACTACGAGAGCTCTGAGACAAAACGCAATAATCCAGTGGCTGAGAAAGTTCACTAAACACCACAACTTCCCAAGAAAAGGGAGGTGTCCGCTCACAGCCATCATCCTGGTGGACAGGAAACACTCCTGCCCATCGCCAGCCCCATAGCACAGAACTGCCCCAGAAAACCCAGTGTGATGGAAGTGCTTCAAATAACAGGCACACACCACAAAACTGGGCGTAGACATTAGCCTTCCCTGCAACCTCAGCTGATTGTCCCAGAGATGGGATGGTAGAGCAGTGTGAATTAACAAAGCCCCATTCAGCCATCATTTCAGCAGACTGGGAGCCTCCCTACAGAGCCCAGCAGCCCAGAACTGCCCTGGGGGGATGGCACTCACCTGTGACATAGCACAGTCATCCCTCAACAGAGGACCCGGGGTGCACGGCCTGGAAGAGGGGCCCACTTGCAAGCCTCAGGAACCATAGGCCAATACCAAGGACTTGTGGGTCAGTGGCAGAGACAAACTGTGGCAGGACTGAACTGAAGGATTAGACTATTGCAGCAGCTTTAAAACTCTAGGATCACCAGGGAGATTTGATTGTTAGAGCCACCCCCCCTCCCTGACTGCCCAGAAACACGCCCCATATACAGGGCAGGCAACACCAACTACACACGCAAGCTTGGTACACCAATTGGACCCCAAAAGACTCACTCCCCCACTCACCAAAAAGGCTAAGCAGGGGAGAACTGGCTTGTGGAGAACAGGTGGCTCATGGACGCCACCTGCTGGTTAGTTAGAGAAAGTGTACTCCAAAAAGCTGTAGATATGATAAATTAGAGATAAGGACTTCAATTGGTCTACAAATCCTAAAAGAACCCTATCAAGTTCAGCAAATGCCACGTGGCCAAAAACAACAGAAAATTATAAAGCATATGAAAAAACCAGACGATATGGATAACCCAAGCCCAAGCACCCAAATCAAAAGATCAGAAGCGACACAGCACCTAGAGCAGCTACTCAAAGAACTAAAGATGAACAATGAGACCATAGTATGGGAGACAAAGGAGATCAAGAAGACCCTAGAAGAGCATAAAGAAGACATTGTAAGACTAAATAAAAAAATGGATGATCTTATGGAAATTAAAGAAACTGTTGACCAAATTAAAAAGATTCTGGACACTCATAGTACAAGATTAGAGGAAGTTGAACAACGAATCAGTGACCTCGAACATGACAGAATGGAAAATGAAAGCATAAAAGAAAGAATGGGGAAAAAATTGAAAAAATCAAAATGGACTTCAGGGATATGATAGATAATATGAAACGTCCAAATATAAGACTCATTGGTGTCCCAGAAGGGGAAGAAAAGGGTAAAGGTCTAGGAAGAGTATTCAAAGAAATTGTTGGGGAAAACTTCCCAAATCTTCTAAACAACATAAATACACAAATCATAAATGCTCAGCAAACCCCAAATAGAATAAATCCAAATAAACCCACTCTGAGACATATACTGATCACACTGTCAAACACAGAAGAGAAGGAGCAAGTTCTGAAAGCAGCAAGAGAAAACCAATTCACCACATACAAAGGAAACAGCATAAGACTAAGTAGTGACTACTCAGCAGCCACGATATATTTAAAATTCTGAGTGAGAAAAATTTCCAGCCAAGAATACTTTATCCAGCAAAGCTCTCCTTCAAATTTGAGGGAGAGCTTAAATTTTTCACAGACAAACAAATGCTGAGAGAATTTGCTAACAAGAGACCTGCCCCACTGGAGATACTAAAGAGAGCCCTATAGACAGAGAAACAAAGAAAGGACAGAGAGACTTGGAGAAAGGTTCAGTACTAAAGAGATTCGGTATGGGTACAATACAGGATATTAATAGACAGAGGGGAAAAATATGACAAACATAAACCAAAGGATAAGATGGCTGATTCAAGAAATGCCTTCACGGTTATAACGTTGAATGTAAATGGATTAAACTTCCCAATTAAAAGATACATATTCGCAGAATGGATCAAAAAAAATGAACCATCAATATGTTGCATACAAGAGACTCATCTTAGACACAGGGACACAAAGAAACTGAAAGTGAAAGGATGGAAAAAAATATTTCATGCAAGCTACAGCCAAAATAAAGCAGGTGTAGCAATCTGAATCTCAGATAAAATAGACTTCAAATGCAGGGATGTTTTGAGAGACAAAGAAGGCCACTACATACGAATAAAAGGGGCAATTCAGCAAGAAGAAATAACAATCGTAAATGTCTATGCACCCAATCAAGGTGTCACAAAATACATGAGAGAAACACTGGCAAAACTAAAGGAACCAATTGATGTTTCCACAATAATTGTGGGAGACTTCAACACATCACTCTCTCCTATAGATAGATCAACCAGACAGAAGACCAATAAGGAAATTGAAAACCTAAACAATCTGATAAATGAATTAGATTTAACAGACATATACAGGACATTACATCCCAAATCACCAAGATACACATACTCCTCTAGTGCTCATGGAACTTTCTCCAGAATAGATCATATGCTGGGACCTAAACCAAGCCTCAATAAATTTAAAAAGATTGAAATTATTCAAAGCACATTCTCTGACCACAATGGAATACAATTAGAAGTCAATAACCATCAGAGACTTAGAAAATTCACAAATACCTGGAGGTTAAACAACACACTCCTAAACAATCAGTGGGTTAAAGAAGAAATAGCAAGAGAAATTGCTAAATATATAGAGATGAATGAAAATGAGAACACAACATACCAAAACCTATGGGATGCAGCAAAAGCAGTGCTAAGGGGGAAATTTATAGCACTAAACGCATATATTAAAAAGGAAGAAAGAGCCCAAATCAAATAACTAATGGATCAACTGAAGAAGCTAGAAAATGAACAGCAAACCAATCCTAAACCAAGTACAAGAAAAGAAATAACAAGGATTAAAGCAGAAATAAATGACATAGAGAACAAAAAAACAATAGAGAGGATAAATATCACCAAAAGTTGGTTCTTTGAGAAGATCAACAATATTGACAAGCCCCTAGCTAGACTGACAAAATCAAAAAGAGAGAAGACCCATATCAACAAAATAATGAATGAAAAAGTTGACATAACTGCAGATCCTGAAGAAATTAAAAAAATTATAAGAGGATACTATGAACAACTGTATGGCAACAAACTGGATAATGTAGAGGAAATGGACAATTTCCTGGAAACATATGAACAACCTAGACTGACCAGAGAAGAAATAGAAGACCTCAACCAACCCATCACAAGCAAAGAGATCCAATCAGTCATCAAAAATCTTCCCACAAATAAATGCCCAGGGCCAGATGGCTTCACAGGGGAATTCTACCAAACTTTCCAGAAAGAACTGACACCAATCTTACTCAAACTCTTTCAAAACATTGAAGAAAATGGAACACTACTTAACTCATTCTATGAAGCTAACATCAATCTAATACCAAAACCAGGCAAAGATGCTACAAAAAAGGAAAACTACCAACCAATCTCCCTAATGAATATAGATGCAAAAATCCTCAACAAAATACTTGCAAACCGAATCCAAAGACACATTAAAATAATCATACACCATGACCAAGTGGGGTTTATTCCAGGTATGCAAGGATGGTTCAACATAAGAAAATCAATCAATGTATTACAACACATTAACAAGTCAAAAGGGAAAAATCAATTGATCATCTCAAGAGATGCTGAAAAAGCATTTGACAAAATCAAACATCCGTTTTTCATAAAAACACTTCAAAAGGTAGGAATTGAAGGAAACTTCCTCAACATGATAAAGAACATATATGAAAAACCCACAGCCAGCATAGTACTCAATGGTGAGAGACTGAAAGCCTTCCCTCTAAGATCAGGAACAAGACAAGGATGCCCGCTGTCACCACTGTTATTCAACATTGTGCTGGAAGTGCTAGCCAGGGCAATCTGGCAAGACAAAGAAATAAAAGGCATCCAAATTGGAAAAGAAGAAGTAAAACTGTCACTGTTTGCAGATGATATGATCTTATATCTAGAAAACCCTGAGAAATCGACGATACAGCTACTAGAGCTAATAAACAAATTTAGCAAAGTAGCGGGATACAAGGTTAATGCACATAAGTCAGTAATGTTTCTATATGCTAGAAATGAACAAACTGAAGAGACACTCAGGAAAAAGATACCATTTTCAATAGCAACTAAAAAAATCAAGTACCTAGGAATAAACTTGACCAAATATTTAAAAGACCTATACAAAGAAAACTACATAACTCTACTAAAAGAAATAGAAGGGGACCTTAACAGATGGAAAAATATTCCATGTTCATGGATAGGAAGACTAAATGTCATTAAGATGTCAATTCTACCCAAACTCATCTACAGATTCAATGCAATCCCAATCAAAATTCCAGCAACCTACTTTGCAGACTTGGAAAAGCTAGTTATCAAATTTATTTGGAAAGGGAAGATGCCTCGAATTGCTAAAGACACTCTAAAAAAGAAAAACAAACTGGGAGGACTTACACTCCCTGACTTTGAATCTTATTATAAAGCCACAGTTGCCAAAACAGCATGGTACTGGCACAAAGATAGACATATAGATCAATGGAATCGAATCGAGAATTCGGAGATAGACCCTCAGATCTATGGCCGACTGATCTTTGATAAGGCCCCCAAAGTCACTGAACTGAGTCACATTGGTCTTTTCAACAAATGGGGCTAGGGGTGTTGGATATCCATATCCAAAAGAATGAAAGAGGACCCCTACTTCACCCCCTACACAAAAATTAACTCAAAATGGACCAAAGATCTCAATATAAAAGAAAGTACCATAAAACTCCTAGAAGATAATGTAGGATAACATCTTCAAGACCTTGTATTAGGCGGCCACTTCCTAGACTTTACACCCAAAGCACAAGCAACAAAAGAGAAAATAGATAAATGGGAACTCCTCAAGCTTAGAAGTTTCTGCACCTCAAAGGAATTTCTCAAAAAGGTAAAGAGGCAGCCAACTCAATGGGAAAAAATTTTTGGAAACCATGTATCTGACAAAAGACTGATATCTTGCATATACAAAGAAATCCTACAACTCAATGACAATAGTTCAGTCGGCCAATTATAAAATCGGCAAAAGATATGAAAAGACAGTTCTCTGAAGAGGAAATACAAATGGCCAAGAAACACATGAAAAAAATGTTCAGCTTCACTAGCTATTAGAGAGATGCAAATTA
>KN193553.1:719526-753219 GCA_000164785.2 Choloepus hoffmanni
ACTTTTTTTTTTCATACAGTTGATTTAAAAAAGGGAAAGTTAAAAAAAAAAAAAAGATGTAGTGCCCCCTTTTGGAGCCTGTGGAGAATGCAGGGGTATTCGCTTACCCCACCTCCATGGTTGCTAACATGACCACAGACATAGGGGACTGGTGGTTTGATGGGTTGAGCCCTCTACCACAGGTTTTACCCTTGGGAAGACGGTTGCTGCAAAGGAGAGGCTAGGCCTCCCTATGGTTGTGCCTAAGAGCCTCCTCCCGAATGCCTCTTTGTTGCTCAGATGTGGCCCTGTCTCTCTAGCTAAGCCAACTTGAAAGGTGAAATCACTGCCCTCCCCCCTACGTGGGATCAGACACCCAGGGGAGTGAATCTCCCTGGCAACGTGGAATATGACTCCTGGGGAGGAATGTAGACTTGGCATCGTGGGACGGTGAACATCTTCTTGACCAAAAGGGGGATGTGAAAGGAAATGAAATAAGCTTCAGTGGCAGAGAGATTCCAAAAGGAGCCGAGAGGTCACTCTGGTGGGCACTCTTATGCACACTTTAGACAACCCTTTTTAGGTTCTAAAGAATTGGGGTAGCTGGTGGTGGATACCTGAAACTATCAAACTACAACCCAGAACCCATGAATCTCGAAGACAGTTGTATAAAAATGTAGCTTACGAGGGGTTACAATGGGATTGGGAAAGCCATAAGGACCACACTCCACTTTGTCTAGTTTATGGATGGATGAGTAGAAAAATAGGGGAAGGAAACAAACAGACAAAGGTACCCAGTGTTCTTTTTTACTTCAATTCCTCTTTTTCACTCTAATTATTATTCTTGTTATTTTTGTGTGTGTGCTAATGAAGGTGTCAGGGATTGATTTGGGTGATGAATGTACCACTATATAATGGTACTGTAAACAATTGAAAGTACGATTTGTTCTGTATGACTGCGTGGTATGTGAATATATCTCAATAAAATGAAGATTAAAAAAAAAAAGGCCATTGTGATGGTTAGGTTCATGTGTCAACCTGGCCAGGTGATAGTACCCAGCCCTCTGGTCAAGTAAGCACTGGTCTAACAATTGCTGCAAGGATGTTTGTCACTGGTTAATAAACCAACAGTGTGGTTTATTAAGTTATCAGACAATTGGCTGGAGCTGTGAGTGATGACTCAATGAAGAGCATGTCTTCCACGATGAGAGAATGCAGTTGGCTGGATTTAATCCAGTTAATCAGTTGAAGACTTGTAAGTGAGACAGAGAGTGGACCTTCATTTCTTCTTTGGCTCACCAGCAAAGCATTTCCTGAGGAGTTTGTTGAAGTTGTCAGTTCATTTCCTGAGGATTTCATCAAAGTTGCCCATTCATTTCCTGAGGAGTTCATTGGACATCTTCATTGGGTTTGACAGTTTGCTGACTGCTCTACAGAATTTGGACTCATGCATACCTGCAGTTGCATGAGTCACTTTTATAAATCTTATATTCATAGATACCTCTCATTGATTCTGTTTCCCTAGAGAACCCTAACTAATACACCTTGGTACCAGAAGTGGGGTGGTTCTTCAGAAACAGAATCTTAAAATAGGCTTTTACAATTTGTTTTCTACTCTGATTAGATTCAAAGGTACTAATGACTCTATTTACAATAATCAAGAGCACACTGACAGTCCATGGCATGAGTTGGCAAAGGAGATACACAAAGTAGCACTGTTTGATTCTCATAATCATACTCTTGTATGAAGCAAGGCTCTGGGTGGTGGTCTTTTTGACACCTTCTTAGAGTTCTGCAGAATTAAGAGGTATAATGACATTTGCTGGCTGCTCTTAGATACATTGGACAAATTTGTAAGTGAAAGGGATGAGCTAAAGGCATCAAATTCAAAACATAAACACCATATGACAGATGTAAATGTTTCTATATGAACCCTGAAAGAAAATCTTAATTCCTGTGCCTGCAGTCTTGAGGTTTCTGAAAACCAGATGCAGACTTTCATTGTGTGAGTAGCAGATTTACAACATAAACTAAAATCTCAACCTCTCAGGGTGTCTGCTGTTAAAGTAAGGGCATGGATAGGAAAAGAATGGGATCCAGAAACTTGGGATGGGGGCATATGGATTGATAATAATGGCAGTGAGGACATTGGATCCCTGGATTCTGCTGAGTCATTGTTAGATTTACCTGTAGAGGGCTGTCCTGAGGAAACAGCTTCCCCACCTCCAGCCTGCCCTAAGGAGCTTGGCATCCAACTTCCACATAAAGAGTTTAACCCTTCAGTACCTGCTAATCCTGTAATCACCTCCTCTGAGGAAGCAGCCCTCACTCCTCTGTCTGGAGAGATCAAACCTGTTTTAAGAAATGAAAGTGCAACAGAATGTCCTGAGATAAATGGCTTGAGGGATAATTCTAACTCTTCATGAACCACCCCTACCACCAGTCTTTGCTTCAAGACCTATAAATAAACTAAAGTCCCAACAGGCCCCAAATGGTGAGGTACAAAGTGTGACCCATGAGGAAGTATGTTATACTCCAAAAGAACTGCATGAATTTTCCTACTTATACAGACAGAAACCAGGGAAATATGTGTGGGAATGGATATTAATGATGTTGGATAATAGTGGAAGGAATATAAGGTTGGATCAGGCTGAATTTACTGATATGGGCCCACTAAGCAGAGATTCTGCATTCAATGTTGTAGCTCAAGGGGTTAGAAGGGGCATTAACAGTCTGGGTGGTTGGCTGAAACAAGGATCAAAAGGTGGCCAGCATTACTGGAGATTGAAATGCCAGAACTGCCCTGGTACAATGTGGAGGAGGGGATTCAAAGGCTTAGAGTGATTGGAATGTTAGAGTGGATTTATCATGGAAAATCTGCTCAAACACCCCTGGAATGTACAGGGGACACATATATTACCAGGACTGTGAGGAATAAATTTGTGAGACTAGCTCCATCATCCCTGAAGAGCTCTGTAGTCACCCTTCTCTGTAGATCAGATATTACTGTAGGAACTGCTGTCACTGATCAGGAATCCACAAACACAATGGGGATAATTGGGTAAAGAGTCAACAGAAGCCAAGTGGCTGCAGTTAATTGTCACAGACAAGGTGGGCATGGCTACCATAATGGAAAAGAAGCCAAAAGCAGTAATCAAAATAATATGACCCACAGAAACTTATGGCATTGGCTGGTGGATCATGGAGTACACAAGTAGTAAAATAGATGAGCAATCAACTCTATTCTTCTGTGAACTATATAGGCAGAAGAATTCTAGGTCACATGGACAAAAATCTCCCTTGAATTAGAAAAACAGAGAGTCACATCCCCTTAATCAATTCCCAAACTTGAGACAGTTTACAGATCCAGAGCTCCTTGAATGAAGGGAAGGCTGGTTACACTTGTGGAAGGACCTGTTACACTGCCAAAAATTTGTATCATTAATCTTCCTCCCAGACTTCCCCAAGGGGACCTATGGCATTTTACCAGGGTATCTGTGCATTGGGGTAAAGGAAATGATCAGATATTTCATGGATTATTAGACACTGGTTCAGAAGAGACATTAATTCCAGGAGACCCAAAATGTCACTCTGATCCACCAGTCAGAGTTGGGACTTATGGAGGTCAGGTGATCCATGAACTTTTACCTCAGGTGCATCTCACAGTGGGTCCAGTTGGTCCCCAGATCAATTCTGTGGTTATTTCCCCAGTGCCAGAATGTATACTTGGAATAGATATACTCAGCAACTTGCAGAATCCTCACATTGGTTCCCTGACTCATGGAGTGAGGGCTATTATGGTGGTAAAGGCCAAGTGGAAGCCACTAGAATTGCCCCTGCCTAGCAAAATAGTAAACCAAAAGCAACATTGGATTCCTGGAGGGATTGCAGAGATTAAAGCCACTCTTAAGGACTTGAAGGATGCAGGGCTGGTGATTCCCACCACATACCTATTCAACTCTCCTATTTTGTCTGTGCAGAAAAGAGATGGGTCTTGGAGGATGACAGTGGATTATCATAAGCTTAACCAGGTGGTGACTACAATTGCAGCTGCTGTTCCAGATGTGGTATCATTGCTTGAGCAAATCAACACATCCCCTAGTACCTGGTATGTGGCTATTGATCTGGCAAATGCTTTTTTCTCAATTGTTGTTTTAAGGACCAGAAGAAACAGTTTGCATTGAGCTGGCAAGGTCAGCACTTTACATTCCCTGTGCTACCTCAGGGTTATATCAACTCTCCAGCCCTAGGTCATCATATTATCCACAGGGGTCTTGATCATTTCTCCCTCCCACAAGACATCACACTCATCCATTATATTGATGATATCATGTTGATTAGACCAAGTGAGCAAGAAGTAGCAACTACACTAGATTTCTTGGTAAGGTATTTGCATGGCAGAGGTTGGGAGATAAATCCAAAAAATATAGGGGCCTTTCCCCTCAGTAAAATTTCTAGGTATCCAGTGGTGTGGTGCCAGTCAAGATATTCCTTCTAAGGTGAAAGATAAGCTATTGTTCTGGCCCCTCTTATGCCTGAAAAAGAGGCATAATGCTTAGTTGGCCTCTTTGGATTTTGGAGACAACATATTACTCATTTAGTTGTGCTACTCCAGACCAGAAAAGCTTCTAGTTTTGAATGGGGATTGGAAAAAGATGAGGCTCTGCAACAGGTCCAGGATGCTGTGCAAGCTTCTCTGCTGCTTGGACCATATGATCCAGCTGACAAATGATGATGGAAGTGTCAGTAGCAAATAGGAGCTTTGGCAGGAGAATCACAACACAGGTCCTTAGGATTTTGGAGTAAAGCTTTACCATACTCTGCAGATAACCACTCTCCACTTGTGAAAAAGCTGTTGGCCTGCTACTGGACCTTAGTAGGGACAGAATGCTTAACCATGGGCCATCAAGTTACCATGAGAACTGAGTTACCTATCATGTGCTTGGTGTTGCCTAACCCATGAAGCCATAAAGTTGGGCATGCACAGCAGCACTCCATCATGAAATGGAAATGATATATATGAGATAGAGCTTGAGCAGGTCCTAAAATTACAAGTAAGTTACATGAGGATGTGGCCCAAGTGCCCATGGCTCCCACCACTTCCACCTTAGCTTCTCTTTCCCAGCCCACAACAATGGCATGTTGGGGAGTTCCTTACAATCATTTGACTGAGGAAGAGAAAACTTGGGACTGGTTTACAGATAGTTCTGCAAGATATGCAGGCACCACCCAAAAGTGGACAGCTACAGCACTGCAGCCCATTTCTTGGATGTCCCTGAAGGACAGTGGTGAGGGGAAATCCTCCCAGAGGCAGAACTTCGAGCAGTGCACCTGGTTCACTTTGCTTGGAAGGAGAACTGGCCAGAGGTGTGTTTGTATACTGATTCATAGGCTGTTGCTAATAGTTTGGCTGAATCATCAGGGACTTGGAAGGAACATGATTGGAAGATTGGTGACAAAGAAGTCTGGGAAAGGGTATGTGGATAGACCTTTCTGAGTGGGCAAAATGCATGAAGATATTTGTGTCCTCTGTGAATGGTCACCAGAGGGTGACTCCAGCAGATGAATATTTTAATAACCAAGTGAATAAAATGACCTGTTTGGTGGATACCAGTCAGCCTCTTTCCCCAGAACTCATGTCATTGCACAATGGGCTCATGAACAAAGTGGTCCTGGTGGTAGGGATGGAGGTTATGCATGGGCTCAGCAACATGGGCTTCCACTCAACAAGCCTGACCTGGCCACAGCTGGTGTTGGGTGCCAAATCTGCCAGCAGCAGAGACCCACACTCAGTCCCTAATATGGCACCATTCCCTGAGGTGATCAGCCTGCTACCTGGTGGAAGTCTGATTATATTGGACCACTTCCATCATGGAAGTGGCAGCAATTTGTTCTTACTGGAAGAGACCCATACTCTGGATATGGGTTTGTCTTCCCTGCATGACATTTTTCTGCCAAAACTACCACCTGTGGACTTACAGAATGCCATACCCACCATCATTGTATTCTGCACAACATTGCTTCTGACCAAGGAAACCACTTCACAGTGAACGAATTGAGGGAATGGGCACATGCTTATGGAATTCTGTGGTCTTACCATGTTCCTCATCATCCACAGGCAGCTGGGTTGATAGAATGGTGGAATAACCTGTAGAAGACTCAATTATAATGCCAACTAGGTGGCAATACCTTGCAGGGTTGGGGCAGTGTTCTCCAGGAGGTTGTGTAAGCTCTGAATCAGCATCCACTCAATGGTGCTGTTTCTCCCATAGCCAGGATTCAGGGGTCCAGGAATCAAGGGGTGAAAACAGGAGTGGCACCTCTCACTATCACTCCTAGTGATCCACTAGGTAAATTTTTGCTTTCTGTCTCTGCAAGCTTAAGCTCTGCTTGTCTACAAGTCTTTGTTCCAAAAGGAGGAGTGTTTCCTCCAGGAAACAGATCAATAATCCCATTGAGCTGGAAGTTAAGACTGCCACCTGGCCACTTTGGGTTTCTTATGCTTCTGAATCAACAGGCAAGGAAGGAGATTACTGTACTGACTGGGGAGATTGATCCTGACTATCAAGGGGAAATAGCACTGAAACTACACCATGGAAGTAAAGAAGAGTTCTTCTGGAATACAGGAGATCCCCTAGGGCATCTCTTAGTGCTACCATGTCCTGTGATTAAAGTCAATGGAAAACTGCAGCAACTGAATCCAGGCAGGACTACCAATGGCCCAGAAACTTCAGGAATCAGGTTTTGGTCACCCCACCAAGCAAAGAACCATGGCCAGCTGAAGTGCTTGCTGAGGTTAAAGGGAACATGGAATGGGTGGTGGAAGAAGGTAGTGATAAATATGAACTACAGCCATGTGACCAGTTACAGAAATGAGGACTATGATGACATGAATATTTCCTCCTTGTTTTTATGAATATGTTTGTATTTGTCTGTAAAGCAAATATCTTTGCTTTCTTCTCTGTCTTACCCCCTTATCATATGGCATAAGCTGTACTGTTCATTTTGCTGTATTTGAACTAAAGAAATCAATTTTAATAGTTAATTCACCCAAGGACTTGTGCCCTATTCTGGGAAGATTTAGTGTGTTTCCAGTTGTACACAGCACAGCAGAGTATTGTTAGGCAAACTATATGTCTATTATTGTTATCTGCTTAGAGATAAAGTATAGTTTTGGTTGATCAGTATAACTGCCAAGTTGACAAGGGGTGGACTGTGATGGTTAGGTTCATGTGTCTACTCAACCAGGTGATAGTACCCAGCTGTCTGGTCAAGCAAGCACTGACCTAACAATTGCTGTGAGGATGTTTGTGGCTGGTTAATATGCCAACAGACTGGTTTATTAAATTATCAGTCAGTTGGCTGCAGCTGTGACTGATGACGCAAGGAAGAGCATGTCTTCCACAATGAGAGAATGCAGTTGGCTGGATTTAATCCAATTAATCAGTTGAAGACCTTTAAGCGAGACAGATAGAGGACATTCACTTCTTCTTTGGCTGAACAATGAAGCTTTTCCTGAGGATTTTGTCAAAGTTGCCAGTTCATTTCCTGAGGAGTTCATTGAACACTTTCATCGAAGATCCCAGTTCATTTCCTGAGGAGTTCATCAAAATTGCTGGTTCATTTCCTGAGGAGATCATCAGACTCCTTAATTGGAGTTGACAGTTTGCTGTTGCTCTTCAGAATTTGGACTCATGCATACCCATAGTTGTGTGAGCCACTTTTATAAATCTTATATTCATAAATACCTCTCATTGATTCTTTTTCCCTAGAGAACCTTAACTAATACAGCTATACATTCTCTCAATTAACCCAGTTGCTATGGGATTATAGGGCAAATGAAATTTTCAAAGGACATTATGTTCTGTATCCCAGCCTGGGTTAAGTGTCTGTTTAAGGGGGTCCCACTATTGCTGTCCATGTCTGTGGGGATCCTGAAAAAGACATTTAAGAGTTTTAAGCAATGTATGGTAGCTCACTAGTTGGCCTTGCCCCCTAGTGATCCCATAGCTATATCTGCAGTGATGGAGTTATATTTTTCCCTTTGGACAGAGGAAAGAAGCTAATATAGTCTATTTCCCACTAGGTGAGTGGAATCTGGTCTCAGCTGATTGGTCCAAGTCAGTGAGGAAGCTTTCTGGGCCATCACAGTGAGTAGGAAGGGCTAGTGTCCTCTACTCCTTTTAAATCTTGTTGGATGATAGGCAGCTGAAACTGCTGCACCAGATTCCACAGGGTCTGGTTCCCTTGGTGCTCAGTTTTCTGATACAGCCATTCAGTCACCTCATGCATTATTGCTGTGAGGTTGCAGAATTTCACTAGGGCATCTACAGCTCCATTACCTGGCAATGAGTTATCATTATGGGCAGAAATATGGAAAGCAATTGCCTTACATTTCTGGAAGGCCATCCAGATGTCTTCCCACAGTTCCTTCCCCAAAGGGGGCACTCAACCACCATCCATTGCTTCTGCTTCCATGTGGTCATCCATACTCTTAGACCTCACTATACGGTCCAATTATCTGGGCAGACAGTCAGGGTGTCTCCTGGTTCATGGACAATTACCATTTGTACATCCTGCAGCTCAGCCCACTGTCTGCAATGCCAAGTTCCAGTCTCCCTCCAGATGATGTCAGTACTTGGTTGGACAGTCATGGCCACCCAGATAACATGTTGCCCATGTGCCAATACATCAGTATACCATGCAGAGTCAGTTATACTCCTTTGTCCAACATAGGTGGGCATGGGAGGAGCCACCCTCAGAGGATCAACAGAAGGCAGGCATGCTGCACTTCCACATGGAGACCCATCTAAAATTTCATGCATCTCTGCAGTCACAGGGCTATTGTTATAAATTCAACATTGTAGGACATGGGGTTTCCATTTTGTCAGCATGCTTAGCTGAGCACTCCCTGAATGGGGCTTATATATAGTCACCTGTGTCAACTCCTGTATGAGTGTGGCCACTGGACAACTTTAAGTTGAACTTTCCACTTGTAAAAGAGCATTATAAGCTGCACATAATTGTTTTTCCAATGGGCATGCATCTGAATTCTGTGACCTTCCAAAGTAGGGACCAGAATCTAATGCTTACACGTTTAGCCTGTTCCCTTTGCCACAAACCCCACTCAAAGGCAATATTGGCGCTGGCCACATCCAATTCACAAGATATATCAGGGCTCACCCCCATTAAAGCCTGTGCTTGTGCTTTTATAAACACAGCCTGCCATAGAAAATCCCATTCCCATGCTTTTCCTTTTCTAATTAGGGTGTACAAAGTTTTAAATTTTTTAAATGGAGTATAAACAGTTTCCAATAACCTAATAAACCAAGAAAAGCTACTAATAGTTTAGAAGTTAGCAGTACAGGATAACTTTGTATTTTAACAACCACAGCTAAAGGAATAGCTTTAGTTTCACCCAACCAGACAATACCTAAGAACTTGATAGAATGTCCAGGTTCTTGTAATTCACTTTGATTTATCACACATCCTCAACTTTCAAGGTGGGTTACCACTGAGCTAGTGGCAGTTTCTAGTTCTGGAAAAGAATTACTTGTTAGCATGATATCATCATTATAGTAAAACATAGAGGGTGGTCTTTTCTTTAAATCTTGTGATATCAGTCCACGGTAGATGGTGGGACTGTGGGGGTATACTTGCAGGAAAATAGCAAATGTCCATTGTTGGTTTTCTCACATGAAGGTGGACACAGTCTGCCTGGAGGGATCTAAAATACTAAAATAATCTTTGACAAGGTTTAACACAAAGTGAAATTGGCTTAATTGAGTACTCATATCCTGCAACAAGGCAGCTATATTTGACACAGCTGCAAACAAAGAAGTTATTAAATTAAGTTCAGTATAATTAATAGTCATTTGCCAGATACCTTTAGTTTTTCCCATTGGTTGGACAGAGCTATTAAATGACCCTGGTAATTTATACTGATATATTGCCACAGAACATCTGGGGGAAGGCAACTTTTGTTCGACCACAGGACACACATGCTTACTTTCCTCAGTTTTAATTTCCCAGTCAGATGAGGGCTCATCATCTTTTGATGAGGAAGCAACAGAGTTCCACACTTTAGGGTTCCAGACAGGGGAAGCTAGGGAATGCCTAACTTGACCTTTGGACAGCTTATGCCCACGTATTCTAGTGTACTGGCATGCCAGTATTTCTAAACTTTTATCCAGAGTGTCTTTCAATTCAGCTTGGGTCAATTGCATATCTCTTTCTAATTTCAATTCCTCTTCTAAGTGGTAGACTGCTGGATCAGCCATTAAAGCCTTTAATGTATCTGCACACACAGCCTCCAAGAATGGCCAGGCTACTGCTGCAGCAGCCTGGCAGCTTTCCTTTTTCTCATGAAATTCTACAAGTCCTGAGGCCTGAAGCAGGTGAGCTATTAGTCCAGCCAGGGAGTTATATGCAGCTCCATACACCCTCACCAGACCCCATTCATCAAGGAGGTTATCCACCCATCCCCACATAAGTGTCACAGGCCACCCCAGTATCCCACATGGGGACTTCCCTTTTCCCTTCCACAAGTTCATGTCTTCAGTGACTGAGATTTCTTTAGTCTCCAGGCTGGCATGCCAATTGTCATGGCCCAAGAGGAATTTTGTAGCCAAAGGACTAAAGAAAGCACTGGACAAGTTCTGAGACACAAGCTTTTATTATAGGGCTTACCTAAAGTGTGGGGAAGTTGAACCATGTTGCCCTGAAATCAGGGGCATCTCTGGATGGATTCAGAAGCTGCTCAGTATGGCAGCCAGTTCAGAGTGCAACATGGAAATAGTCCACCTCTCTATAATTTTTAATGCTGTAATTTATCATTGCTCTAATATTTTCATTTCTTTCCTTCTACTCACTTTGGGTATGGTTTCCACTTCCTTTTCTGGATCCTCCAGATAAAAGGTTATGTCTTTTATCTAAGGCTTTTCTTGCTTTTTAATGTAGGTATTTAGAGCTATACATTTCTCTTTCAACACAGCTTTTGCTACATCACATAATGCATATATTCATACACTTGATGGTGTCTAACAGTTGTCATAGGTTCTGTTTGCTTTTTTTTTTTTTTTGTCCCTCATCCTGAATCATTCTAATTGTGTTGTCTTCCTGTTCAGTGATTCTTTATTCTTCTAGCTCAAATCTGCTGTTGAAACCCTCTAGGGAACTTTTCATTTCAGGTAATGTGGTCTTCAATTTCAGTATTTGTTTGGTTTCATTTTTTTTAAATTTCTATCTCTTTATTTATATTCTCATATTGTTCATGCCATAATTTTCTTGATATCTTTCAGTTCTTTGTCCTAGATTCCTTTATCTCTTTAAACATATTGAGAAACATTTTTTAAAAGACTTTTCCTAGTCTCTCCAGGTCTGGTCTTCACGGTTAAAGGAAGGTTTCTGGATGTTTAAATTGTTTATTTGGATGGGCCATCACTTGCTGTTTCTTTGTTTTTATTACAATCTTTTGTTGCACACTGTATATTTTAATACTTTCAAGTGTTAACTATGGGATTTGGTCCCTGGGCTGCATGTTTCTTCAGTTTACTTCCAGCTAGTGATATGCAGAGATTTCCATGAATGCCAAGGGGTTACACAATCAAAGCAATTATTAAAAAAAAAAAACTTCCACAGTCTTTGCAAATTACTCCACATTCAGTTGTGGTCTCCTTCAGAGCATAGAACCTTTTTTTTTAATATTCATTTTATTGAGATATATTTACATACCACACAGTCATAAAAAACAAATCATAGATTCAGTTGTTCACAGTACCATTACATAGTTGTACATTTATCACCAAGATCAATCCCTGACACCTTCATTACCACACACACAAAAATAACAAGAATAATAATTAAAGTGAAAAAGAGCAATTAAAGTAAAAAGAACACTGGGTGGCTTTGTCTGTTTGTTTCCTTCCTCTATTTTTCTACTCATCCATCCATAAACTAGACAAAGGGGAGTGTGGTCCTTATGGCTTTCCCAATCCTATTGTCACCCCTTATAAGCTACAATTATACAATTGTCTTCAAGATGCATGGGTTCTGCATTGTAGTTTGATAGTTTCAGGTATCTACCACCAGCTACCCCAATTCATCAGAACCTAAAAAGGGTTGTCTATATTGTGCTTAAGACTGCCCACCAGAGTGACCTCTCAGATCCTTTTGGAATCTCTCTGCCTCTGAAGCTTATTTCATTTCCTTTCACATCCCCCTTTTGGTCAAGAAGATGTTCTCCATCCCATGATGCTGGGTGTAGATTCCACCCCAGGAGTCATATTCCAAGTTGCCAGGGAGATTCACTCACCTGGATGTCTGATTCCATGTAGGGTGGAGGGCAGTGATTTCACCTTTCAAGTTGGCTTAGCTAGACAGAGAGGGCCACATCTGAGCAACAAACAGGCATTCGGGAGGAGGCTCTTAGGCACAATTATAGAGAGGCCTAGCCTCTCCTTTGCAGCAATAGTCTTCCCAAGGGCAAATCCTGTGGTAGAGGGCTGAATCCATCAAACTGCCAATCCCCTATGTCTGTGGGCATGTTAGCGACCATCGAGGTGGGGCAGGCCAACACCCCTGCATTCTCCACCAGCTCCTCAAGAGGGCTCTGCATATTTTTTTCCTTGTTTTCCTTTACACTTTTTTTTCTAAATCAACTGTATGAAAAATAAATTTTTTTTAAATTAAAAAAAAATACAATAAAAGAACATTTCAATGAGACCATAATAAGGGAGTAAGAAAAAGACAACTAACTAAAGATAACTACTTTACTTACAGCATGTTCCTACTCTACCCCAGGAAGGTAACCTAATATAGCAACATTTCTGTGAACTTGTTCCTACTATACCCATCAGAAATAAATAGAACATTGTCATTCCTGGCCATTCCCAGAACATTAAATTTACCCATGATAGCTTATCTGTTCTTCTTGGATTATTGTTCCCCCTTCCTTAATTGCTCTGTATCGCTAGTTCCCCTACATTCTAAATTATAAACCATTTGTTTTACATTTTTAAAAGTTCACATTAGTGGTAGCATATAATATTTCTCTTTTTGTGCCTGGCTTATTTCATTCAGCATCATGTCTTCAAGATTCATACATGTTGTCATATGTTTCATGACATCATTCCTTCTTACTGCCATGTAGTATTCCATCGTGTGAATACACCACATTTTATTTATCCACTCATCTGTTGAAGGAGATTTGAGTTTCTTCCATCTCTTGGCAATTGTGAATAATGCTGCTATGAATGTTGGTATGCAGGTATCCATTCCTGTCACTGCTTTCCGATCTTCTGGGTATATACTGAGAAGGGCAATCCCTGAATTGAAGGGTAACTCTATATCTAGTTTTCTAAGGAACTGCCAGACTGAGTTACAGACTGGCTGAACCATTACACAGTCCCACCAACAATGAATAAGAGTTCCAGTTTCTCCACATCCCCTCCAGCATTTGTAGTTTCCTGTTTGTTTAATGGCAGCCATTCTAATTGGTGTGAGATGGTATCTCATTGTGGTCTTAATTTGCATCTCTCTAATAGCTAGTGAAGCTGAACATATTTTCATCTGTTTCTTGGCCATTTGTATTTCCTCTTCACAGAACTGCCTTTTCATATCTTTTGCCCATTTTATAATTTGGCTGTCTGTACTCTTGTCATTGAGTTGTAGGATTTCTTTATATATGCAAGATATCACTCTTTTGTCAGATACATGGTTTCCAAAAATTTTTTCCCATTAACTTGGCTGCCTCTTTACCTTTTTGAGAGATTCCTTTGAGGTGCAGAAACTTCTAAGCTTGAGGAGTTCTCATTTATCTATTTTTTCTTTTGTTGCTTGTGCTTTGGGTGTAAAGTCTAGGAAGTGGCCACCTAACGCAAGGTCTTGCAGATGTTTTCCTACATTATCTTCTAGGAGTTTTATGGTACTTTCTTTTATATTGAGATCTTCCATCCATTTTGAGTTAATTTTTGTGTAGGGTGTGGGGTAGGGGTCCTCTTTCATTCTTTTGGTTATGGATATCCAACTCTCCCAGCCCCATTTGTTGAAAAGACCATTATAATCCAGTTCAGTGACTTTGGGGGCCTTATCAAAGATCAGTCGGCCATAGATCTGGGGATCTATCTCTGAATTCTCAATTCAATTCCATTGATCTATATGTCTATATTTGGGCCAGTACCATGCTATTTTGACAACTGTGGCTTTATAATAAGCTTCAAAGTCAGGGAATGTAAGTCCTCCCACTTCGTTTTTCTTTTTTAGGGTGTTCTTAGCAATTTGAGACATCTTCGCTGTCCAAATAAATTTGATAACTAACTTTTCCAAGTCTGCAAAGTAAGTTGTTGGAATTTTGATTGGGATTGCTTTGAATCTGTAGGTAAGTTTGGGTAGAATTGACATCTTAATGACATTTAGCCTTCCTATCCATGAACATGGAATATTTTTCCATCTTTTAAGGTCCCCTTCTATTTCTTTTTGTAGACTTATGTAGTTTTCTTTGTATAGGTCTTTTACATCTTTGGTTAAGTTTATTCCTAGGTACTTGATTTTTTTAGTTGCTATTGAAAATGGTATCTTTTTCTTGAGTTTCTCTTCAGTTTGTTCATTTCTAGCATATAGAAAGAATAATGACTTATGTGCATTAATCTTGTATCCCGCTACTATGCTAAATTTGTTTATTAGCTGTAGTAGCTGTATCATTGATTTCTCAGGGTTTTCCAGATATAAGATCATATCATCTGCAAACAATGACAGTTTTACTTCTTCCTTTCCAATTTTGGATGCCTTTTATTTCTTTGTCTTGCTGGATTGCCCTGGTTAGCACTTCCAGCACAAGGTTGAATAACAGTGGTGATAGTGGGCATCCTTGTCTTGTTCATGATCTTAAAGGGAAGGCTTTCAATCTCTCACTATTGAGTACTATGCTGGCTGTGGGTTTTTCATATATGCTTTTTATCATATTAAGGAAGTTTCCTTCAATTCCTACCTTTTGAAGTGTTTTTATCAAAAAGGGATGTTGGATTTTGTCAAATGCTTTTTCAGCATCTATTGAGATGATCATTTGGTTTTTCCCTTTTGATTTGTTAATGTGTTGTAATACATTCATTTTCTTATGTTGAACCATCCTTGCATGCCTGGAATGAACCCCACTTGGTCATGGTGTATGATTTTTTTAATGTGTCTTTGGATTCTATTTGCAAGTATTTTGTAAAGGATTTTTGCATCTATATTCATTAGGAAGATTGGTCAGTAGTTTTCCTTTTCTGTAGCATCTTTGCCTGTTTTGGTATTAGATTGATGTTAGCTTCATAAAGTAAGTTAGGTAGTGTTCCATTTTCTTCAATGTTTTGAAAGAGTTTAAGTAAGACTGGTGTTAGTTCTTTTTGGAAAGATTGGTAGAATTACCCTGTGAAGCCATCTGGTCCTAGACATTTATTTGTGGGAAGCTTTTGATGACTGATTGGGTCTCTTTCCTTGTGATTGACTGGTTGAGGTCTTCTGTTTCTTCTCTGGTCAGTCTAGGTTGTTCATATGTTTCCAGGAAATTGTCCATTTCCTCTACATTATCCAGTTTGTTGCCATAGAGTTGTTCATAGTATCCTCTTATAAATTTTTAATTTCTTTGGGATCTGCAGTAATGTCACCTTTTTCATTCATTATTTTGTTTATATGGGTCTTCTTTCTTTTTAATTTTGTCAGTCTAGTGAGGGATTTGTCAATCTTGCTGATCTTCTCAAAGAACAAACTTTTGGTGTTATTTATCCTCTCTACTTTTTTTTGTTCTCATGTCATTCATTTCTGCTTTAGCACTTGGTATTTCTTTTCTTCTACTTGGTTTCGGATTGGTTTGCTGTTCATTTTCTAGCTTCTTCAGTTGATTCATTTGTTCCTTGATTTGGGCTCTTTCTTCCTTTTTAATATATGCATTTAGTGCTATAAATTCCCCCTCAGTACCACTTTTGCTGCATCCAATAGGTTTTGGTATGTTGTGTTCTCATTTTCATTCATCTCTGTGTATTTAGCAATTTCCCTTGCTATTTCTTCTTTAACCCACTGATTGTTTAGGAGTGTGTTGTTTAACCTCCAGGTTTTTGTGAATTTTCTGTCTCTGATGGTTATTGACTTCTAATTGTATTCCATTGTGGTCAGAGAATGTGCTTTGAATAATTTCAATCTTTTTAAATTTATTGAGCCTTGTTTTATTTCCCAGCATATGATCTGTTCTGGAGAAATTTCCTTGAGCACTAGAGAAGTATATGTATCCTGGTGATTTGGGATGTAATATTCTATATATTTGTGTTAAATCCAATTCATTTATCAGATTGTTTAGGTTTTTTATTTCCTTATTGGTCTTCTGACTGGTTGATCTATCTACAGAAGGGAGAGTGATGTGTTGAAGTCTCCCACAATTACTGTGGAAACATCAATTTCTTCCTTTAGTTTTGCCAGTGTTTCTCCCATGCATTTTGTGGCACCTTGATTGGGTGCATAAACATTTATTATTGTTATTTCTTCTCATTGAATTCCACCTTTTATTAGTATGTAATGGCCTTCTTTGTCCCTCATAACATCCCTGCATTTAAAGTCTATTTTATCTGAGATTAATATTGCTACACCTGCTTTCTTTTGGCTGCAGCTTGCATGAAATATTTTTTCCATCCTTTCACTTCCAATTTCTTTGTGTCCCTGTGTCTAAGATGAGTCTCTCGTATGCAACATATTGTTGGCTCATTTTTTTTTTTTTTTGCATTCTGTGAATATATGTCTTTTAATTGGGGAATTTAATCCACTTACATTCAACATTTTAACCATGAAGGCATTTCTTGAATCAGCAATTTTCTCTTTGGTTTATGTTTGCCATATACATTTTTCCTTCTATTAATATCCTTTAATGAACCAATACTGAATCTCTTTAGTACTGATCCTTTCTCCATGTATCTCTCTCCTTTCTTTTTTCTCTGTCTGTAGGGCTCTCTTTAGTATCTCCAGTAGGGCAGGTCTCTTGTTAGCAAATTCTCTCAGCATTTGTTTGTCTGTGAAAAATTTAAGCTCTCCCTCAAATTTGAAGGAGAGCTTTGCTGGATAAAGTATTCTTGGCTGGAATTTTTTCTCACTCAGAATTTTAAATATGTCATGCCACTGCCTTCTCGCCTCCATGATGGCTACTGAGTAGTCACTACTTAGTCTTATGCTGTTTCCTTTGTCTGTGGTGAGTTGTTTTTCTCTTGCTGCTTTCAGAACTTGATCCTTCTCTTCTGTATTTGACAGTTAGAGCAGAATATGTCTCAGAGTGGGTTTATTTGGATTTATTCTATTTGGAGTTCACTGGGCATTTGTGATTTGTGTATTTATGTTGTTTAGAAGATTTGGGAAGTTTTCCCCAACAATTTCTTTGAATACTCTTCCTAGACCTTTACCCATTTCTTCCCCTTCTGGAACACCAATTAGTCTTATATTTGTATGTTTTATACTATCTATCATATCTGTGAGGTCCATTTTGATTTTTTTATTTTTCCCCATTCTTTCTTTTGTGCTTTAATTTTCCATTCTGTCATCTTCCAGGTCACTGATTTGTTGTTCAACTTTCTCTAGTCTTGTACTATGAGTATCCAGAATTTTCTTAATTTTGTCAACAGTTCCTTTCATTTCCATAAGATTATGTATATTTTTATTTAGTCTTGCAATGTCTTCTTTATGCTCTTCTAGGGTCTTCTTGATGTCTTTATATCCTGTGCCATGCTCTTCTTCATGTCCTTTATATCGTGTGCCATGATCTCATCATTCATCTTTAGTTCTTTGATTAGTTGCTCTAGGTACAGTGTCTCTTCTGATCTTTTGATTTGGGTGCTTGGGCTTAGGTTATCCATATCATCTGTTTTTTTCATATGCTTTAAAATTTTCTGTTGTTTTTGGCTTCTTGGCATTTGCTTAATTTGATAGGGCTCTTTTAGGATTTGTAGACCAATTGAAATCCTTATCTCTAATTTGTCAGATCTACAGCTTCATGGAGTACACTTTCTCTAATGAGCCAGCAGTTGTTGTCCATGAGCCACCTGTTCCCCTCAAGCCAATTCTCCCATGCTTTGGCTTTGTGGTGAGTGGGGGAGTAAGTCTTGCAGGGTCCAATTGGTGTACAAAGCTTGTGTGTGAATTTGGTGTTGCCTGCCCTGTATATGGGGCTTGTGTCTGGGGAGTCAGGGAGGGCAGCTCTAACAATCAAATCTCCCTGGTGTTCTTGGAGTGTTAAAGCTGCTGCAATAATCTTATCCTTCAGTTAATTCCTGCCACATTTTTTCTCTGCCACTGACCCACAAGTCCTTGGAATTGGCATATGGCCCCTGAGTCTTTCAAGTGGGTCCCTCTTCCAGGCTGTGCACCCCTCTGTTGAGGGATGACTTTGCTATGTCACAGGTGAGTGCCATCCCCCCAGGGCAGTTCTGGGCTGCTGGGCTGTGTAGGGGGCCTCCCAGTCTGCTGAAATGATGGCTGAATGGGGCTTGTTAATTCACTCTTCCCCACCTTCCCAACTCTGGGACGGCCAGCTGAGGGTGCAGGGAAGGCTAATGTCCATGCCCAATTTTGTGATGTGTGTGTGTTATTGGAAGCACTTCCATCACACTCTGTTGTCTGGGGCAGCTCTGGACTATGGAGCTGGCAAGGGGCAGGAGTGTTTCCTGTCCACCAGGATGATAGCTGTGAGTGGACACCCCCTTTTTCTTGGGAAGTTGTGGTGTTTAGTGAATTTTCTCAGCCACTGGATTATTGCCTTTTGTCTCAGAGCTCTCTTGGTTCTGCTCTTGTCTTGACCTGGCCAAATCGCAAGTCTTTGAGGCTTTCTGTATTGGGCTTCTTAGAGTAATTGTTTTAGAAAAAAAAAAAAGATAAAGAAAAGGCCCCCCTTGCAGATCTAATGGGTTACTGAAATGCTAAGAGACAAAGCAATTAGGGCCATTAAGGAAAGATCCAGGGGGCAGAGAGATCAGTTTTTCTTAGGGATTTGCATATGAGTCTCAGGGCCTGAGCTCTGCCCTTCCCCTTTCTATGTTCACCAGAACTTCATAAAGCCTCTGCTTTTATTTTTGGTTTTTTCTTGCTGTTTTTTTGCTATGCCTATCTCCTCTCTACTGGGCTGCCTGCTCTCAAATTCTCTGGTGTCTGGTCTCAGTCTATCTATGATTGGTGTTTGGATCAGTAGAATGAGTTTCCAATAAGAGCTGCCACTGCAGTTCTCCCTTCTCATTCCCAGCACTTATGGCCCCTCCTCCCATGAGACAGAGCCTGGCAGGGAGGTGCATGGGTCCACTGGCCACAAAAACTTACAGATTTTGCTGATCTCAGCAGTTCCACATGTTCATGAGTGTTGTATGAAGTATGCCAAAAGTCAAATTGCTCTGCAGTGTCCAGTCCACACAGTTCCTGGCTTTCTACCTACTTCCCTGGAGGAGTAAATAAAACACACACCTCACCAATCCACCATCTTAACCCCTCCAAGCATAGAAATTTTATAAAAAATATCCACCCAAGGGGATGTGGTGTGCAAGGTCTTCTGTGCCTTATCAGTGCTGCCTACAGCCGGCTTCTGCAGCTGGGCCTGTGCTTGCTCATGGCCTTAAAATCCTGCCATTTAAAGGAATTCAAATTCCTCCTCTCCTCCCCTTTACATAGTCTTCTTCCCCACCTCTTCTGTTCTGGGAAAATCTGATTGGGGTAATCAAGGAAATCAGATGCCTAAACAACAGAAAGCTACAAACCTCACTAGGAAAAATGAAGATATGGTTCAGTCAAAAGAACAAACTTATACCTCAATCAAGACACTGTTGAAATATTGTTTCACTTTAATGGAACAATCTATTAAATATTTTCAAAGTAATATACTAAATGAAATTCAAAATCATATCAATGAGTTCAGAGAAGATATGGTAAAAGAGACGAAGACTAAAAAGAAAGCACTAGGTAAACATAAGGTACAAATGGAAAGTTTGAAAAAACAACTGGCAGAATCTATGGAAATGAAAGGCACAACACAAGAGATGAAAACCACAATGGAGACATAAAACAGCAGATCTCAAGAGGCAGAAGGAAACACTCAGAAAATGGAGAACAAGACACCTGAAATACTACACACCAAAGAACAGACAGAGAATAGAACAGAAAAATACAAGCAACATCTTGGGGAATTAAATGTCAACATGAAGCACATGAATGTACATGTCATGGGTGCCCCAGAAGGAGAAGAGAAGGGAAAATGGGCAAAAGCAATATTAGAGGATATAATCACTGAAAATTTCCCATCTCTTATGAAAGACATAAAATTACAGATCCAAGAAGTGCAGTGTAGCCCTAACAGAATAGATCTGGATAGGACTATGCCAAGACACATAATAAGATTATCAAACATAAAAGACAAAGAGAGAACCCTGGAAACACCAAGAGAAAGGTAATCCATCACACACAAAGGAAGCTTGATAAGACTGTGCAGATTTCTCAGTAGAAACTATAGAGACAAGAAGGAAGTGATGTGAAATATTTAAGATAAAGTAAGAAAAACTGTCAACTAAGAATCCTAATCTGGTAAAACTCTTTAAAATATGAGGGAGAGTTTAAAATATTCTGACAGACAATGAGAGAAATTATGAACAAGATACCTACACCACAGGAAATACTAAAGGGAGCATGACAAGCAGATAGGAAAACAGGAGTGAGAGGTTTGATACACAATTTTGGGTGATGATAGCACAGCAATGTAAGTACACTGAACAAAAGGAAAGTTTAGGGGCATGCAGGACACCAGAAGGAAATATAGAATATAAAGACTGGGACTGTGTGGCTTAGTGAAACAGAAAGTGATTGCATGCCAGGCTCCTCAGGCAGACTGAATGTCTGGACTCTGTTTCCTCCAAGCAGGTTAGAGGTTGTGTAGCTGTCTCCTCATGGCAGACTGGAGGTGGTGGGCTTTTTACTAAGGACAGCCCACTGCATGTATATCTAACAAGCACTCAACAGAATCCAAGGTTCCAATGTCCTCACTGCCATTATTATCAATCCACATTTCCCCACCCCAAGTTTTAGGATCCCATTCTCTTCCTATCAATGACTTTACTTTAACAGCAGATACCATGTGAGTTTGATATTTTAGTTTACATTGTAAATCTGCTACTCACACAATGAGACTCTGTGTCTGGTTTTCAGAAATCTCAAGTCTGCAGCTACAAGAAATAAGATTTTCTTTCAGGGCACATGTAGAAACCTTTATATCTCTCATACAGTGCTAAGGTTCAAATTTGAAGCCTTTAACTTATCCCTTCCTCTTATAACTATCCAGCATATCTAAAAGCAGCCAAACAACATCATTATACCTCTTAACTTTGCAAAACCCTGTGAAGGTGTTGAAAACACTGTCACCCAGAGCCTTGCTTCATTCAAGAATATGATTAGGAGAATGAAATGGTGCTATTTTGCATATCTCCATTGCCAACTCATGCCACAGACTGGCAGTGCCATCTTGACTATTGGAAATGGAGTCATTAGTGCCTTTGAATATAATCAGAGTAGAAAACAAATTGTAAAAGCCCATTTTAAGATTCTGTTTTTCAGGAATCACTCCTGGTACCAAGTTGTATTAGTGAGGGTTCTTTGGGGAAACATAATCATCAAGAGATATCTATAAATATAAGATTTATAGAAGTATCTCATGCAACTGTGGATATGCACAATTCCAAATTCTGCAGGGCAGGCAGCAAACTGGCAACTCCAATGAAGATGCTTGATGAACTCCTCAGGTAGTGAACTGGCAACTTCAATGAATGTGGTTGATGAATGCTTCATAAAACAAACTGGCAACTTTAATGAACTCCTCAGGAAATGCTTTGCTGTTAGCCAAAGAAGTGAAGGTCCTCTATGTGTCTCACTTAAAAGTTTTCAACTGATTGGATTAAATCCAGCTGATTGCATTCTCTCATTGTGGAAGACATGCCCTTCATTGATGTCATCAGTCACAACTGCAGCCTATTGACTCATGATTTAATAAGTCAGCCTTCTTGTATATTAACCAGCCACAAATATCCTTGTAGTAACAGTTAGGCCAGTGCTTGCTTGGACAGACACATGATGCCATCACCTGGCCAAGTTGGCACATGAACCTAACCCTCACAGTTGCACAGCTCTATGATGGTACACTGGGTATGATTGAGCACTTTGGATCTTTAGATATCTGTATGATACGTGAACACTATCAATAAAATTAAACGTAAAAAAAAGAAGAAAGAGCAAATATCAAGGAATAAACTTTCTTTAGAGGAACTAGAGAAGGAACAGCAGCCTCTTCAAAAAAATGTTGCCTGGTGACCTGGATATCCATATCCAAAAGAATGAGACAGGACCTGTTTCTCACATAGCATATAAAAATTAGCTTAAAATGGATCAAAGGCCTAAACATTAAACCTAAGATCATAAGATTATTAGAAGAAAATATAGGGCAATACCTTTAAACATTTGTGATGGGAGGTGGTTTCCTAGACCTTACAGCCAAATCATGAGCAGTAAAAGAAGAAATAAATAAAAGGTTTTTCCTCAAAATTGAGCAATCTTGTGCAAAGGTCTTTATCAGGAATATAAAAAGACAGCCTATGGAATGGGAAACAATATTTGGAAAGACATATCAGATAAGGTTTAATATCTGGAACATATAAAAAGAACCTAAAACTCAACAACAAAAAGACAAAGGACCCAATTAAAAATGGGTAAAAGATATGGACAGGCACTTTACCAAAGAAGAAATGCTAATGGCTCTTAAATATATAAAAAGATGTTCAACTTCATTAGCTATCAGGGAAATGAAATTCAAATCCACAGGGTGATATCATCTCACAAGTACTGGAATGGACACTACAAAAAAAAAAAAAAACCTGCAAGGGCTGGAGAGGATGTGGAGAAAGAGGAAAATTTATTCACTGTTGGTGGGAATGTAGAATGATGCAACCACTCTGGAATACAGTGTGGCAATACTTCAGGAAGCTAAGTATAGAATTGCCATATAATTCAACTATCCCATTACTAGGTATATACTCAGAGAAACTGGAGGCTAGAACGTGAATGGACATCTGTATGCCAAGGTTTATAGTGGCATTATTCATGATTGCCAAGAGGTGGAACAGTTCATATGTTCATCAATGGATCAGTGGATAAAGAAACCATGGTAAATGCACATGACAGAATATTACACAGCTGTAAAACAGAATAACATCATGCATACAACATGGATGAACATTGAGGACATTATGTTGAGTGCCATTGGCCAGAAACAAAACAAAAAATACTGCACAATCTCATTAATATGAACTAACTATAATGAGCAAACTCAGAAAGTTCAAGTTAAGAACACAGGTTATCAGGTGGTAGAGAGGGTGGTGATTGGGTATTTGATGCTCAAGGAATACTGAATGTACAAAAAGACTTACTGTAAAAATATGGAAATGGAAAGCACAATAATATCTGATAGTAGCAAATTACTGTAATTAAAAACAGCAAAGCTGACTATGAGTACAGTTGAAACAGGAAGGCTATAGGCTTCTATAACATCAGAATGATAGCTAGAGGATAGAAACTGGGATTGTATCACTTAGCAAAATGTAGAGTGTACAGTGATAGTGATTAAATGTACAAATATGAGAAAGTTTTTATGTGACAGAGTACAAATGAATGTCACCATTGCAAAGTGTTGAAAATGGGATGGAATATGGGAAAAATACAATCAATGCAAAATAGAGTCTGTAGTTAACAGTAACATTGTAATACTCTTCCATTAATTGTAACAAAGGCAATACACTGAAGCTAAATGTCAATAAGAGGGGGATATAAGGGAGGGTTTTGGGATTCTTGTGTTTGTTATTGTTTCTCAGTTTTCATTTTTTATACTTTATTCTTTTATTTTTTTCTCTTCTTTGTGGAAAAAATCAAAATGTTCTCAAATAGATTGTGTTTGGTAAAGCAAGGTGTTGAAAATGAAATTGCAAATGCAAAAAATACAATTAATGCAAACTAGTATCTATAGTTAACAGTAACATTGTAATATTCTTCCATTAATTGTAGCAAAAGCAATATACCAAAGCTAAATGTCAATAAGATGGGGATATAAGGGAGAAGTATGTGATTATTATTGTGGCTGTCTCTCCTTTTATTTTTTTATCCTTCATTTTAAAAATTTCTACTTTCCTCTTCTTTGTGGAAGAAATGGAAATGTTCTCATACAGATTGTGAGGATGTGAATGCAAAACTGTAATTAAACTGGGAGCCATTGATAGTTCACTTAGGATAGATTGTATGGTGTGTGAATAGAATGGTTTAAAAATAAACAGAAGGATACAAGTGCTAGAGAAGATTTGGAGAGACAGAAGTACTTATCACTGTTGGTAGGGAAGTAGCACAGTGCAGACCCTGTGACCCTGTGGATAGCAGTGTAGTGGTACCACAAGAAGCTGGATTTAGGGCTGGTATATGATCCTGCAACCCTGTTACAGGGTGTATACTTGGATGTACTGAATTCAGGGACATGAATAGATATTTGAACACTGATATTATGGTGGCATTATTCACAATTTGCATTAGATGGAGGTGACCTAAGTGTACATTGATGAATGGAGGGGTGGCCTGTGATGAAAACATACAACAGAATATTGAGCCACTGCAAGAAGCAATGAAGTCATGGGGCATGCAACTAGGTAAATAAACCTTGAGGACACCATGCTGAGTAAAATAAGCCAGAAACAAAATGACAACTATTCTAAGGACACATCAATATTAATTAACTATTATGAGCAAATGCTAAGAATTGAATTTGAGAGCACAGTTTGTCAGGGGATAGAATGAGGGCAGAGATTGGGCAATTTCCAATAAATGAGTTTAGAATATTCAAGTATGCTTATTGTAAGGTACCTTGATTGTAATTTCTTCCAGCAGTCATATATATTCCTGAGTTTTAACTGTTATTTCTAAATTCTGAGACACTGAACTCTTTGTAACCCCTTAGTTCCCTGTAAATTTGGGTGTCTGTGTAATACCTGAGATACAGAGCTAGAGATCTGCAGCTCTGAAAATCAGCATAAATCCATACAGCAACTGTTAAAGAAGCTGAAAAAGATGAGACTTTAAGATATGAATCAAATGGACTTGGTTAGTACTAAGGTAAATTAGAATTCAGGGTAAAGGATGAGATTGACTGTATTTTAAAACTTCAACTTCTGTGTGAAACCAAAGGAAAGGAAGTTTATTTGGTACAAAATTTAAATATTCTCTAGCACAGTATCTAATTTAACATCTATGATCAGTTTATTATAAGAATGGAATTACAAGGAACCTAGAATAGGGGATGAGATCTTGTTATTCTGTACAGGCTAATGTGATACCACAATACTTGCCAGAATATTTTGGGCTGAAAATAAAAAAATCATCTGCAAATTCCTTTTGAGGAACTGGAGGAAAGAGTGGAACTATTAAACTTCCACACCTAGGTAATTCCTGCTATTCTCTTAAGAAATAGTGGGTCAGAACCTAAGATGGCAGCTAGGTGAGACAGGGCAAAAAAAACCTCTGTGAACAATACTAGAGGAAAACCAGAAGGTGATACAGAATACCAGTTTCACCAATGTACCACCTGGACAAGGTCTGCTAGAACCACAGAGACCATGAACTTGGTGAAACTGGGAGTCTGCATTCTGACATGAGTAACCTGGCTGAAAGACCCATGGCCATGCTGCAGTGCAGGGAATCTGGGGGTTGGTGTTTGGTGATGGGCTGGTTCTTTTTTTTAAAAAAAGAAAAAACCCAGGAGTGGCTGCAGTTGTGATGGTGGGAACCTCACAGTGAAGCATGGCAGGAGTGGGCTGAGCCAACCTCTTGGTGTCTGACATGGAGGATAGCCCACTGCAGATTCCCTCAGGACCAAGGGAGTGGAGGGAAGAGCCAAAAGGAGAAAGAAATGACACTGCTTGCAGCTGGCTCCCTGGCAGGCTGGAGACACTCCTGCCTGGGGCCATGTCCTCAGCCCAGACCCATGCCAGTTTTCCCAGAGCTGGGAAGGAGGAACTGTGTGAAAAGGGGGAGTTGAGATGCCCCATTCAGCCATCTTTGCATCAGGCTGAGAGCACCCCTGCATGGCCTGCTGGCCCAGGGCTTCCCTTGAGGGATGGCAGGCACTTGTGATGTAGCACAGCATTCCCTCAGCAGAGGTCCTGGAAGATCACAGCTGAGAAGGGGGCCTGCTCAGAAAACTCAGTGATGCTACATCAATGCCAGTGGTTTGTGGGTCAGCAACGGAGAAAATTCTGGGGCAAAACTAAAATGAAGGCTTAGACTCTTGCAACAGCCTTGAATCTCCAGGAACACCTGGAAGGTTTAAATATTAAAGATGCCCTGCCTCCCTAACCACCCAGAAACGTGCCCCACATTTACAGCAGACAGCTCCAATAACACACTTAACTGAGTTCACCAACTGAACCCCACAAGAATCATTTCCCAACACACCACAAAGACAAAGTTGAGGAGAACTGACTTTAGGGGTATAAGTGATTTGCAAATGCCATCTGCTGGTTATTTAGAGAAAGTGTACACCACCAACTTGTATTTCTGAAAAATTAGATTTTTATTTTCACACCTTGAAAGAACCCTATCAATCAAAGCAAATGCCAAGAGGTCAAAAGCAACAGAAAATCTTAATGCACATGATAAAACCAGATGATTGGAGAACCCAATCTCAAACACCCAATCAAAATATCAGAAAAGACACAGTACTTGGCACAATTAATCAAAGAACTACAATCAAGGAAAGAAAACATGCCAAAAGATATAAAGGGCATGAAGAAGACCATAGCACAGGAAATAAGGGACACAAAGAAGACCCAAGAAGAGCATAAAGAAGATACTGCAAGAGTAAATAAAAAAAAAAAAGATCTTATGGAAATAAAAGAAACTATTGGCCAAATTAAAAAGACTCTGGATACCCATAATACAAGATTAGAGAATGGTGAACAATGACTCAGTGTCCTAGAAGTCCACAGAACTGAAAATGAAAGAATAAAAGAAAGAATGGAGAAAAAATCAAAAAAAAATGAAATGGATCTCAGATATGATAGATAAAATAAACATCCAAATTTAAGACTCATTGGTGCCCCAGAAGGGGAAGAGAAGGATAAAGGTCTAGAAAGAGCATTCAAAGAAATTGTTGGGGAAAAATTCCCAAACCTTCTACACAATATAAATACACAAAGCATAAATGCCCAGCAGACTCCAAATAGAATAAATCCAAATAAACCCACTCTGAGCCATATTCTGATCAGACTCTCAAATACTGAAGAGAAGGAGCAAGTTCTGAAAGCAGCAAAAGAAAACAATTCACCACACACAAGGGAAACAACATGAGACAAAGTTGTGACTACTCAGTGGCCACCATGGAGGTGAGAAGACAATGGCATGACATATTTAAAATTCTGAGAGAGAAAAATTTCCAACCAAGAATACTTTATCCAGCAAAACTCTCCTTCAAATGTGAAGGAGAGCTTAAATTTTTCACAGACAAACAAATGCTGAGAGAGTTTGCCAATAAAAGCCCTGCCCTACTTCACATAATAAAGGGAGCCCTACTGACAGACAAACAAAGAAAAGAGAAAGAGATACAGAGAATTTTAACAGACATATATAGAACCTTACATTCCAAATCACTGGGACATTCATTTTTCTCTAGTGATCACGGATCTTTCTCCATAATGGACCATATGCTGGGACATAAAACAAGCCTCAATAAATTAAGAAAAAATTGAATATATTCAAAGCACCTTCTCTGACCACAGTGGAATACAAAAAGAAGTCAATAATTTTTGAATTGTAACGCCACTATTTACTTCCTACATGATATAAAATACAAAAACTCTAATGACAAATCAGTGGCCTTGAACTGAATGTAAAATATGTAATTTTTGACAAGAACTGTATAAAGGTGGGGGAATGAAGGAGTATAGGAACATAGTTTATGTGTCCTTTTGAAGTTAAGTTGGTATCAAAGAAAAACAAGATTGTTATGGATTTAAAAGGTTAATTCTAAGCCCTACAGTAAACACAAAGAAATTATCAGAGAATATGACCATAGAGGTGAAAAGTAGAGTATGGGTTAAGAGAAATGGGGGAAGGGGCAATGCAGAATTAAGAAATGAGTGTAGGGTGGAACTAAGATGGCAGCTAAGTGAGATGGGGCAAAAATACACCTCCATGAATAACACTAGATAAAAACCAGAGGGGGACCCAGAATACCAATTGCAGTGATGCGCCAGCTGGACGAGGTCTTCTAGTTCCACAAAGGCCATGTACTTTGTGAAACTGGGAGTCTGCATTCTGAAACAGATGAGTAAGCTTGCTGGGAGACCCACAGCCATGTGGTGATCTGGGAAAGCCAGGGTTGGGCATTTGGAGACTGACAGGACCTTTAAAAAAAAAAAAACAAATAAAGGGAAAACCCTGGAGCAGCTGCAGCTGTGATACTGGGAACCATGCAGTAAAACACAGCAAAAGTGGGCTGGAATGGCCTCTAAGTGTCTGGCCTGGAGGATAGTCTGCAGCAGATACCCTCAGGGCCAGGGAAACAGAGGGGAGAGCCAGAAGCAGAAAGAAACACTGCGGCTAGCAACTGGCTCCCTAGAGGGCTGGATAAACTCCTGCCCAAGGCCATGCCACAGCCCAGAGCCCCGCCAGTTGTCCCAGAGCAGGGAAAGAGGAACTTTGTGGGGAGGGGGGTGTGGAGATTCCCCATTTAGCCATCTTTGCATCAGGCTGGAACAACCCAAGCATGGCCTGGTGGCCTGGGGCTTCCCTTGAGGGACAATGCACACTGGTGATGTAGCATGGCATTCATTTGGCAGAAGTCCTGGAGGATCATGGCTGGGCAGGGGACCCACATGGAGAACCCAGGGACACTATGCCATTCCAGTGGTTTGTGGGACAGTGAGAGAGAGGGTCTGGGGCTGAAAAGAAATGAAGGCTTAGATTCTTGTGGCAGCCTTGATTCCCCGGGAACCTGGGGGATTTTAATTTTAAAACTGTTCTTCCTCCCTGGCCACCTGTACACATGCCTCACATTCAGGGAAGATGGTTCCAGCAACACACCCACAGTGAGTTCTCCAACTGAACGCCACAAGAATCATTTGCCCACACACTGTGGGGACAAGGTGGAGAACTGACTTGAGGGGTATAGGTGACTCACAGACGCCATCTGCTGGGTAGGTAGAAAAAGTGTACGCCACCAAACCATGTTTCTGAAAACTTAGATAGAATTTTTTTTACAACTTGAAAGAAACCTATCAAGCAAAGCAAATGCCAAGAGGCCAAAAACAACAGAAAATCTTAATACATATGATGAAACAAGACATTATGGAGAATCCAACTCCAAATACACAAATCAAGATATCAGAAGACACAAAGTACCTTGCACAATTAATCAAAGAATTACAATTGAAGAATGAAAATATGACAAAGGATTTAAAGGACATCAAGAAGACCATGGCCCAGGACATAAGCAACATGAAGAAGACCCTAGAAAAGAATGAAGAAGACATTTTAAGAGTAAATAAAAAAAATAGAAGATCTTATGGAAATAAAAGAAAATGTTGGCCAAATTAAAAAGAGTCTGGATATTCACAATACAAGAATAGAGGAAGCTGAACAATATCTCAGTGTCCTAGAAGTCCACAGAACAGAAAATGAAAGAACAAAAGAAAGAATGGAGAAAAAAACAAAAAAATATAAATGGATCTCAGGGATACGATAGATAAAATAAAACGTCCAAACTTAAGACTCATTGGTATCCCATAAGGGGAAGAGAAGAGTAAAGGTCTAGAAAGAGTATTCAAAGAAATTGTTGGGGAAAAATTCCCAAACCTTCTACACAATATAAATACACAAAGCATAAATGCCCAGCAGACTCCAAATAGAATAAATCCAAATAAACCCACTCTGAGCCATATTCTGAACAGACTCTCAAATACTGAAGAGAAGGAGCAAGTTCTGAAAGCAGCAAAAGAAAACAATTCACCACACACAAAGGAAACAACATAAGACAAAGTTGTGACTACTCAGTGGCCACCATGGAGGTGAGAAGGCAATAGCATGACATATTTAAAATTCTGAGAGAGAAAAATTTCCAACCAAGAATACTTTATCCAGCAAAACTCTCCTTCAAATGTAAAGGAGAGCTTAAATTTTTCACAGACAAACAAATGCTGAGGGAGTGTGCCAATAAAATCCCTTCCCTACTTCAGATATGAAAGGGAGCCCTACTGACAGAGAAACAAAGAAAAGAGAAAGAGATATAGAGAATTTTAACAGACATATATAGAATCTTAAATCCCAAATCACCAGGACACTCATTTATCTCTAGTGATCACAGATCTTTCTCCAGAATGGACCATATGTTGGGACATAAAACAAGCCTCAATAAATTAGAAAAAGAATATGTTCAAAGCACATTCTCTGACCACAATGGAATACAAAAAGAAGTCAATAATTTTTGAATTGTAACTCCACTATTTACTTCCTACATGATATAAAATACAAAAACTCTAATGACAAATCAGTGGTTTGAACTGAATGTAAAATATGTAATTTTTGACAAGAACTACATAAAGGTGGGGGAATGGAGGAGCGTAGGAACATAGTTTATGTGTCCTTTTGAAGTTAAGTTGGTATCAAAGAAAAACAAGATTGTTATGGATTTAAGAGTTTAATTCTAAGCCCTACAGTAAACACAAAGAAATTATCAGAGAATATGACTATAGAGATGAAAAGTAGAGTATGGGTTAAGAGAAATGGGGGAAGGGGCAATGCAGAATTAAGAAATGAGTGTAGGGTGGAACTAAGATGGCAGCTAAGTGAGATGGGGCAAAAATACACCTCCATGAATAACACTAGATAAAAACCAGAGGGGGACCCAGAATACCAATTGCAGTGATGCGCCAGCTGGACGAGGTCTTCTAGTTCCACAAAGGCCATGTACTTTGTGAAACTGGGAGTCTGCATTCTGAAACAGATGAGTAAGCTTGCTGGGAGACCCACAGCCATGTGGTGATCTGGGAAAGCCAGGGTTGGGCATTTGGAGACTGACAGGACCTTTAAAAAAAAAAAAACAAATAAAGGGAAAACCCTGGAGCAGCTGCAGCTGTGATACTGGGAACCATGCAGTAAAACACAGCAAAAGTGGGCTGGAATGGCCTCTAAGTGTCTGGCCTGGAGGATAGTCTGCAGCAGATACCCTCAGGGCCAGGGAAACAGAGGGGAGAGCCAGAAGCAGAAAGAAACACTGCGGCTAGCAACTGGCTCCCTAGAGGGCTGGATAAACTCCTGCCCAAGGCCATGCCACAGCCCAGAGCCCCGCCAGTTGTCCCAGAGCAGGGAAAGAGGAACTTTGTGGGGAGGGGGGTGTGGAGATTCCCCATTTAGCCATCTTTGCATCAGGCTGGAACAACCCAAGCATGGCCTGGTGGCCTGGGGCTTCCCTTGAGGGACAATGCACACTGGTGATGTAGCATGGCATTCATTTGGCAGAAGTCCTGGAGGATCATGGCTGGGCAGGGGACCCACATGGAGAACCCAGGGACACTATGCCATTCCAGTGGTTTGTGGGACAGTGAGAGAGAGGGTCTGGGGCTGAAAAGAAATGAAGGCTTAGATTCTTGTGGCAGCCTTGATTCCCCGGGAACCTGGGGGATTTTAATTTTAAAACTGTTCTTCCTCCCTGGCCACCTGTACACATGCCTCACATTCAGGGAAGATGGTTCCAGCAACACACCCACAGTGAGTTCTCCAACTGAACGCCACAAGAATCATTTGCCCACACACTGTGGGGGCAAGGTGGAGAACTGACTTGAGGGGTATAGGTGACTCACAGACGCCATCTGCTGGGTAGGTAGAAAAAGTGTACGCCACCAAACCATGTTTCTGAAAACTTAGATAGAATTTTTTTTACAACTTGAAAGAAACCTATCAAGCAAAGCAAATGCCAAGAGGCCAAAAACAACAGAAAATCTTAATACATATGATGAAACAAGACATTATGGAGAATCCAACTCCAAATACACAAATCAAGATATCAGAAGACACAAAGTACCTTGCACAATTAATCAAAGAATTACAATTGAAGAATGAAAATATGACAAAGGATTTAAAGGACATCAAGAAGACCATGGCCCAGGACATAAGCAACATGAAGAAGACCCTAGAAAAGAATGAAGAAGACATTTTAAGAGTAAATAAAAAAAATAGAAGATCTTATGGAAATAAAAGAAAATGTTGGCCAAATTAAAAAGAGTCTGGATATTCACAATACAAGAATAGAGGAAGCTGAACAATATCTCAGTGTCCTAGAAGTCCACAGAACAGAAAATGAAAGAACAAAAGAAAGAATGGAGAAAAAAACAAAAAAATATAAATGGATCTCAGGGATACGATAGATAAAATAAAACGTCCAAACTTAAGACTCATTGGTATCCCATAAGGGGAAGAGAAGAGTAAAGGTCTAGAAAGAGTATTCAAAGAAATTGTTGGGGAAAAATTCCCAAACCTTGTACACAATATAAATACACAAAGCATAAATGCCCAGCAGACTCCAAATAGAATAAATCCAAATAAACCCACTCTGAGCCATATTCTGAACAGACTCTCAAATACTGAAGAGAAGGAGCAAGTTCTGAAAGCAGCAAAAGAAAACAATTCACCACACACAAAGGAAACAACATAAGACAAAGTTGTGACTACTCAGTGGCCACCATGGAGGTGAGAAGGCAATAGCATGACATATTTAAAATTCTGAGAGAGAAAAATTTCCAACCAAGAATACTTTATCCAGCAAAACTCTCCTTCAAATGTAAAGGAGAGCTTAAATTTTTCACAGACAAACAAATGCTGAGGGAGTGTGCCAATAAAATCCCTTCCCTACTTCAGATATGAAAGGGAGCCCTACTGACAGAGAAACAAAGAAAAGAGAAAGAGATATAGAGAATTTTAACAGACATATATAGAATCTTAAATCCCAAATCACCAGGACACTCATTTATCTCTAGTGATCACAGATCTTTCTCCAGAATGGACCATATGTTGGGACATAAAACAAGCCTCAATAAATTAGAAAAAGAATATGTTCAAAGCACATTCTCTGACCACAATGGAATACAAAAAGAAGTCAATAATTTTTGAATTGTAACTCCACTATTTACTTCCTACATGATATAAAATACAAAAACTCTAATGACAAATCAGTGGTTTGAACTGAATGTAAAATATGTAATTTTTGACAAGAACTACATAAAGGTGGGGGAATGGAGGAGCGTAGGAACATAGTTTATGTGTCCTTTTGAAGTTAAGTTGGTATCAAAGAAAAACAAGATTGTTATGGATTTAAGAGTTTAATTCTAAGCCCTACAGTAAACACAAAGAAATTATCAGAGAATATGACTATAGAGATGAAAAGTAGAGTATGGGTTAAGAGAAATGGGGGAAGGGGCAATGCAGAATTAAGAAATGAGTGTAGGGTGGAACTAAGATGGCAGCTAAGTGAGATGGGGCAAAAATACACCTCCATGAAAAACACTAGATAAAAGCCAGAGGGAGAACCAGAATACCGAATGCAGTGATGCACCAGCTGGACGAGGTCTTCTAGTTCCACAAAGGCCATGTACTTGGTGA
>KN193555.1:12791-23365 GCA_000164785.2 Choloepus hoffmanni
CAGGTTTTAGTGTATTGGAATAGCTAGAAGGAAATACCTGAAACTGTCAAACTGCAACCCAGTAGCCTTGACTCTTGAAGACGATTGTATAACTATGTAGCTTACAAGGGGTGACAGTGTGATTGTGAAAACCATGTGGCTCACACTCCCTTTATCCAGCGTGTCGACAGATAAGTAGAACAATGGGGACAAAAATTAAATGAATAATGGGGGGGATGGGATGTTTTGGGTGTTCTTTTTTACTTCTATTTTTATTCTTATTTTTATTTTTTTTTTTTTTGGAGTAATGAAAATGTTCAAAAATTGATTGTGGTGATGAATACACAAATATATGATGGTACAAGTGACTGTACACTTTGGATGACTGTATGGTACATGAATATATCTCAATAAAATTGAATTTTAAAAAAAAGAGCCTATCATAAAATTACCATATGACCCAGAACTTCCACTCCTAGGTATACCAAAGAATTGAAAACAGATGCTCAAACAAATACAGGCACATAAGTGTTCACAGCAGCATTATTCACAATAGCTAAAAGGGTAAAAGGGAGAAATAACCCAAATATCCATGAAGTGATAAATGGATAAACAAATTGTGGCATATCCATACAACAGAATATTATTCAGCCATAAAAAGAAACAAAGTTCTCATATACACTACGACAGAGACAAATCTCAAAAACATTATGCTAAAGGGAAAAAGGCAGGCACAAAAGGTCAGATTATCTGATTCCATTAATACGAAATATCCAAAATAGGTAAATCCATAGAGACAGAGAGCAGACTGGTAGTTGGCAAGGGATGGAGGAAGGGGAGAATTGGAGTTAATCACTTAACAGGGACAGGGTTTTTTGGAGGAGTAAAAATGTTTAGGAACTAGATGGAGGAAGTGGTTGCATGACCTTGTGGATGTAAAAAATGCCACTGAACTGTTCACTTTAAAATGGTTAATTTTATGTTAGGCGAATTTCACCTTAAATTAAAAAAAATTTAAAGACTGTATCTTGCACAAGATGTGCATCTCCTTGATTCATACCAGTTCATTAAGAAAGGCACGGAAAACGGGGAAGAAATCAGCTTTTAACTGCAACTTAAAGGTTCATTTTTCCCTTAGGTTTCCATTTTTTAAATAAATACACTCCATGCCTAATTATCCCATGTCCATTACAAAATGCCTATTCAAGGAAATTCAGCCAAACCAAGCACATGCTCAAACCACATTATTATGAAATTCAAACAGTTAGAACATGAGCCCTAAGATACTTCAAGTTGAATTCGGGGCTCAAAAAACGACACTACCACCCTTAGAGAAAACAAAAGTATGTGACAACACTAGCTCCCAGAAGATGTCAGGTTACTGAGTAGGGCAGAGCAGGTGAGTATTTACTCTACTCTTCTTCTCACCTCATCTCCCCAAATCTAGGCTTAAGTTTCAAATCGGAACAAGCCCAAGCCCAGAAGCTAGTATGCCAGGAAAGGTAAAGCAGAAACTGTAACCTTGGCATGACAGTGTGTGTTTGTGTGTGTGTGTGTGTGTGTGTGTGTGCATAAAATTCCACAGAAATACCCTAAGTTCAAATTAATAAGAATGATTACCGAATCTAAAAATATAACCCTGGGGACAGTTTTCCAGACACAAGGCCATCAGGTAGTCTTTGTTGGCCACTTGAAACTGCTGAAGGATAACCACAGCCAAATTTCAGGAGCAGAGACTCACCTAAGTGCCCTGGGTTTAAGTACAAAGCAAGCCTTGAGGTTCTGGGCAGAAAAAAACTAGCCCTTATTTAAATTAGTCCCTAATTAAATTACACTATGATCAAATCAAACATGGCACCCCTCACATGTCAATCCATCAGAATAAGGCTTCCTATTTTCTTCATGTATACTCTGGTCTTTAAAAGATAGAACAAAATTACCCAATAACACCAAGAAACATGTATATTGGTTTTGAGTGAGCAGGTGTTTTTTGTTTGTTTTTTGTCTTTTTGGTGTAGGAAGATGATGGGAATAGTGTGTAAGAGAAGGAAATTAGTTGCAATAACAATACTAACCAGATGACTACATCCACTGTACAGGTGAAATCAAGGGTTCTTAAAAATACTCTTAGATATGTTAATTTGTTACTATTTCACACCTTTTCAAGACATGGTTCTAAATTCATTTCATAGCTCAAGTTCAATTTGAACCTGAAAAAAATACGTAAGGGGTGGGGTAGAAGGTATCTTAATGTTATACTCTTAAATGTGTTAAGCTAAACAATATAACACTGTACTTAGCAAACTTAAATTGCCCCCCTCAAAAAAACTACAACTGTATTCTAAGCTCTGAAGATGACTACTTCAACACACATACACAGGAGTAAAGCAACTCACTCCAATTTGTTTCTAATCAACCAAGCTAGATACCTCCCATTTCATCTGTTTCCACTGCCAGCAAGAGGAGGAATGGAATTGGGCACAAAGCAAATTTTAGCATCCCTAAAGGTAAAACTGTACACTTCGGGTCACATGACAACAACTGATGCAATAAAGCACTTCTCCTAAGTGTTCTTTCTTACAAAAAGGATTTCTGGCACACTCTCCCTGAAATACACTGGACTGAAAACCTGACTACATCTTACAAGCACTGGTATCTTGTTGGTGTTTTTTCTTTCTTACCAATACTTAAAATAATGGTGCATCTTATAACTAGACGGTATCTCAGATTGGGTTACCTTGGGGAAATCACTGGGTTGAACCATAACACTAAACTTCTCTGTGCCTCAGTTCTCTCATCTAGAAAATGGAGATAATAACTATATCTTATAAGATTATTGGGAGAAGTAAATGGTTTAACAGATGTAAACATGTTCAAACCAGCCTGGGTTTTCTTTGGTGATGACAAGTTGCACCCATCCACCTATACATACACCCATTCCCTCGTAATCAGTGGCAAACCCATCAGACAGCTGAATTTTCATTCACAGCACCTTTATCTTTGTGGGAAACTGATCATTATGGAAACCAAAGCCATAACTTTACCCTCTAACTAGTATACTATCACAACTACATACAGGACAGAAGTCAAATCAGGGCTTTTCAAGTCATCTGGCACTATAATTTGGGTCAACCACTTACTAGTGCAACAAAATGAACTGAACAACATCCATTTGAAACAAAACAAAAAGATATGTCTTAATCCTCAGTGACTTTCATCCTGGCTATCGGGGATCCTGGTGACAAATATCACAGGGGCTGTGTATCAAGGCCACTCTTCAACCGGAGTCTCCAATCAGACATAATTTTACTCCTTCCTAAGCAAAGATACTCAATTTCCCCCCTCCTACTAAATAGAGAACAAAAGCTCTAAATACACAACTCTAACAAAGAATTGTACGATTAACAAGAAGATGAACACTCTATAGGAAAACAGCAAAAGATACAAAGAAGCAATTCACTAACGAAGGAACCCAAATGGCCAAAAAACACGCAAAGATACTCAACCTCAATAGTAATTAGAAAATTGCCAACAAAAAGACAAGCTAGCATTTCACAATCACATGGGCAAAAATTAATAAATCTAGCACCATGGTGAAAATTAGGAGAAAAAATGGAACTCGTGTGCCCTGCTAGTGGGAATGTTCCTGTTTAGAAAGCATTTTGGCAATTCCTAGTCAAGCTGAAGATGAGCATATCCTACAATCCAATAATTCAAATTCTACTCCAGAGAAACTCTGGCTACCTCTTAATACTCTAATAATAAAAAAGTATAAGTATTCCAATTAAACCTTTGCAGGGGAATAAAGCCAAGATGGCTTATTCATATAGAGGACTACTACAAAGAAGTTACTACAAGTTAATGACATCTACATGTGTGCATCATTTTTAAGTGAAAAGAGCAAGACGAAAAAGGATATGCACAATATGATCTGTTTACATAAAGATCTTCACAACAATAAAACACACTGTTTATCATACCTAAGTATGTACTGAAGTATAAAGCTATGCATGGGAATTACAGCAGTCTAAGAGTGTGCCACTCAGCTCTCCTGTCAAGCAGCGATGTGCCGTGAGGAGAGTGTTAGCTGGCAGTGCCGGCCACCCCACACCTCGCGCTCCAAGGCCAGGCTCTGCCCCGGCACTCCCAGCCAATCACTGAACACAGGTGTGCTGGAGCCAGGCCATTCCTGTCCAACAGACTCCTCTAACGAACATTCTCTGGTCTGGCTGAGATTTTCTCCAAGCTGCACTGTACTGTGAGGATATTCTAGCCAACATTCCTTCCTTCCCTCTCTTCTTTTATAGTTGTTAGACCTGCCTCAAGATCTGATGGCTCCTGCCACCTAAACTTCCTGTTTCCCTTGTCCTTCTACAGGCATTTCCCCCAACGAATCTCTCACACATCTAACTCTATCTTGGCAACTGCTTCTCGGAGGATGTGAACTACCACAGGAAAGCTATAAATCAGCTTCCAGTTGAAGGAGGGAGGGGGTGATTCGCCTTTACTGCGCCTCAAGCAAATATGGCCTAATATTAACATTTTTTAATCACAGTGGTTGGCACATAAGTGTTTGTATTATTTTCTATTCTAAATAACTCCATCTTTACAATTCTATACTAACTTATGGTAGTTTGCAAAAAGACAGTAACTATCTTGTCATCTCAATTTTTAAAAGTTTCACCTTACTTTTGCTACTAAAATTATTAATGCGTATTACTGTTCCCAATTAGTGCACACAGTAACAAAGCTTTAAAACATCTCCAAGTATAAAAATTTGGTGTTCAACCTCATAGGCCCTCAAGTAAAAGTCTACCTGGAGATATATTCATAATGATTACGTCCTGAAAGACAGACAAATAAAAGGCACTTGCTCTCCCAAGGCCTTACTTTCCTTATCTACAAAGCAGCAACGTTGGATCATCTACAATTTTGCTCTTTGATGACCGTGAGGCACAGAAAGTCAAGAAACTTCAAAGAATTATGTCTAGTGTGCAATTCTTACCAAGATGATCTTTAAAGAATTTGACCAGTTCGGGAAAAATACAAGTTTTAAGTCTACCATTAACATGTCATTTAAATGACATGTTAATGTTATTTTAAAGTATTTATTGCTCTTAGACATTTTAGCAAAATGATCTTCTCTACCTTAAACCAACTTTAAAATATTCCATTTTAAAAAGTCAACAAAAACCATAAAACTCAACCAGAGAGTGAGATATCAATTTTATTAATGTATACATTAATAAAAGAACACGGAAATACTTCCAGAACATATAACAGAAGAAATTGCTTATACTGCAACTGCATCCCTCCCTATCATTTCTAGGGTCACAAACACTTTCCACAATTGCTATTTAAAGCTGTGGGAATCAACCCAGTTCAAATCATTGAATCAGCCTTCAATTCCCAATTCCTACCTTATTCACATTTTTACTCTGCTGCTTGAGAGTTTCTGTCCCAGACAGTAATTTCAAGTTCCCTGTTTTGAATATAAGCACTAACAATACATACTCCTTAACAGAGATCATTGTCATCCTTTAGGGGAAAGGGGCAAACAGAAGCCTCTTTTCATATTTGTACAGTAAGCATGGAACCTCTGAATAAAGGCTCAGAAGAAAGTTAGGACTAAACTATACAAAAACTAAACCACAGCAGTCTATAGGCAATGCAGAGATGAAAAAATATAAAAAGCAGGATAAGCTGAGGAAGAATGCAGTCACTTGGACAGAACTTTGATGTTTGATCTCCAAAGACTACGATTTTTTCCAACCAAATTGCTCCAAAGAATTGTAAAACACCAAAGAAGTACATCCTAAGTTAAACCATGGAATTTAGTTATTAGTACAATTATTAAAATGTGCTATTATCAATTGTAACAAATGTTCCACAGTAAAGCAAAGTGTTGGTGGTAGGATGATATATGGGAATCCTGAATTTTATACATGATTGTTCTATAAACCCCAAACTTCTCTAATAAAGAAAAACAAAAAATATATACTAAACACACACACACACACACACACACACACACACACACACACGAAAAAGCCTAGCCTGCTTTAGTACAAATGACCTTAACACTACTTTTAAAACAGCTGCCCTGGCCAACTGCAACCAGCCTAACCTTTGACTGAGGGCCACCATCCAGGGAAGGGATGGATGTGGTGAAGGGATGGTGTGGCGGAGGGCTCCACTTCAAAAGTGTTAACTCTCAGGGACAAGAAGGCAAGAACCCAAAAGTTCAGGGGAAACTCTGTGGCTCAGAACCTGGTTAATGCACACACCCTCTGGCTCAGGGCTGGATTAGAGGCTTCCTCTGCACTATCTAGAAAAGGTCTGACAAACAAACCTAATCTTCTCCAGACCTCAGTGTTCTCTTCCATATACATGTTTTGGACTAGTTCTCTCTCTTCCGGTAAAGAGTATTTAAATAGTGGTAGGTACACTTAAGTCAAAAGCAGTCATCTTCAGTGTCTGAGCACCCGACGTGCATTCCAATCAGTGGCTTCATTCCAACCCAGTCACACCTATGCAGCAAAGTGCAATGTAGGGACCGTGCTCGGCAACCCAAGTTACATCAGTCATAACTCTAAGGACAGCAACAAATTTACTTGGCATTGACTGTGTGCCAGCCACTGTGCTAAGCATTTTACATATGTTAGCTCAGTTAATTCCCTGTCTTGAGGAAGAAATTCTATAATCTCCCTTTTACAGATGAAGGCAAAAGGTGAAGTAACCTGCCCAGGGTCAGCACACCGTTGGCAAGGGGCAATGTCAGGAATGAATCCAGATCTGAACCTACTCTCACAGCCCAACTCTCAGTCTACTCTATTTTGCTTCCAAAATAAATATAAAATTTATAAAGACACTATTCTATAACTGACATAATCATAAACCATTAGTGATAAAAAGAACCCCTGATCACAATGGGGAAACTGAGGCCCCTGGAGATAAAATGACCAGCTCTATCTTATATCACCTTCCTAGTCACAGAGGCAGGACACTCAATCTCCAGACAACCGGCCTGGGTGTCTCTCTCCACATTGATTAATGAGGTTGAACACTCACAGGATGTATTATTACCTGCTAAAACCCTCACCTCTCATTTGAGTGAACACAAAGCACTCATCATGACTTATGAATTTTAGGATACCTATAAAAATTGTCTTTTTACAATTAAACTAAAGCATAGAGAGTAATGTGCCCAAAGAGGAATGTGCCAGTGAAAACAAATGGAACAACTGGTCAAAACACCCTCTTTGGTAGAATCTCCATTCAACATTAAAGTATAACACTTTTTACTAATACAAGTCAGCTCTGAAGTGAGAGTTAAGCCAATGACAACTAAAAATGTTCAAATCTGACTAAATATATTGGGTTCAATGTGATTGTTTTAAAGACCAATAACTCAAAAACTTTTTATCATTGACAATTTTCTGTTCTGTCAGTCTTTATTTTATTATTAGTGAGCTATGATACTGAAAATCAACTCAGGATGAAAGCTGACTGGGTAACACATGCTTTACAAAACAAACTCGAGCCAACCTTAAAATCCTGTCACTGTGCTCCTTCAGCCGGAAGATGGCACAGGGAAAGAGAACCAAACAATTGACCTAGGAAATAGGCTACAGGCTCCTCCTCTGCATCCTTATGGCTAAGACCATGGGAACGCTCACATTCTTTATGGGAAAACACCACTCATTTCAAAATAAGTCATGCTCTGACAGTGCAGGTAGGATGGATCAGGCAGCCTTCCCTCCTGCTCCATCCCGTGACTGCTAAATTCTAAAAGGCACCAGCGCCAACTCTGCAGTGATGGCAAGGTAGCCCGGACACCCCACAGAGGACAAAGCTGAGTTAGAGGGGCAGTGTTGCACTCCAGGCTTGGTGTTAAACTCCAGCTGATGAAACCTTTCCTTGCACTGTAAACAGAGATGGTACGCCATACTCCACTGATCTAGCCTAGGTTTTAAGTAAATTATAAGAACTGAAGCAACCGTTTAGGACTCCAGTGTTCTATTTCATTCCCTATTTGTGAGGGATGATTGACTCTTTCTTGGACTTTATAGAGAATATCAGGTGGCCCTAGCCCCAACCATCTGCTTTTAAAGCTAAATAGGATCAAGTTGGGATACTGTGGATAAGTAAAAAGTTGCCTTTAAAAAAGTTAATATCAACTTCGTCCACCTACACACCTTTACTAGAGATAACGGTTAAAAAAAGAAAAAAAGGCTTTCTGCTGAGTTCCACATCCACCTGCCTGTTCAAATTCTGCTAAAGGAGAACAAAATGCTTTCAAAACTCAGGAAGGAAAAAGAAAAAGCAGTAACAATCACACCCTCAAGTCATTCGTAACTTGTACTCGTGGAAAGAAACTGTTAAGTCTGAAGACCTTAAAAAAAATAAAAGTTTTCCCCATGAAACAAACATGGTATACCATTTCTATTCCAAAATGGAAGTAACCCCTCCCTTAAAAAACACACCTAAAAGTCACTGGGAAACAGTAAAGTGCCACAATTTTCAGCCATATTGAAGAATGTGTCCCAACCGGACAGATTGGCAAAACAAAGACTGAAATTATTCCACACCATTTTAGATCACCTTCCAGGTTACAACAAACGCAAAGTGGGAAGTTCAGAAATGTTAATACAAAAGACAAAATCAGTTTGCAGCAAGACTATGCAATAGAACATTTACAATATTTTACCTTTTGGAATGGTAGGTTTCTAGCAAGCTTGTATTTGCACATGTTCCATCAAAAGGTTCAAGAACAGTTTAAAACATGATCCTATTACATATGCTGTTTCAAAAAAGGCTCATTCCTAACAATGCAGAGACAGACATCAATATTTAGGAGAAAAGGCAGGAATCTAATTTCCATTAACATCAAATATGCTCTTTTCCTTAGTCACATCCAATATATTTAAGTAAGAGCTTTAAAAATTAATGTAACCAAAATGTAACCAAAATTGACCAACTTACTGAAAGATTTTTAAAAACAATATGTGGGGGGGACTTGGTGACACGTTTTATGTCCTGAGTATTAAAGCAAGGACAGACTTGACCTACAAAATTAGGGTAGGGTCAACTGTAACCAAAAACAATGTGCTTCCCCTGGTGGTCAGCCGAGGAACAGAGCAGCCCAGCATGGAGAAAAGGCTGGGTCCCCGAGTCCGGCCCTGTCACGCATGTAAAGGAGAAGTGACTAACAAAAAAGGAAGATGTGGGGGAAGGGGAAACTATCAAAAAAGACTAAAATGGGTTTAAAAGGAATTCAAACCTGGGTGGTAGACTACACAATTTTAAGAGATTTAAATCAACAGACCAAAATTTGGAAGGCAGATTTGGGAAAAGTCATATATTTCCAAAGTGCCCAAGAGCTCACTCAGGGATCCCTGTGTACTTCTGCTTCAAAGAACACCCAGAGTTTACTACCTTAAAAACGGCTTAAGAGGGATCACCCTTTTCAAGGACTTGGAATGTTCTGCAGCCTTGCTTCCAAGTAAGGCAATTACGCATTTATTTTTTCAAATGAACTGGGGGCATACTATACATACAGAACCTCCAGTTCTAGAGTCCTCCAATCAGTAAGACTGTTAACTCCAGCTCTACAAGATTCTCTTTTGAATTTTATTCCTGAAATAAAACCCACGCCCTTTCAAGCACTTCTATACCAACAACCTTTAAAGCTCTCATACAGAGATGGGCTAGAATCTCATGCATTCAAATCCGACGAATTCCTTTGTCTGATTGGATTTTTTTCTTGTATCACTTTAAATTTGCTTTCACGCAGAAGAGCAGCAAGGGAAGTAAGTACCCGTTCTATTCTAGGGTGGAGGGATTTCTTGTAGGTGGAAATCATGCGTTAGGCTAAAGCTTCTAATGGCTCTATTCTTTCATAACCCATTCCTTCAAAAAACACGAAACAAGGTACACATTTACAAATAAATAGGTCCTAAAAAGCACACTGCCACACGCGAGCCTTTCCCCAAGCAGACACCCTCTGGAAAACACACTTCTTTTATTACTTGCTTTTGGGGGGTCCTTATTCTCCTCGCCCTCCTCGGGAAGGGAAGGGAGTGAGGAGCAAGCAAGAGCCCGGGGACTGGCAGGAGGAAGAAAATGAATGCGGGGCAACGTTTGGCAAGGGCAGAAAGGGGTGCGTGGGGCCAGCGGGCTCTGGGACACCCGGGGCGCTCGCAGGACGCCAACTCTCCGGCACTGCCACCCCCACCCCGGGCGCGGGCCGTGGCGCAGCTCACCTGGACCCGCGGACCCCCGGTGGCCCCAGGCCAGGTGTGGCTGCGCCGATTCCTCCTCCTGTCTTTGGAGGCACGACGGAGGAGTAGGGGGGCTGCACCGACCCGACATGGGGCGAATTCGACCTCCCCCGTGTATAGATGCGCGCGCGCGCGCGTGTGTGTGTGTGTGTGTGTGTGTGTGTGTACGCGCGCGCGTGCGTCCGTGTTTTCCTCCTCCTCCTCACCCTGCTGTTCTCCCCGCGGGCAGCAGGGCGAACACACACAAAAAGAAAGTTGTCGCCGGGCTCCCCATCCCCCGGGGCGCCCCGGCCCCCGGGTCCCCGGGCTCGA
>KN193555.1:27939-43486 GCA_000164785.2 Choloepus hoffmanni
TTCCCCAGTTGGTGACCATCCACGTGACTCAGATGGCCAATCGGGGCTCCCCAGCCTGCTGGCCACAGCGATTGGCTCAGGGTTGGGCACGTGACCTAGCCAAGCCAATCAGGGCCCTCCCGAGACCTTTTCTGGAACTCTCAGGAAGGTGAGGACCAGGAAGACCTAGAGCCTCCAGGCTGAGCCCAGGCTCTGAAGAAGCAAAGAAGATGTCCAGGGTGCAAAATTTGAAGAGGCTCTAGGACTCCAGGATGGGTCCCTGAGGGGGTGGGGGAGTGCTCCTCCTTCAATTTTGCACCTGGGCGGTGGCCTGCTCCAGCCCCCTGTGGGCCCTGCCCAGGAGGCATTGCTGCCCCACCTTGCCTGGAAAGAAAGGAGGGTGGAGCTGGAGAGGGTAGGCTGAGCCCTGATAGGATCATCTGCACCCCCTCCCCACCGTAAACCAGCCCAAGATCCCGGCCTTTTAAAATTGGGCAACTTGAGTTTCTATTACAACGCAAAGAGTCCCGAATGATAGAGATAACCCGATGTTCACCTGGTGAGGAGCAGGGGAAAGAATCGCAGGAAGAGGAAATAGGCCTTCCCTTCCTCTGTAAAAGGCCTGATGATAATAGCTCCTGTCTTTGGCATGTAACTGTGTACCTGACTCGGCTCTCCTTGTTGAAGTCACCAGCTCTTTTAATCTGCACAGTAATCCCATCAGGTCAGCATAGGTATTGTCATCCCCACCTTACAGTAAGGAAACTACCTAAACCCATGCAGCAGGTGAGGAGGAGGAGCCGGGCACTTCCCTGCCCAGGTAATCTCCCGCCTTTGAGCACCAGAGACCCTTTTAGGACGAGGGGAGTGGAAGTGCAAAATGGCTTATCTGACTCTAAACATAGTGTTTATAATTCTTATTGCTATTCTCATCATCATTAGTAATAGGTGGTTGTTAGAACATTCTTCTTGGCAAGGAATAACTTCCCCAAGTATAGGGCCAGGCCAAGGGCAGGGTATGGGCTGCAGCCATGGTGGGGAGGGGGCAGGAAGACAGAGCCCGAAAGTTAGTTCTAGGAGGGCTCAAGCCCCCAAAAGATTATTCAGAACCTGAGAGACTTCAGGCAGGAACTTTGGCCATCCCTGGGGTTCTCAACCTTGGGTCCATGGATAGAGTTCAGGGGCCTGACACACCAGGGAGGGGTAACTACAGCTTTATTTAAAATAGCCTTTAACAGAAATGTAGCCTTTTCTTCCATTACCAGTGTCGGGGATATTGGCAGTACCTGCAGCTCTGTCACCCACAGAAATCGCAGTGCTTGCTCTTCAAATCGCAGTTGTTGGAGATATCTCAGATGCACATCTACCCTTACCACTTCTCCAGCATCACAGAAGTTTCTAAGCCTGGCAAAAGATCTTGGTACTTGATGCGTTAATAACTGAACAGATAACTCCAAATGATTGTAGACTTAACTGTAAGAGCGAAAGCTATGAAATTCTTAAAGGAAAACATAGTAAATCTTCAGGACCTTGATTTAGGCAAAGGCTTTTTAAATATGACACCAAAAGCACATGTAACCAAAGAAAATTGAATAAGAACATTTAAGCTGCAAATGATACCATCAAGAAAGTGAAGAGACAATGTACATGTTAGAGAAAATGTTTGCAAATCATATGTCTGATAAGGGGCTTGTATCCAGCATATAGGAAGAACTCTTACTACTTGATAGTAAAAAGATAATTTAGAAGATAGATAGAATGATAGAACAAATGTGGCAAAATTCTGAAAGTGGTAAGTCTAGGTATCTGGGTGGGAGCTATATTGGAGTTCTATATATTATTTTCATACTAATTTTGCAACTCTTTTATAAATTTCAAGTTATTTCCAAATAACAAGTTAAAAAAATAAAACAAAAAGATGAGCAACTCAATCAAAAAATGGGAAAGGGATCTGAACAGACATTCCTCCAAAGAAGATAAACAAGTGACCAATATGCACATGAAAAGATGCTCAACATCATTAGCCATCAGAGAAATGCAAATCAAAGCTACAGTCAGATCCCACTTCACAACCACTAGGATGGGTAGAATCAAGAAGTCAGATAATAAGTGTTGACAAAGATGTGAAGAAATTGGAACCCTCTTACATGCTAGTGGGAATGTGAAACGGTGCAGCCGCTTTGGAAAATAGTTTGGTAGTTCCTCAAGGGGTTAAACGTGGAGTTATGTGATCCAAGTCAATTCCACTCCAAGGCACGTGCTCAAGAGAAATGAAAACATATGTTCACATCAAAACTTGACTGCAGATGTTCACAGCAGCGTTATGCTTGCTGAAAGTGGAAAGAATTTAATGTCCATCAACTGACAAATGGGTAAACAAAATATGGTGTGTACAAACAATGGAATGTTATTCAGCCATAAAAAAGGAATGAACTACTGATACATTCTAGAACATGAGTGAACCTTGGAAACATTATGCTAAGCGAGAGAAGCCGCTTATAAAAGACTACATATTATATGATTCATTTATAGGAAATGTCTGGAATGGGCAAATCTATAGAGACAGTAGATTAGAGATTACTGCAGCTTGAGGGCAGTAGGAAATGGGGAGAGGCTGCTAATGAGTATGGGTTTCTTTTAGGGGTGATGAAAATGTTCTAAAATTGTAGTGATGGTGGCACAATGTGAATATATTAGCAACCACTAGACAGTACACTTTAAATGGGTGGATTGTATGATATGTGAATTATATCTCAATAAAGCCCCTTCAAAAACAGAGATTAAATAACACAGAAGAAGGATGAAGTGGAGGAAGTGGCAGCGGCACGCGGGGAAATATCACAGGCGGTTTTGTCCTCATGTATTTGGTTTCGGTTGCCCTCATGTGCCCAGGTTTGGGGGGGGCCACCTCCCTGCCCGGTCTGGGGACCGTAGGCTCCTCACAAAGGGCCCCGGGCACTACTGACGAATCTCTGACTTTGCTGGGGTGCTGGCATGGGTGACCCCACTCACACAGGAAGGCCCCAGCTCTGGTCCCACAGCCTGAGACCCTCATTTACAGATGAGCAACTGCAGCCAGAGGCTCTGATCAGGGAATGAGTTGCAGAGGGGAAGTGTTGGGCCCGTGCCCTCTCACCTCACCGTTTACTTCAGTTTCTCCAGGAACTTATTTCTCTCATTCTCCCAAGAGGACTGGGGACTTGGCAGCAGGGCTGGGCTAAGTGTGGGGGCTCCCAGGCAGAGGCTCCCAAGTGGCCACACGCAGGTGGATGGACTCACTGTGACAGCACCCAGCCCCAGCACCAAAGGGGGTCTCCCAGCCCCAAGTCTTCTCAAGATTCCCCACTTTCAGGGACCTCTCCCTTCTTGGGGTAGCCCCGGGGATCTGTCCCCAGCCGGGTCTCATGGCCTGGATGTTACCCGCTAGTCCATGACATCTCAGCTCACAGGTCGCCTCCTCCAGGGAGCCCCTCGGACCTCCCTGACCAGCCAGGCCCCCACCCTCAGCCCTGCTGTTCCCTTCCTAGCTCTAACCCTGCTGTCCAGCTCTGCCCAGGCCTCTAATTGTCCTTCCCCCCCATGCGAATGGAAGCCCACTAGGTGCCTCTGGGAACCCCACACCCAGCTGGAGCCACTGGGCAGCCCATTAAGTGGCCACTGTTGTGGGGTTGTTGTGGGGTCAGGCTGAGACATTTAAACAAGATCCCAGCAAGACAGGTTGCCAGGGAAGTAAAGGCTGAGCTTGTGCTGGCTTCCTGGGCAGATGCCCATTTGCACCTGGTGTCTGCCCCCCCGCCCCCAGATGCTGAGACCCTCAGAGGGAGGGAGGGGGGTTCCTTCCGCCATCTGGAAACGGCCTTCCAACCTGTGCTTTCCTGTCTGAGGCCCACCCCAGTCCACAGGAGTGATGACCCTCCCCCACCCAGGACACTGGGTCAGTAAAAGGCCGACCACCTGGTGGGGGTGCTGAGACTTCTGGTCACCTTCAGGCCTGGGACAGGTCACTGGGACAGGTCAAACTTCTACTTGGCTCAGGAGAGCCCCAGGGGCCTTCCCCAGGGCAGGGGGGGACAACCTGCCCCATCCGTGGCCACAGGAGGGTCCCTGGGAGCCAGGACGCCTGTCACTGCCCCCTCCCAGGCTTGGAAGGCAGAAGCCCCTCTCAGCACAGGGGCAGCGACTGGGTCTGCCCTTCCCCTCCCCACCGCAGCCAGGACTCATGTGACCTGGCCCGCCTCCCCCACCTTCCTTCCCCGCATCCCCCCCCCACACTTCTTACCTGCCCTGGGGACTGGGCACCTGCTGTTCCTGGGCCTGGCACCCCCACACACACACCTTCCCAGGCCTCCTCCTCCTCATTCAACTTCACTGTCACCTCTCGGGGAGCCCTCCCATGTACCCCATCTGCAGCAGGGCCCCCCCCCGGGCCGTCCACTCCCACTGCACCCTGCTCCCAGCCTTTATCTCCACCGCAGTGGCGTGGGCGCAGCTCCTGCCCCTTATCTCCGGCTCCCGGTGCCCTGCAGGGGCAGAGGGGACCCTGCCTGCCTGGCTCCTGGTGCTCGGCCCCGGATGTGCCGGCCTGGAGGGGATGGCGGTGAAGGTGCCCCAAGAGGCCACCGCGACGGTCTCAGCACCCCCTGGGCGCCGCCCTCGCCCCCAGCCCCCTCTCCAGTCTGAGCATCTGTCCTCCACGTGGCTGGCAGGGTGGGCCTCAGGGAAGGCTTGGGGCTCCAGGTGGGGGAGACCAGGAAGAGACCCCTTTAGGTGGGGGGACGACATGGGGCCCCCCCAGGCCCGTGGAGGGATCAGCCCACCCCGCAGCCCCTGGTTCCCCCGAGGAGGGCCAGGAGGCCTGTCCACAGGCAGGCTGGGGAGGCCAGGGAGCCACTGTCCAGCGTGGAGGGAAGGGAGCGGTCACTTCCCTTCTGTCCGCCCACAGCCCTAGCTCAAGGAACGCAAAGGGACAAAGACAGCTGAGCAGACGGCAACAGTAATCTTGGAACCCAAAATCAGATGGGCGAACGTCACCGACTTCCCGACTGATAAAGCTGAATCCGGAACTGGCAGTGGGGAAGCCGAGACACCATCTCTGACTCCAAAGAACCCCCAAACTGCTCAAGAAGTCCTTCTCCATGCCCCAGCTCCCCTGTCCGGTGACAAGGACAATCAGCCCTTGCCCCGATATCCCTTTGTTTACTCCCTCACCTCCTGCAGATCCTCACTCAGGAGTCACCTTCTCAGTGAAGCCCCCACCGCCACCCTCCTGGAAGAGGCCACTACCGCCCACGTGCTCTCCTGCTCCCTGGCCTACACCTCATATTTCCGTTGTTTGATTTTTGATTGTCTGGCTCGGCCTGGGGATGGCAGCTCCTTGAGGGCAGGGAGCTCCGCCTGGTTTGTTCACTGCTGTTTCTCCAGAGCCTGGAGCCATGCCGGGCACCTGGTGGGCTCCGTGAACAGTTGACAGGTGTTACAGGTGAAGGCACCGAGGCACAGAAGGGGGTTGGGCGGCTGCGACAGGCGCACCAGGGTCTCCCCAGGCCTGTGTCCCGAGCTCCCAGATCCTTCCAGCACATGCTGGTTGTTATTTTCATTATTATCCATCCATCTGGAAGACTGAGTGTTCTTGCAATATCTTCTTGCTGAGAAGGCAAATATTCAAAAATACTTTGACAATGGCATTCTGAAGTTCCCCAAGGCCGTGTGAAATGCCAAAAATGATGTGACTAATGAGTGCCAGGGTCTCTGGCACCTGTGCATCCCGGGGACAGGGCAGCGAGGCCGAGACCCTCGGGGCACTGTGCCAGGAAGGTCTGGGGAGAATCCCGGGGTAAGGGTGGAGCCTCCAGCCCAGGGCTAGGCCTGAGAGCCCTGAGCCTGTGTCAGGGCTTCTTGGGGCCTCAGTTTCCCCATTTGTTAAATAAGGGGGGCTTTCACCTCCAATTCATTTGATCTGCTCCAGCGAGCTTCCACACCCAGGTCCTAGAGGATGGGAACGACACGTACAGAGGTGGCTGGATTTGGTTGGGCACGATTCTTTCTGACACACGTGTGACCGCAATTCCTGGGTTTCATTCTTAAATTCGGAAACTCCCAGAGAAGCGAGCCACGTCCATTTTAAACCCACACTCAGGCTCCTTTATTCTTTAAGTAAGCGCCACACATCTTGAGTGCTACTGTAGCCAGTTGCTGGGGCCAGAGGAGTTGACATCGCCGGCCCACAGCACCCTCCCTGCAGGGCCCGTGCCTCGGGCCCCTCACCAAATCCCCATCCCTGGGTCATCCTCCAGGGTCAGGCCTCTGTCATCACAGTCCCTTTGTGGCCGGGTTTTATGTGACCCCAAGAACACCCCCGGGAGCCTGTGGGGCAGGGTCTTCACTCCCATTTGACAGATGAGGCCCCAAGAGGGGAAGTGACTTGTTCAAGATCCCATGGGAAGTCCTGGCAGAACTAGAACTGAACTCTGGACCTTCTGACCCTCGGCTGGACGCGTCCATGGATGCCAGCTGTTACGGTTTGCTAGAGCTGCTGGGATGCAAAATACCGAACAGATCGGCTTTAATAAAAGGGGTTTATTTGGCTACAAGTTTACAGTTCTAAGGCCATAAAAGTGTCCAAACTGTGGCATCAACACAAGGATACCGTCACTGCAGAACAGATGATGGCATCCAGAACACCTCTGTCAGCTGGGAAGGCACGCAGCTGGCATCTGCTGGTTGTGTTTCAAAATGATTTTCTCCAAAATGTCTCTGGGCAACTCCCTCAGCTCCTGTGCATCCTTTCTTCTTTCTCCCAGGGCGTCTCTGTCTAAGCATCTGGGGGTCCTCTGTTAGCTTCTCTGGGGCAAACTCTGGGCTTCATTTCTAAGCTTAGCATCTCCAAACATCCTTCTATTTGCAATTCCAGGTGTCTCTTAAGCATCTCTGTTGGCTCCAGCTCCCTCAGTTTCTGTGTGTCTTGGCTTAGTATATCCTAAGGTGGACTTTTTCATCTCTCTGTTCTCTGTGTGAGCTCCCTTTAAAGGACTCCAGTAAACTAATCAAGACCCACCCTGAATGGGCAGGGTCAAATCTCCATGGAAACATTCAATCAAGATGTCCCACCCCACAAGATTGGATTAAAAGATCATGGCTCTTCTGGGGGACATAATATATCCAAACCAGCGCACCGTTGAGCCTTGAGAACTGGGAAGGGCAGATCCACATCCAGCTCACAGGGTCCTCCTGGATCCCTCTAGGCTCAGGGTCAGCGGAGAATAGCCAGAAGGGCCTGGCATAAACAGAGGGCAGGAGGTGGGCCACCACAAAGGACCTCCCTCCAAACACCAATTTTACTAAGCCACTCCGCTGCTCCAGAACCCCCCATGGCTCCCTATTGCTGAACTGCACCAACCCTAACTGCCCTAGCATCACTGTAGAAACCCAGGTGTGTCTCCTGTCTCCCTCCAATCCAGAGGCAGCTGAGCAGTCTCCAGGTCCTTCCAGTGTTCCAGACACATTCCCACCTCTGCACCTGTGCCTGGTCTGGGCTCTCCATCTGGAGCCCCCTTCCTCCTCACAAAGACAAAGTCCCCGCCCTCCAGCAGCTCACGGCTTGCGTGGGGAAGCAAATAGGTCTATAAGCAACTAGAACAGAATGAGGCAGCTGTGCCTCTGCAGTGTTAGAAAGTTAGAGAGCAATGGAAGCTGTTGATTTTTTTAATCATTTTTTTTTATTGTAGAATATAACATATATACATAGAAGTGATAACTTTCCAGGTGCAATTTAACAAGGAGTTAGGGAGCAAATTTCAAAGAATGTTATGGGTTATAGCACCTTGGTCTCAGTTATTTCCTTGGAAGCTGCTGATTGTCCAGGTCAGGAGAGACCTCAGGGCTTCCAAGCAGAGAACAGGTAGGAGTTCATTCCAGGCGGGGGCAGCCTGTGCAAGGCCCCAGGGAGGGAAAGGACATGATGTGTTCCTGGAAAAACATCCAACAGGGCCCGAGCCCAGGCTCGGTGTGGAGCAGACGAGGTTGAGGGACATGAAGGTGCCAGAATGCCAGGCCAGGATGGCTGCCCTCGATCCTTTAGGATGGGGTTTGACAAGCAGGGGCCTAAGAGCCAAATCCAACCCACAAGCTGAAAATGTTTTTTGTTTTTTGTTTTACATTTTTAAATGGTTGAAAACAAAAGCAAAAGAACATTAAATGAAATTTAATGGAAAATTAAATGAAATTTAAATTTCAGTGTCCATAAGTAAAATTGTACTGAGATCCAGTCATGCCCATTTGTTAACATATTATTTGTGACTGTTTTTACCCTTCAAGAGCCAAGTTGAGTAGTTACAACAGAGACCTGATAGCCCCCAAAGCCTAAAATATTTACCCCTGGCCCTTTCTAAAAAGTTTGCCAACCCCTGCTCTAGGAAGTGGCCACAAGCCAAAGCAATGTTTCTCAAAGGGGATTCCAGGGAACACCCACCCCATGAGATGCTCTATGAGAAAAGGGTTCCTCAGTCAAATAACTCTGCCCTGCTCTGCCTGCTGCATCCCACTCTTAATGAAGTAGTAAGGGCACTGAGAAGTCCTGCAGGAAAGAAAGTTCTTTAACTCCTGTGAGTCATCAAGAATGTTTACAAATATTCAGACCCTCTCTTTCCAGGCCCGTAGGAGGATCATATGTCCCCTTGAAGTTAGGCAAGGCTGTGTGACTTGCTTTGCCACTGAAATCTGAGTGGGAGTGACCTGTGTTATCCCTGGGCAGAAGCTTTAAGAGCCTCTTCATCTTTCCCTGCCGTGGCAACCAGAGAAGCTCCCCGAGGACCTGTGAGGGGCATGAAGCAAGAGCAAGAAATCAATCCCGTGCCACACCAGTAAAAAACAGGCAGAGGACCTAAATAGGTATTTCTCCAGAGAAGATATATGAATGACCCATAAGCACACGAAAAGATGCTCAACATCATTAGTCATTAGGGAAATGCAAATCAAACCCACAATGAGGGGACCTAGTGATAGACGATAGTGAGGGGGAATAATAATCTAATATGTTCAGATATGTCAACAAGGGTGATTTCAAAGGGATGGGGGGATGATTGTTAAAAGAAAACACGAGATGCTACCTCACACCCACTAAGATGGCTAAAATAATTTAATAAAAGAGATATAATAACAAGTGTTGGCAAGGATGTGGAGAAATTGGAACCTTCATGCATTGCTTGTGAGAATATAAAATAGTGTAACCACTTTGGAAAACAAACTACCTGTCCCTCAAAAAGAAAAACATAGAATTACCATCTCACCTAGAAATCTCACTCCTAGGTATATAACCAAGAGAAATGAAAACATATGTCCATGCAAAAACTTGCAGGTAAGTGTTCATAGCAGCATTATTCATAAGACCAAAAGAGTAGAAACAACTTAATATCCATAGACTGATGAATCATTAAACAAAATGCTGTATATCCATACAATGGAATGTTACTCGGCCATAAAAAGAAGTGAAGTACTGATTCATACCACGACATGGGGGAACACCGAAAAGATTTTGCTAAATGAAAGAAGCCACTAATAAAAGACCATGCACTGTATGATCCCATTTATATGAAATGTCTGGAATAGGCAAGTCTACAGAGACAGAGAGTAGACTCGTGGTTGCCTGGGGCTGGGAGTTTGAGGGGAAATGGGGAGTGTTTCAGTTTGGTAAAGCTGTCAAAATGCAATATACTGAAAATGGATTGTTTTTTACAATGGGGGTTTATTGGTTCACAAATTTACAGTTCTAAGGCCATGAAAATGTCCCAATTAAGGCATCAACAGGAGGATACCTTCTCTGAAGACAGGCTGCCGGCATCCGGGGCTCCTCTGTCATGTGGGAAGGCGCGTGGCTGGAGTCTGCTGATCCTCTCCCGGGGTTAGCTTCTGTTTTCCGTGACTTCTGTCTTAGCTTCTCCCAGGGACAAACTCTGGATTACGTATCTCAGCTCCTCTGAGCCCTCTCCAAAATGTGTCTGCCTTTTATTGTCTCACAGAGGACTCCAGCAAGGGGACGGAGACCCACCTGGAATGGGCGGGGTCACGTCTCCATGGAAACACCGTAATCAGAAGGTCCCACCTACAACAGGTCCGCTCCACAAGAGTGGATTAAAAGAACATGGCCTTTTTGAGTTTACTGCTATGCACAAAGCATGGAGATCTGAAGGCCATAAATCTGTCTCCCTGAACTGGAGAAACTTTCAGTGTTTTACGGCATTTAAACAAAGGCAGGCAGACTTAGGATAATGAGCAAGGTGGTCAGTTTCTAGACTGACTTAGAACATGTCCTTTTGTGGGGAACATAACAGATCCAAACCACACAGGGAGTGACTGCTATTGGGTATAGGGTTCCTTTTGGGGGTGACAAAAATGTTCTAAACTTGCTTGTGCTGATGGTTGCACAACTGTCTGCATATACTGACAGCCACTGAATTGTACAACTTTAAGGAGGTGAATTGAATAGTATGTGAATTATGCCTCAATAAAGCTTTTATGTACAAAATCTGTAGGCAATAAAGAATTTTGAGCTGGAAAACAAGAAGATGCTGGGGTCGTTTGTTACTGCCACATTGCCTAGCTCATCCTAACTAATACACCTTCCTTTTGCCTGTTTTGTTTGGCACTAATAAGTGCTAACTGTGTCCTATAGACTTGAAAAATGCTGGTCACGAGTTTGAATGAGCTCATAGGGCTAAGATGGGTTGGAGCAGGAGGAGGGAGTAGTCAGGACGGGAAGATGATAAAACATTCACTCATTCAGTCATTCAGCACGTGTTCATTAAGCACCAACTCTGCCAGGTCTCAGGCTGGGGTTGGGGGGAAACAAGTGCCTCTAAAGAACTGCCCAGACCATTTGTTAACATCACAGCACTTAGCTTGGGTCCATCTTTGGACCAAAAGCATCCTCCTGCTCTTGAGCTCACTGAATCCTCTATACAGATGGGAAAGAGCCCCTCAGAAAGGTGAAGTGACTTGCCCCAAACCACACAGCAAGTGGGCAGCAGGGCTGACTGGCAATCCCTGGCCTCGGTCCCCCACTGGGCAGTGGAGGCTCTGGCCTCAGTGGGCCCCAGACCCCAAGTCTGAGAAAGCTCCTGAGTGAGTGCACCCGGGAGCCCCCTCTCCTCCCCCAGTCCTGCCCTGGAGGACAGCTGTGGCATCCTGGAGAGACTGCCTGGAGGCCACAGTGCTGGGGGCAGCTGAATCCCCAAAGAAAATTGCACCCATTGTGGCGCCCCATCAATTTTCTAGTGCAGCCAAGGACATAGAGCTGCCCTTCTCTCAGGGCTCTGGCCTGGGGCTGAGGGGATCAGGCCATGTGCAGAACCCCTCCTGGGTGTCTCCAATCCAAGTACAGGCTTCATTCATGCACTCCCCAAGTGCCAGCCCAGTGCCAGTCACCTGGAGGCCCACAATGGCATTCGCTCGGTGAGGGCAAGAGCCTGATGCCTGGCCACAAGTCTCGCCTTCTGCCAGACACTCCAGTCCAACCCTTAAGTTATCTGACCACAACCTGCCCAGCTCCAAGCTCCAAGCTCTTCGATGGCTCCCAGGCACTTCCAGGAGCAAGTGCCAAGCTCTTCAGCCCGGCGTTCGAGGCCTGCCCGATCCTGTGCCTGCTGGCTTCTCCTGCCTCTTCCATCACATGCCCAGGGCTCCCAAAAAAGGAGCCTGACCCCAACCTGTTCCGGAATGGGCTCTGCCCAATGCCATCCCTCCCTTTTACATACGCTTTCCCTCACCTGGGATGCCCCTCCCTACCTTGGCCACCTCGGGCAGGGCCTCCAACTTGGGAGGGATGTGTGCCAAGCCCTGGGTGTGGATGGGGAGGCCGGGGGGAGAGGGTGTTGCAGAGAGGCCCCTGGGCTCTGGCTCTGGTTGGGGGAAGGTGTGTGGAGGTCAAGGAGCTGGGATCCAACGTGCAGGACGAGGCAGAGCCCACCCAGCAGAGCACCAGCCGAGAGCCAGGCACTTGCCGAGCGCTCCCCACGTGTTAGCGGCTGGACCCCCTGGAGCCATCCTGCGGCTCCTTCCCCTTTGTGGATGGGTATAAGCTGAAGTCCAGCCTGGGGCGTGGCCTGGTCAGGGTCATAGAGTGGGAAAGTGGCCGAGGAGACTGCAGGCAGCCCCACTCCAGAGATCACGGGGCCACTTTCCCTCCCTCGGCCGAGCTGCCCCGGCTCCTGCCCAGCTCTGGTGGACTCCAGGGCAGCCTCAGGACCCACCCCTTGCCATCTGAGGGCCTCAGTTTCCCCATCTGGTCAATGGGGTGATGAACCCAAGGTCTCTTCTACTTGGAGGACACTCTCTAGTTAGCTCCACAAACACTCCAGGCCACGGCTGCTCACCTGGTGCCAAGACCCGGCCCGGTGTCAGGACCTAGACGGACAGAAGGATGCTGTCTCCAACAGGCTGTGATGGGGTGCTGTCAGGGGGGCCACAGAGCTGCAGGAGGGGTGTGTGCACTGAGAGGCGAAGATGAGCAGTGGTGTGCCATGCAGACGAGGGTGGGAAGGGCATTCGAAGCCCAAGGAACAGCATGTCAAAGGCAGCGGGCAGGCAGCGGGGTGAGCACAGCCTCTGCCCTCGGAGGCCCAGCAGTGCAGACAGACAAGCCACTCCCAGGCCATTTCAGAAGCTGGGGGGTGGGGGGGAAGGGGCATGACGGGGACAGGGTGAGGCCTCCAGGGAAGAATTTCCAATGTCTGGGCAGCGGGTCCTGAGCCACTGAGACCCGGAACAGCAGAATTGGGTGAGCCCCGTCCGCCTCGGCCTGGAGGGGGCCCGATGCCCTGGGACCACTGCCTGCACGTTATGCCCGGCAGCTGCCTCAGTTACCCGTTTTGTCATCAAAGCTGAAGACTCATTTACCACCACTAAGTAAATTACAATATGGCACTCCATCATTTACGGCAGCCTTATTCAGGCTGGATATTTTAAAAATCAGACATCACTTTGGTGCATATATAAAAAAAGAAGACAGAAATGAAACAGTTGGTGAAGGCATCCCTAAAGCGGCTGTGTATTCAGGGTCTGAAGCTTCTGAATGGCATTCTGGCGGTGTCGTCAGTGTCCCTGTTTCCGGTGTAATATCAGTCTGTGCCGTTGAGAGCATGGGTGACATGGCGTTTCTAAAAAAGATGCTCCAGTGTTGTCTCCAGGACTTTCCTCAAAGCCATGGACAACCAGTCTGTTCGTTTTAATACTTTCTTTTTCTTCTCGAGGTGAAATTCACATAGCATAAGATTATTAACCATTTTAAAGCGAACAATGTAATAACATTTTGTACATTCCCAATATTGTGCCGATGCCACTTCTACTGGTACCCAAACATTTCCATCACCACAAAAGAAAACCCCGTCCCCATTAAGCAGTTAACTCCCCATTCCCCTCCCTCCATCCCTTGGCAATTACCAGTTTGCTTTCGATCTCTGTGGAGCCCCATCCCTGCTGTCACGAGCATGAGAACCTTACCCCTTTTCATGGCTGAATAGTATTTCACCTCACCCTGAGCTTTCCTGATCTTCCCAGAAGGGGTCTCTGGAAGAGATTCAGACAATGACCGAGTATCCTGTTCGTTTGCTGTTGAGGGGGCAGCTGTATGGTCAGGTCATGTTCCTGCAGATGATGACAGTCGTGCCCCCACTGCCACTGGCCAACATGACTCAAAGAAACACCCTGATTTTAGATACATTGAACTGTGGATGAGAACTGAAGTCATCCTCACCCCCACACCTGAGGGAGCCCTGGAGTCACCCTGATGCCAGGGGAGGAAATCAAGCCCCAAACAGTTAAGGTGTGCCAGGGCCTCACAGGTGCTGAGGAGCTTGCTGACGCCGCACCTGACCTGCTCTGCCTGGGTCTGCGTCTGGGGGGCTCTGGGGGGGCAGTGACCAGGCCAGAGTCCTCTGGTCTGGCCCAGGGATCCCTTCTGCTCCCTGCAGCTGCTTCTCAGGTGCACTCAGCACACACAGGTATGTGCAGCCCAGAGGGGTGGGTGGTGACTGGAGCAAAGCCTTGGAGATCGTGGAGCTGGGAGAGGCTGGGGTGTAAACCTCTGGCCATCCCCTTTTACAGATGGGGAAGCTGAGGCCCAGCTTGGGGTCAAGGGCTGGGCCAGCATCCCCCAGCCTGTGACTACAGACTGACGGAGCTCTTGGGAAGATGTGAGATGGCCTGGGTGGCCCACCTGCCAGAAGGGCACCATTGTCTTGAAGTGGAGCCACTCCCTGTCCTTGGACTGTGGTGGGTGCTGAAGGCAGGGCCAGCCCAAGAGAGGGGGACTTGGGCCCCGACTCAGCCTCTGCAGCCCAGGATGAGTGAGTACCCTTTGTCCAACAAGGGGAGAGGGGCCAAAGCCTGCCCCAAGGAAGCTTCTCCAGAAGGAAGAAGTCTGGTGTGGTTCCCTTTGGGAGCCCTGGCCTGGTCTAGTAAAGCCTCTAGGGTATTGAGAAAGCAAAGCTAAATCTTCTGGAGCCTTCTCGGGCCTCAGTGCCCCAGGCGCCCAAGGCAGCTGCATTCCAGCCACGGCCACGCCCAGAGGTGGCTGTGTGGGAGGCCACTTCCGCCCGAGGGCTCCCTGCCTCCCCTCCCAAAGTGCAATCAACACTGGCCCTGCTGGCCTGCCAGGGGTCCCTCTTGGCTTTGCTATGTGCCCCGAGCCAGGGCACCCTGGCATCCCCCTGACAGAGCCTGGCAGGAAGGAGGGAGGGAAGGAGTGGGGAAGTGGGCTGAGTCCCGGGGGAACCCCTTCCAGATCCTGCAGTCTAGGCTGGGCCCAGCAGCCCCCAGGCCGCCTTGCTGCCTCCCCACCCCTGGGCAGCCTGAGGGGGACGCCCCCAGACCCTACCTCAGCTCTCTCAGCCCAACCCCACCTGGTCCCCTCTGCGGAGAAAGCCCCTCAGCTGGCCCTGCCGGGGCTGGGTCTCAACGCAGGACATGTCACCCCCAGCCCCTCTCAGCCTGACCTGAAGCCCAGGTGACCTCCCCCTTCCACCTGCCAGGCCAGTCTCCTCCTCTGTACATTTGGGAGGAGGCTGAGCCCCTCAGAACTCAGCACCCCCGCCCCAGATCCCCATCCCCACCCCCACAGGCCTTTCGGCCTTTATTCGTGGGGAGGGAGGACGGCAAGGGAGAGAAAGGAACCGCCAAGCGCAGCGATAAGCAGGAGGAGCGGGTGCCACTCGGCCCGCGCTGCCCAGATAAGGAAACTGAGGTCCGGAGACAGCGGCACTGGCCCTCGGCCCCTCCCCAAGGGGGTCGTCCCGCGAGCCCGGAGCTTCCCTCCCGCCGCCCCGTTCGCCGGCGGCCGCGGGTTCTTTGTCTCCCGCGGTCACCATGACGACGGCTCCCGTCTGCGCGCAGTGGCCGCGCCGCCGCCTCCGGCCGCCGGCGGGATTTCTCCCTCGGGTGGGGTGCGCCGCGGGCCGGGAGGGGTCCCTGAGGCCCGGGGGGTCGCCTCCAGGCCTGGCCTCAGTTTCCCCGTCTAGCACATGCGCGCGCTGTGAAGGAAAAGCCGCGTGAGGGAGGCGGGCAGGACCCCGAGGGCCCC
>KN193555.1:43515-55008 GCA_000164785.2 Choloepus hoffmanni
CGGGTCCCGGCCTCCCCGCGCGCGCTCCCGCCCGGGTCACTCGGGGGCGATTCCACGTGGTCGCTGGAAGGTCGCGGGGGCGCGTCCTCGCCGCCGCTGGCCGCGCGCCTGGGCCGACCGCGTGGGGGCATCTTCTGAATAAAACGTGGTGACTCGAGTGAATTCACTCGGGAAATGCCGGCCCCTGGGCAGGCCCGGGCTGGGGCTGGGGCCGGGGCCGCGGCGGAGAACCCCGGGTGGTACCCCCAACTAGGGCCGCGCCAGGAGGCAGCAGGGAAGGGCATGTCACGCTGAGGGAACCGCATGGGCAAAGGCCCAGAGCCGGAAGTCGGGGGCCCTGGCCCAGCTGAAGGGGAGGCGCGGGGGCAGCGGCCGGGGAGACGTGGGGCTGGGGCCTGGGGGCTGCGCCCCGCGCTTGGTGTAATGCTTTGGGACAGCTGTCTTGAAGGTCTCTATTTTTTTTCTGCAAATTGTGTAGCCGGTCCTACGCGCGGACAATTCAGAGCCTAGGAGGGCTTTAAGCAGGAGGGCGCCCGTGGTCAGATGGAACCGTGGAGACGCTCAGTTGCGCGGTGGCAAATTGAGGGGAAGGCGCGGGCGGCCCAGTGGTTGGAGCCGGGTGGGAATTCAGCCCTGCGCGTGCGGGCGGGCGGCGGGAAGGCGCTGCTTGTGGCCCCGCAGCCCCGGGTGTAAATGGGGGTGGCTGTTCCTAGAACCTGCCGTTTGGGGGATTGAGTTACTGCGCGCCGAGCTTGGGGGCAGCGCTGGGCCGGGCCGGCTAATTTCTCCCTCGTTATTCTCAAAGAAGGGTACGGGGTGGAGGGAGATGCTGTGGCGGTGGGAGGGAAAGAAGCGGGGCCTGCATCGGGAGAGTGCCGGGTCCCGGGGTGCAGGCCGCGGGGCTCTCTCCTGCCCACGTGGGCGCCCGGCACCGCATGCGGGGCGGCAGCCGCCGTCTTCCGGGACAGTCCAAGGCCCAAAGCTGGGGGGTCCCCGCGACCCCTTGGCCAGAGCCGGGCATGGCAAGCTATCCGGGTCGCTGCTGAGACAGAAGCAGGGGGCAGATCCGTGGGTACAGCCCAGTCCCATCTCGCGGAAGCGGAAAGCAAGGCCATGGTGGCCGAGTACCCGGCGCCGGAGGCGAGCTGTATCTCCTTAGCCCGGCCTCCTGCACGTGGAGCACAGGGCAGGCGTCCCCGCCGTCCCCTCCACCCTCGGGGGCAGCTCCGGCGGGCCCGGCTTCACCGAGAAGAGCAGGAACCAGGCCGCAGCCAATCAGGGCGAGCATCCCGGGGCACTGCGATTGGTTCCGGGCGGGCACGTGACCTTCCAGCGCGGACCCCCTCCGAGATCCCCCGGGACGCTTTCCCAGCTCCGCCTGCTGCGGACAGGAGGCCGGGGGCTCCCCGCGGCTTTGGGCCCCGCAGAGTCTCCTTAGCCCGCTCCCGGGCTCACCCTGCTCTGTATTCTTCATTTTTTCGTTCATTCATTCAGTAAAAATCTATGCATCAGGGTCTGGGGGTGCCTCCCAGAACAGAACAAAGACCCCCGCCCCGCCCTCGAGGGGCACTGAGGCCACCAGGGGTACCCCCACCCCCACCCCTGCACCCTCCCCTGCCCCGTGGTTAGCTTATCAAACTTAAGCAGCCCCCACCCCTCTAGTCTGCTGAGGTCCTCTCAGAATGCAGCTGTATTTCCCTGCCCTTCCTCTCCACAGATGTTGCACGCCCTTAATTGTGGGCCACTGACTCATTAGTCATCAATTTATAGGGGACACCAGCATTTTCTTTCATTTATGTAAGAGTGTCCCATGGTAGCGTGCACCCATTTAAAGTACTTCTCGAGTTTTGACCAATATGTGCATCTGTGTAACCAGACCAGACATGATATGGAAACTTCCTGTCACCCCAAATATTCCTTCATGCTCCTTCGGAGTCAATCCTCCCACACACACTTCCGGCCACAGATCTGCTTTCCATCTCTGTAGATTGGTCTTGCCTGTTCTAGAGCTTGTATAAATGGAATCGCAGGATATGTCCTGGTTGTATGAGAATTCTTTCTTTCCCTCGGCATAGACGGTGGTGGTGTGTGTAACCGTAGTTTGTTGATTTTCATTCCTGAAAATGTTTTGTTTTTTTTTTTTTCCTTTTTAACTGTGTGTTGTTGTTACTTGTGTTTTGTTTGTACATCTTGCTCTCTGGAACAGAGGGAGCCTGGCTGTGAGGATGAGCACACAGAATGGATCTGAATCCACGCGAGTCGGATCCCATCGTGAACTACTCTATCTCACCCAGCTGGCAGCTAAGCATTTGGTCCATGTTTAGAGACCCAAAGTTCACAGAGCCTGTTACTCCCCCTTTACCCCTGGGATGGACTCCCAACAGGAAGGAGGGGATCTCTCCGTGGCTAACAGGTGCAGGGGCCCACACCTCCCTGCAGAACGATTATGGTTTTATCACAGTAAAAGGACAGAATAACAAGAAGCCAAAAGAAGAGGAGCCGGCGAGGGCTAGGCGGGTGCGGTCCTCTGAGCTCCCTCCAGGGGCAGCCTGGGCTCCCTCAGTCACGGACGTTCCTGGGAGCTTCCAGGGCTCCAAGTTTATTCTCACTCAGTAGGGTGCTTGATGGAATCGAGTAGCGTTTCCTGTTATGAATATACCTCATTTGTTTATGCATTCACCAGTTGGATATTTGGGTTGTTTCCAGTTTGGGGTGATTATGAATAAAGCAACAGCATTTAAAAAAATTAAACAAAACACTATAGTATTTGATAAGGGTGAGCGCTGTTTTGTGAACTTCTGTCCTGTTTCTGTCTTTGACTACGTGCCTGCGGGGGTTGCTGGGTGGCACATCATCCCTCCTGCCGCAGTAAGCCCTCGGGAGGGCTCCCTGGCTGGGGGCAGGTAGGGGGTCCCCATAAGTACAGGCAGGCCTTGCTCTGGGTGAGGGTGGCAGTGCGGAGGTGGTCTGGGCCCCCCACTCCCTCTGACCCTGCCCTCCCTCCAGCCTTGGTATTCAGCAGCCTCCCTCCCGGCCTTCCTGCGTGGGAACTCCCCCGCTCCACACACACAACCCCCGCTAGGTCCCAAGCCCTGGTTGGGGGTGGTGAGGGGGGCTGCAGGGGGTGCCCAGCCACCTCCTGCACTCAGGCTTGTGATCCACCTTCTAGACTCTGTGTCCCTGTCGGGCTCCCCCGCTGGATTTGGCCAAGCCACCCCCAGGCTCCAGAGGAAGGGGGCCACCTGACCCACCCCAGGTTGCAGGGTATGGGGGGCAAGGCTGAGAAATTGGGGGCTGCTGTGCCCCTTGTTTGGATGAGGAAGTTGAGAATTGGAGCCCAGGGCCGCCACAGGAGGTGCAGTGGAGCCACAGGGGCGGCTCAGACCCTGAAACCTTTACCCCCCTCCACCCACCCCATTCACGTCGGTTCAGGCACTTTCCTTCACAGCCCAGTCCACGTACCCCTCCTCTGCGAGGGCCCTGCTCTCCTTTTTCTGTCCCCTTGGCTGTCTCCTGCCTCCTCTCCTGTGACAGGGGTGCTGTCCATCACCCCCATTTTACAGGCAAGAAAACTGAGGCACAGAGAAGTTATGCCAGTTGCCCAAGGCCACACAGGAAATAAGTGGTAAAACCAGAATCACCCTGGCGACTGCTGTGCTCCAGGCACTGTCTCGGCCAGTGCCCCGCCACGACCCTATGCCCTCGGAGGGGGCCAGGCACCCCCAGAAATCCCTTTCTCCCCCCATCTCTCAATACCATTCCTCCCCTGGCCTTCTCCTTTACCCCCAAACCCCCTCCAAATGTTCAGGCCACACATCTCCTGGCCTGTGACAATGTCCCCAACTGGACCCGGGCCCTCAGATCATGATCCTCCCTGCACAGGGGGCAAAAGAAAGCCCGGCAGGGGGTGCAGAGGTGCCCACGGCAGCAGGGCCTGAGAGAGCCCATTGCCAGAGCCTGGGGCGCGAATGGGGGTCTCCCCATGTAGGACCCCGTGTGGGAGCCAGGCGCTCTCCCTGTCTTCGTGTGGAACGGGCTCCTAGGTGGGGGTGCTGGGTGAATCCAGAGCGTGAGGCCAGGGGTGCAGAGAGAGAGGCCAGAAGGAGAAACAACAGGGTCCGGAAGGACAGTCGGACAGCCTAACGGTGGTCGCTGAGGGAGGGTGCTGCTTTCCCAAGGCATCTCCTGCCTTCCATGTTTTTAACAGAAGCATTTATGACTTTGATAAAAAGAAAGTTATTCCGAAACCTACTGAATCAAAACAAAACAAAACCTGGTGGAGCCTTCAGAGTCTCCTCAAGTGATATCTATGGAGTTGGGGGGGGGTCCCGTGGGGATGGATCCCACCCTGGGCCTGCGCCTCCTCCATCTTCCCATGGAGAGATCCTAACTCTCCCCCCCAACCCCACCACTGTCCCCCCAAATCCATCCAGCCCCAGAGCTCCCGAGCTCCAGGCCTCCCAGTCTCCAGGGAGTTACCGTATTCTCCCCATGGAAATTCTGATTACCATATTCCCTCAAGTATGCGCCAGCTCTAGTGTCCCCAGGGGCTCCTTTTCTTCCCCAGGATCCCTTCTTTGGAACGGATGCCCCCCTCAACCTGAAGCTCACGATTGTCAGGGTGTCTGGGGACCCCACCGTTCCCTCTAGAGGACGCTTCTCTTCCTTGTTTCTTTCTCTCTTAACGAATGTTTTTATACAAGTAACACAATAGTTGGCAGTTTATGCACACGGTATGTGCAGAATTTTAAAAGACAAATAGGTTGAAATGAGAAGCTGCAGGCCCTCTCCACCTGCGCTGCCCCCAGTCTTTCTCCCAAGAGGCAACCACTTTCAACTCTTCTGGCTGCTGTTCTGAATTTTACCTCCATGTTCATATATAACATGCTGTGCTGCTGCTATTTGATTTATCGATTGGTACAGTGTTAGCAGATATACAAATACGCCTTCCCATTTTAACCATTTTAAAGTGTGCACTTCAGTGGTGTTAATTGCACTCACAATACTGTGCCACCCACCATCAACACCAGGCATTACCAAAACTTTTCCATCCCCCCCAAACAGAAACTCCACACCCGCTAAGCTAGAACTCCCCAGGCCCCTCCGCCGCCCCTGGTGGACTGTAATCTTCTTTCTGTCTCTACGAACTTGCATATTCTAGTTACTGCACATAGGTGAGATCAGACACTATCTGTCCTTTGTCGTCCAGCTTATTTCACTCATCACGAGGTCTTCAAGGTTCATCCAAGAGAGTTTAGCTTCTCCCGCCCCTCCCTTCAACACCTCCAGGCGTAGACTCTCCCTGGGTCACCTCTCCTTGCTGACATAAAGCAGGTTTGGGTTAAGTCACTATTCAGTTGTCCCATCACTATGATTTCATAAATATTGTTGGCTGCTGAGCCAAGTAGTGCAATGCCCTCTGGTTCTATTTCCTTTGTGGTGTAGCTTTTAGTTTTTCCTTAAGTTAATAATTACTTTTGTACCCCCCCCACCCCCAGTGTTCATGCCCTTTCATGGCCCCGCCCCTGGACTATGGGCATCACCTGTGACTTTCTGTAACCATAAAATATGACAAAGGCGACAGGACATATGAAATTATATGACACGAGAGTGGAACATGCATCTTGCTGGAGCCTAACTCCCTGTCTGGCTTGGAAGGAGCACGTTGCTATGCCAGAGGCAGCCAACATCAAGAGGGCCATGTGACAAGGAAACATCTGTGGCCTCCAGGAGCCAAGGGCAGGTGCTGGAGGCAGCAAGAAACTGAAGCCGTCAGTGCTCCAGCAGCCAGGAACTGACTTCTGCCGACTTCGGTGACCTTGGGAGTGGGGCCTTCCCCGGGCGAGCCTCGGATGAGACGGCATCCCAGCTGGCGTCTCCATGCAGGCTGGTGAGACCCTGCCCAGAAATCCCAGGAAGCTGCACCCAGACTCCCGACCCGCAGGAACCGTGAGATCATAAACATGTGTTATTTGAAGCTGCTAAGCCTGGGTGGTAATCCGTTGTACAGCAATAGGTAGCTGACCTGTTGAGCTTTCTTTTACCCATTTCTGACTCTTCCCAGGGCTCCACAATTACTCAGTGGCATTCTCTGTGCATTAACATAGTCCCACGCCTTCCCCCACATTTTCCTTCTCCTACATCAACCCCCGCTGGTTGCTCTCTAGGCCTGCGGCACAGCTTCTGTTGACCTGGGTTTCCCTTCACCTCTCTCCTGGGGTAGACTCCTGTTTCCTGGATCCTGAGTCTTTTTCTTGGTTTCTACCCTCATTTTACTAGAGAACATCCTCTGGTAGCTTCCTGAGAAAGGGTGCATGGGAGATAGATTTCAGGAATCCTTGTATGCCTGAAAAGGTCTTTATCCCAACCTCATGCCTGGTGCCAGCTTGGCTAGCTATAGGATTCCAGATTGGAAATCCTTTTCCCCCAGCATTTAGAGACATTTCCCTGTTGCCTTCTAGCTTCTGGTGCAACTGCTGAGAAGCCTGTTCCAGTTTGCTAGAGCTGCCCTTTGCAAGATACCAGAAATGGATTGGCTTTTATAAAGGGAGTTTATTTTGTTACAAAATTTATAGTCCTAAGGCCATAAAAGTGTCCATACTAAGGCATCAACAAGAGGATACCTTCACTGAAGAAGGGCCAGTGGCATCCGGAACACCTCTGTCAGCTGGGAAGGCACGTGGCTGGCATCTTCTGTTCCTTTGTTCCCAGGTTGTGTTTCAAAATGGCTTTCCCCAAAATGTCTCTGGATCTCTCTTAACTTCTTCAGCTCCTGTGCATCTAAGCTTGGGATCCTCTCTTAGTTTCTCTGGACCAAACTCCTGGCTAGCAACTCCAAATGTCTCCATGCATCTCCAAGTGTCAGCATCAGTGTCAGCTCTTAGCTTCTCTCCAAAATGTCCCTCTCAGATGCTCTGAGCTCTTTCTCTTTGTGAGCTCCAGTGATTAAATCAAGACCCACCCTGAATGGGTGTGCTCCATATCTCCACGGAAACAATGTAATCAAATGCTTTGCCCACAGTTGATTGAGTCACATCATCTCCATGGAAACACTCAGTCAAAATATTCTAACCTAATCAACACTAATACATCTACCCCCACAAGACTGCAATAAATAATATGGGGTTTGGGGGGACACAGTATATCCAAACTGGCACAAAGCCCACAGCAATTCTGACCCTCAGTGCTTTACATGAGACTTGCTTTTCCTTTCTGGAAGCATTTAGGATCTTTGATTTAGCCCTGGCGTTCTGAAGAAGACCCACCAAAGCATGATGCTGTGCTGCCCTGGGGTGGGTCTTTTGGCGATCACTGTGGGCCATGGGCCTGGGCCACAAAGGCTTTTTTCCTCCAGTTTTCTCCTCCTGGGACCCATGTGGTTGCATTTGAGTACCCCTGAGCTCATCCTTTAATATTCTTCTTTTTTCTTCTCATAGTTCTATTTCTTTGTCATTTAGTTCTATTCTTTAGGAGATTTCCTTAACCTTTTCTCTCACCCTTTATTTAACTGTCATTAAAATTTTATGAGCTGTTAATTCTTTGTTCCATTCAAAACAAATAACATCATTCTCTTGCACTACTGTGTGATGACACTATGAGCCATTGATTGTATACTTTGGATGGATTGTATGGTATGTGAATGTATCTCAATAAAACTGCTTAGCAGAGAAAAATAAAACAACAAATAATATCATTCTCGATTAATGTCCTCTCTGAGGAATTAGGATTTATTGTGGCATTTTCCTCTGCTTCCGGAATCATCTCTTTTCACCCCACTTCCTTTTCTCTCTTAGTTTTGGTCTTTGTCCTTCCTTTTGGAGGTTTATCTTTAATGTCTGGCAAGCCTTAGCTGCCACGCATGCCAGAGTGGGCATGGATAAGCTGATTGGAATCTCTGTGTGTGGGGAAGGATTCCTGGGTGGGTTACCAGGCATCAAGAGGGCTTTTCTGTTGGGTGTATCGATCAGCTTTGTTAAGCAATGCTGCAATAACAAACAATCCCCAAATCTTAGGAGTTTACAATAGCAAAGGTGTATTTCTCACTCATGTTACATGGTGTCTGCAGGTCACTGCAGCTCCATCCCAGGTGTCTTTTTCATTCTGAGACAGGCTGAAGAAGCAGCCTCCACCAAGGATGAGCTTTGCTTATCACAGAGGGAAAAGAGCAATGGTGGGACTATTGGTGACTCTTCAAGTTCTCACTTGCAAAGGGGCACATGTCACTTCCACTCTTTTCATTGCCTAAAGAAGTCACATGGCTTGTCACAGCCAGGGCTGTGAGCAATTGGGAGACGTCCAGTGGGCCTGTCATTTGGTCTCCAGGGAAGACCCCTCAGTCTCCTGCCTGGGGGGATTTCACTTGGTTCCTGGCATCCTAGGGGCAGGACATGGAAGGGCTGGGAGGCCACTCTTCAGGGTGCGGATGGTCAGTCAAGCCGCTTTTGGCAGCCCACACCTCACCCCCACCTCTGCCGGGCCTGACGTCCCGAATCTGGGGTCTCTGTACAGAGATTACGCGTCTTGTGTCCTGTGGGGCTGACGGAGGGCGGGGGGTGGAGGACCTGCTTGATGGAGCAGGTGTGGGTGGACTTGGGAGTGTACTGGTTTTCTATGCTGTGTAACGAATCACTACAAATTTAGCAGCTTAAAGCAACACAATGTATCTCACAGTTTTCATGGTTTATTAGTCTGGCTTAGCCGGGTCCTCTGTTTAGGGTCTCACAAGGCTGCAAGCTCACTGCTTGCTCATCCAGAGGCTCCGCTGGGGAGGCCTCTGCTCCCAAGCGTGTTCTGGTTGTCGGCAGAACTGATTTCCTTGCGGCCGTGTGACTGGGAGCCCTGGCCCTCTGCTGGCTGGAGGCTGCCTACCCTTCCTAGAGGCCACCCACAGTTCCCTGCCAGGTGGCTTCCTCCACACAGCTGCTGACGTCACCACGCTCAGGAGGATCTCCCCATCCAACTGCTAAGACAAGGTCCTAGGCAACGTGATGTAATCATCAGCGTGGCAGCCCATTGCCTTTTAGAGAAATGATGATGATGATGATGATAGCAGCAATAAGAACTGATATTTATTTATTGAATGCTTATTAGATGCCAAGCGCTGTGCTGAAAAAACAAACAAACAAACAAACAAACAAACAAAAACCCAGAAGTCAGTCCAGAGCTTGCTGCACCTGAGGGGAGGGGATCACAGGGGTGGTCCCTGGAAATGAGAAATCACTGGGGTCCCCGTCAGGTCTGCCCGAGCCAGGGGCTGTAACCACTCCGTGAACAGACGCTCAACCCACCCCGCCTCCCACGGCACCCGACCCCCAGATCTAGCCCCGCCAGGCTCTGCTGGTGCGTGGGTGCTTTTCGCAGGCACCCCCGGGAGACACATCAGCATCTGCTTCCTGCTCTCCACCGAGTCGGGGCTGCACTCTCCCAGTTTCTCTCTTCCTAAAATGTGTAGGAGCCTCCTCCAGGGTCTTCTTGCCCCTGCTTCTGCCTTTTTTATCCTTTGCCGTGAATCTAATGAAGCTTCTGGAGGAAGCAGAGATAAGCACATGGTCGAGTCTCCATCTTTAACCTCCCCGATCAGTCTGACCAGTTGACAAGGCCTCGGCTTTGAGGCCGTCTTCCTGCCCCTCCACTACCCACCTCCCCCCAGCCAACCCCATCCAAACCTAGGGGCCTCTGACTGCTTCCTGCCTGCCCTTAGCAGCCTCACACAGAGACTCTAAGAAACAACAGGCTCCAAACACTCCAAACTCCTGCTTTGGGGGGTTCCTGGGCACCGTGTGCAGTCTCCTGCCTCTGTGCCTTCGCCTATGCTATTCCATCTCTCTGGAGCTCCTTCTCCACCACCCTCCCCCTCTCCTGGCATCTCCCTAGCAATTCCTACTTGAACAGAGCCTGGGAAGCCTTCCCTGCTCTGCCCTGCTCTGCCCTGACCGCCCCAGCACAGCTGGAGTCACACATCCCACAAGCACCCGCCAAGTGGGCGTCACACCCATCTGCCCCCACCTCTGCCCAAAGCCGGCCAGGGCCAGAAGGCATCCTCCTGTTGTCCCGTGATGAAGGAAGGAACTCTTTTCTTCCCAAGTCGTCAGAGCCCTGGGCAAGGAGGGAGGTCAGAAGAATTGACCAAAACTGTCGGCTGCGGCAAGCCCAGGTTTAGACCCAGTCACATCCACGGCCCTGGGCGGTACAGGCACAGCTCAGGCCCACCTGGCGGCCTTCCCGCCCACTCGCTGCTCTTGGAGGGGGTCCTTGCATGGATGCTCCCTCCCCTCCACCCACTCCCCCTTCTCTGTCAGGTCCAGGGTGACCCTGTGGGTGCCAAGCTCACCTCCGCAGGGGGTCTCCAGACACAGCCTGAGACAAGCCCTTGTGCCCCATGGATTGCCCACAGCTCGGTGGCACAGATCACCCCAGAACCACCCAACTGGGTGGTCCCCCAGGCCGCAAGCCCAGGGGGCAGGGCTGGGTCTGAGCTGCTGCAGGACCTGCCCCAACACCATCTCAGAGCACCTGGGAGAATGAATGAGCGAATGTGGAAAAGCCACTGTGGCAGACGAAAACGGGGTAAAAATAAACCGAGTCCCCTGGGTGCTTAGAGGCTGGGTGGGGGTGGCCTAGGACTCTAAGCAGCCTGAAGCCAAAAAGACAGACAGACAGTTCCGGAGTGGAGCGGCCTCGGGCCTGCTTCTTTGCAGCCGGCTCACCCTCCCTCCCATGGCGCCCGGAGCCGCAGGCCTGGGTCTCCTCGGCCCCCCCAGGCCGTGCCTATCCCCAAACCAGCTGTCGGGATCTGCCAGTCACCGGGCCTGGGGGTGGGGAGGGCGTCAGGTTCCCCCTGGAAAACTGGGATGCCCTTATCCAAGAAATGGGGAAGCTGGGCGAGGACCCCTCGGGTGAACCCAGGGGGCTGCAGCCCCCACCCCCAGCGCGCCCCGGCCACCGAGCCCCGTCCCTCCTGTGCCCGCGGGGAGACCGAGGCGCGGCAGGCTGCTCCAGGCCCCCGTGGCGGCGGGTAGGAGAAAGGAGCGGGTCTCGGGGTGCGGTCCCCGCCAAGGACCCCTTCGTGGCTAGGCCGTGAGAAGGAAAAGCTTCCCGACTAGGGCGGGCCTCCCGGGCTGGGACCCCAAGAGGGAGTGGGCTGCCCTAGCACAGGAAAGAGCCCTGGAGGGGGAGGCTGGTCCGGTCATGGCACTGCCCCCGACCCCCTTTGCAGCCTCCTTCTCCCCAAAAGGCCCCGCAGGGTGGGTTGGAGGGCGGGGACGGAGACCAGCCCGAGAGGGGGCGGCGCGGCCAGGGGAGGCCGGGGCTGCAAAGGCAATCGGATTACTCCTCCCGGGATCAGGGCTCGGGCACAGGGTTCAAAGTCCCCGCTGAATCGCCTCCGTGTGGAGGGGGAGGGGCGGCGGGCCCCAGACCCTCCGGCGCACGCGCAGTGGGCTGGGGGAGCCGCTCCCCGGCGGCCGCGTCCCCACCCGGCGCCCCCACTCGGCC
>KN193555.1:55156-93845 GCA_000164785.2 Choloepus hoffmanni
CGGCCTCGGCCTCCCGCCTCTCCCGCAAGGGGCGGATGACAGGACGCCGGGCTCGCGAGGGGCTGGGGGCTGCGGCCGCGAGGCCCCCGGCCCGGCCCCGGGCATCTTTTGGGGTGTTTGCCTGACTTTTCCGCGTTCCTGTCGGTGTCGGACAACAGGACGCGCCCCAAGAGGCCCCTGGTCGGGGCTCGCCGGGGGGCGGGAGCGGTCACCCCGTCTCACAGGCCGGGAGGCCGAGGCTCAGCGCGCGGGGGTCCCGGCCCGCGGACAGCTGTGCGCGCCCCCGCTCCGCGTGCCCGCTGGGTGGGGGGCGCCCGACACCCCGCCGCCCGGGCCTCTCGGATTTCATCCCGCCCCGGTTCCCAGCAGCTCCGCGCTGGTGTTCCCCCGCCAGGCCGTCCGGGCCGCGTTTGGGGAGCCCTGGCTGTTTCTGGGGCGCGGGAAGGGGCAGCGAGCACCTGGCTGGGAGAGGGCTGGGCCGGCGCGGGGGGACGGGGGACCCCACAGGCCGCACCTACTCCCGCCCTCCCGGGAGGACCGATTAGCCTCCAGTTAAGGCTGGGGAAACTGAGGCTCGGGGAGGCGAGGCCGCTTTCCCAAGCTCAGCAGGTGGGCCTGGAGCTGAGCCTCGGAGGACAAGAAAGACCGGGCATGGGGAGGAGGGAGGAGAGGCGGGGGAGGCCGAGGAGCCGCCGGGACCCGGCTTGGAGGTGGGCGCGGAGGCCGGCGGCTGGGAAGGGAGGTGGAGGCTGGAAAGGGAGGCTGGAGGCTGGAGGCCGGCGTGAGCAGGCCCAGCCCCGTGGGACCAGAGAGGAAGGTGTGCAGTGTTTGCCGGAGGGACTTTGAGGCTGGTGGGGTGGGCAGCGGATCTGGGGCTGGAGAATTGCCTTGGCTGGGACCTGTGGGCCCTGGGTGCACGGAAGTCGGTTCTGGGGAGACCCCAAATATCTGTATTTGTTCAGGCACTGGATTCTTGCGGCCCTCTCTGCACAAACCCCTCATCTGAACCCTCAGAAGGGCTGGGAATAGCTAGGAGGCTTCCTGGAGGAGGCGGCGTGGCTGCCTGGCCACCTGGCCTGAGGGATGGGCTGCTCCATGCAGGGCAGGAAGTCCCAGGGCAGGGGGGACAGCGGAAGCTGAGGGCCGAGGACGGAGGGCAGGGCTCTGGGCAAACGGGTTGGACCCGCTGGGAGCGGGGGCACGGCCCCTGGGTGGGGCACCCATGACGTGCCGCTGACGACGCCTGGGGGCTGGAGACCTGGGAGGCCAATCCGGGGCGTTGGCCTGGGCGGGGTCTGGGCCCGCCTGGGCCCTGCTGAGAGGGCAGCGGGTGTGGCCACAGCCCCAGCCAGGGCCCCAGGAAAGGGGGTCTGCTCTACTCCCCACCAGGCCCCCCAAACAGAAACCTTAACCCCCCTCAGCCGTTGAACCCAGACCCCACTAACAACCTCCTGTCCCTGAGGCCTTCCCACAGCCAGGCTGTTCCCAAGAGAAATCCACTTGCTGCACCCCTCCCTTGCCCCCCCACACCTTCACTCTGCCTTCTGAGCACCCCACTTCCCAAACAGGGACTGTCCCCCACCACCAAGACTCTTGCTCGGTCAGCCGGGGGAGCCAGCCTGTGCCCATGCCCAGGACCCACCCCAGGCCAGAGTGGGGGGCTGCACCCCAATATCTTTGTCCAGTGTCATGCAGAGGTCTTGGGAGGGGCCGCCCTGATTGGGGCATCAAGTGGTATCTTCTGGGGCTGAGCTCCCTGAGTGGGTTCATCAGTCTCCCCCCAGCCCAGGGCTTCCCAGTGCCATCCCTGACCCCACATTCTGGGGTGCCACTGTGCAAGGGCATAGTGCCCACCCCCACCCACGCTCGCAGCTTCTCAGGCCACAGCTCGCCCCAACCTCTTCTTGGACTCAAACCCATGCGGATTTGAATCCTTGCTACTCAGGCTCCCAGCAGCTGGAGGATCTGGGACAAACCAGCTTCCCTCTGCCTCAGTTTCCCATCCATAAACTGAGGGTGATGGTAGGGCTGGCATCCTAGAGAGCGGGTGGTGTGGGTCAGGTGACGTGCTCAGTTATGACTGCACTGACTTCTGCGGGGAGGCCCGTGACCCAGCACCCCCAAGGTGGTGCCCAGGGGTCCAGCCTGCGGTGACTCTGAAGCGGTGGGACGGCACTTCTGAGATCAGGCTGCAACACGGCCGGCGTCTGTCCTGGGTGCTTTCTCTGGCCATCTGCTCTCTCCCCTGGCCAACAGCCGGGTGAGCAGCTCCAGCCGCGAGGGCCTGCTGTCCCCCCGACAGCTTGGCTGCAGCCTGGGAGACCCTGAGTCATCACCCCCGCTAAGCCACTTCTGGACCCCTGACCTGCCAAAATGGTGAGGAAAGAAACGCGTGTTGCTTTCAGTGGCTGAGTTTTGGGGTGATTTGTTGTGTGGCAATCGATCCCTAGTACAGAGGTTGATTGAAACAGCCCTTTAGAGAACTGGAACCTTCAGACATGTTAGCTTAGCAGCTGCATTCGCAGGCCGCAGCCTTCCCCACACGCTGGGGACGTAGAGTCCACGAGGCCCACTGCCCTTCCAGGGAACTCAAAGGTGCGTGGGGGGCAACGCCGCCAAGGATCCGTCCAGGATTTTCTGTTCCCTCACCCCGTCTTTACAATCGTCTCACCTACACCTAATTTAATAGCAATTTTTAAAAGGTAAATTCCTTTTAACAAGTCTTTCCAAAGCACTGACTTTGTTTTTCCAGACATAGGAGCTCTGTTTTTATTTATTTTATTTATTTTATTTTTTGTTTTTTTTGGTTTTGCGCTCGTGTTTCAGCAGTTTGCGTGCTATTTCATTAAAGGGATCAGTCACGGGGATAAGTTCCGCAGGTAGAAAGAGGTCGGGGAACAAAGCTCAGCCTCTCCGCAGGGGGAGCTCAGGCAGGCTCAGGGCAGCCCCCATCAGGGGTTCCTCCCCTGGGCCCGGAGCCCCGAGTTCTACACTTGCGCTTTGGAGGTTCCGGGAGCTGCTTGAACGAGGACCTACTTTTTGGTATGGATGGGTGGGCACGTGTGCATTTTGGAAAGGATAGTGAGCACCCCTCAGCTTTTTTCCCATGTGCTTTACAGAGGGTCTGGAGTGTCTCAGTGCAGTGAGCTGGTTAAGTGCAACGGGGTTAAGAAGGATTCTGCTGAATTGTTGTTGTCATTAAATGTTTCATTTCTTCAATGTGACACAAACAGGTGCTTGTTCACTGATGTTCACAGCAGCATTGTTCACAATTGCCAAGAGACGGGAGCAACGTAAATGTCCTACATCAGGTGAATGGATAAATAAACTGTGGTACAGACAGACGATGGAATACTATGCAGCAGTGAGAAAGAATGAGGTTGTGAAGCTTATGACAACATGGATGAACCTTGAGGACAATGCTGAGTGAAATAAGTCAGTTACAAAAGGAGAGATATTGTGTGATACCACAAATGTGAACTTGATGAAAAACGTAAAACAAGTGTCTTATATTGTAGAATACAGGGGACCTAGAGATAGACAGCAACTAGTGAAGGGGGAACAATAATCTAGTAAGAACAGACAAGACATTGAGGGTGATCTTAATGATACGGGAATGCTCAGGAATGACTAGGGTTCGCTAATTTTCTTGAGATATGGTAGGAGCATATTGGAGGAAATGTAGTTATTTTAAGATATTTGTTTTTCTTATTCCCTTGTTTTGTTTTGTTTGAAATGTTTTTTTTTAATTTTTTGATAAATAAAGTTTAAAAAAAAAGTCAATATATATTGTCATTTAATTACCGACAGGCGTTAAGTTCTTTCCAGGGTCTTGGGCCTCTGAAGGCTTAAATCTCACTCACACATAGGACAATTTCTGTCAATCCAGCCCCTCCCCCCCACACACACACCATGTAGCTCCATATATCCGTCACCAGGTCTCTCCCAGATATCTCCCGGGACCCCTTCCCGCCCCCCAGCACCCCCACCCCAGTATAGCTCCTGCCTCCCCAGCCCTGGAGGCTGCATTGGGCTCTCCCCATCCCATGGGCGACCAGACTCTGCCTCTCCCTCCCCTGCTTGCACCCTGTCACTGCCCCCCTTGCTAGGACCTCCTGACTTTCCCCCTTGCACCAAGTGTGCTCCCAATCCGTGCCGCCCTCCTACCCCAAGCGGACTGCAGACAGAGGACGCGCCTTTAAAGGGACAGGGGCTCTGCTCGACTGCTTGGCTGTCCTCTGTGAGTCCTTGCCTCGGCTGTAAAGTGGGAATAACAGTGGCTGATCGTGCATCTCACAGGATTGTGGGGAAGGCCAGATGATGGAGATGAAAGGGCTGGAAAAGGGCCGAGGGCTTTGTGCACAACTATCGCTATTACTACTACCACTACTGTTACCCTTGTTATAATAAGGTGCTCCAACCACAGGATGGCTGTTAAGAGATAACAAAAATCAGCAAAAATTCATCTTGTATTTCCCCAGCACAGAAGGGCGTGGAGTGGGAGGAGCCTTGTGTGGGGTGGGGCGGGGCAGGGCAGAAGACGGGGTTCATATCCCTCATCAGTTCCCAACTGGAGGGGCTGTCAGGAGTGACTCTCCTCCCTTAAGCACAGTAAACAGGTGCCCAGGGCCCCCGTAACTGTAGGGGCCCGTGAGATAGTCTAATTTTTAAGTTTTTTATTGTGTTAACGTATATACAATACAACATTTCTCATTTTAACCAGTGTCAAGTTAATTACATCCACAGTGTGGTGCTACCATCGGCACATCCATTACTGAAAGCCTTCATCCCCTGGGACAGAAACTGTGACCCCTTCAGATGAACACCCGAGATGTTCAATTTCATTTAAAATCAAAGGGAAAGAGGCCCGTGGGGAGATGGCGGAGTTGGGAGCTGCAGGACTCAGTCCCTCCACCAAAACAACTACTGACCTGGCAGGAAGTGTCTGGATCGACTATTTTGAAAATCTGGAGCATCAGAAATGCTGCGCAGCGTCCAGGGAGAGCTGGGGGAGGGGTGGTAAGCTATAGACAGTGACTTTCTCCCTCCAGGGGGGACCCCACCCCACCCCACCCCACCCCACGTGTGGCTGGCAGCAGGAGAATGAGCTGGTCCCAGCTACGGGGACCCAGTGCTCACAATATCTGACCACGGATCGCTCCTTTTGATAAACTTTATCAGATGTCTGGGGGCTGCTCTGGGGTCTGCCATCAGGCAAAAGGAGCAGAAGAGTCTTAAAGGGGCAACACCCATTCTTTTCTCTTGCAGTTCCCCATGTGGGAGAAAAAAATAGGTTGGGAATGTCTCATTTGAACAGCCCCAGCCCTCAACAACAACGACAACATAAACAAACAAACAAACAAAAATCTGGCAAGCTCCGGGGTGTGGGAGAATTGTATTTCCAGAGTTATGACAACATAACACTCCGACTGTCCAGTTCTCAACAAAATTTACAAAACATGCAAAGAAAGAGGAAAGCATGGCCCATTCACAGGAAATTAAGAGTTTGACAGAAACCATTCCTGAGAAAGCTCATACATTGGAACTATTAGTCAAAGACTTTAAATCAACTGCCTTAAGTGTGTTCAATGAGCGAAAGGAATATAAGAGATGTAAGCGAAGACACATTACAGAGAAATTGTCAGAATCCAAAGAGGATTTAGAAAGCAGCAAGAGACGTGACTTTTCACCCACAAGGATCCCCAGTAAGATTAACAGCCAATTTCTCCTAAGAAATCATGGAGGCCAGGAGACAGTGGGATGGCACATTTAAAGTCCTTAAAGATAAAACTGTCAAGAGGAATTCTGTATCTGGCAAAATTATCTTTCAAAAATGCAGGAGAAATTAAGTCATTTACAGGTAAACAAAAGCTGAAAGAGGTCACTTTCAGAAGACCTGTCCTGCAGGAAATGCTAGAGACTCTTTGAGGCTGATATAAAGCCACACATCTACAGTCAGTTGATTTTCTACAAGAATGCCATATCCTTTCAATGGGGAAGAATAGTCTCTTCAACAAATGGTGCTGGGACAACTGGAAATCCTCAAGCAAAGTCTGAGTGTGGACACCTACCTCTCACCATGTAAAAAATTAATTCAAAATGAATCAATGACCTGTGTCAGATTTGATACTATATAACGATTACAAGAAAACAATAAGAAATATCTTTAGGACCTTGTAGTAGGCTGTGGGTTTTTAGATTTCACACCAAAAGCATGAGCCACCAAAGAAAAAACTGATAAAATGGACATCATCAAAATTAAAAACTTTTCTGCATCAAAAGATACTATCAAGAAAACGAAAATGCAACCTACAGAATAGCAGAAACTATTTGGAAATCATATATCTGAGAATAGGTTTAATAGCCAGAATACAGGCACACCTCAGAAATATTGCAGGTTTGTTTCCAGACCACGAAAATAAAGTGAATATCGTAATAAAGTAAGTCACAGAAATTTTTTTGATTCCCAGTGCATATAAAAGTTATGGCTACACTATACTGTAGACTATTAAATGTGCGATAGCATTATCTGTGAAAAAACAGTGAAAATACTTTTAATTAAAATGTGACAGAGGCATGAAGTGAGCACGTGCTTTGGAAAAATGGTGCTGCTAGACTTGCTTAGTGCAGGGTTGCCACAAACCTTCAGTTTGTAAAAAACACAATATCTGCAAATCATAATAACGTAAAGCACAATAAAATGGGATATGCCTGTATGTAAAGAACTCCTACAACTCAACACAAAAAGACAACGCAATTTAAAAATAAGCCAAGGATTTGAATAGACATTTCTCCAAAGATGATATGCAAATGGCCAATAAGTACATGAAAAGAAGCTTGTAATAGTCAGTGTATTCAAGAGAAACAGAACAGACTGGATATAAAAATAAATATTTTAAAAATGTATTATATATATATATATATATATATATATATATATATATATATATATATACACATCTAATATAATGAATCATAGGAATTGTCTCATGTGACCATGGGGATTGGCAAATCCAAATTCCAAAGGGCAGGCTGCAAGTTGGGGACTCAGATGGAGGTTTGATAAATTCCCCAGGAGAAGCTGGCAATGGAAATCGAGATAGAAATTCTTTTTGACTGCTGAAAACATCAGTTCTCCCTTTATGGCCTTCAACAGACTGGATGAGACTTCTCTCATTGCTGGAGGCAATCTCCTTTGTTGATTGTAGATGCAATCAGCCATAGATGCAATGAACTGACTAACGATTTAAAGCCATGAATTATCCTCACAGTAACCATCAGGCCCTTGCTTGTTTGAACAAACAACTGGACACCATGACCTAGCCATGATGACACATGAACTTAACCATCACAGTCCACCCCTTATCAACTTGGCACCTGTGCCAGTTTGAATGTATTGTGTCCCCCAAACGCCATTATCTTTGATGTAGTCTTGTGGGGCAGACGTTTTGGTGCTGATTAGACTTGCTTGTAATGTGCCCCATCCAGCTGTGGGTAATGACTCTGATGAGATATTTCCATGGAGGCATGGCCCCACCCATTCAGGGTGGGCCTTGATCAGTGGAGCCATATAAATGAGCTGACTCAAAGAGAAGGAACTCAGTGCAGCTGTGAGTGATGTTTTGAAGAGGAGCTACAGCCAAGAGGGACACTTGGAAGAAAGCACAGGAGCTGCAGATGAGAGACATTTTGCAGATGGCCGTTGAAAGCAGACTCTTGCTCCAGAGAAGCTGAGAGAGGACAAATATCCCGAGTGCAATTAAGAGTGATATTTTTGAGGAACTGCAGCCTAGAGAGGAACGTCCTGGGAGAAAGCCATTTTGAAACCAGAACTTGGAGCAGATGCCAGCCACGTGCCTTCCCAGCTAACAGAGGTTTTCCGGATGCCACTGGCCATCCTCCAGTGAAGGTACCCAATTGCTGATGTGTTACCTTGGACACTTTATGGCCTTAAGACTGTAACTGTGTAACCAAATAAAGCCCCTTTATAAAAGCCAATCCATTTCTGGTGTTTTGCATTCCAGTGAAGCATTAGCAAACTAGAACAGCACCCATACATATCTCTTTAAACCATACTTAATCTCCTAATGGTCATACTTTCACCTAACATAATCCAACTTTCCTGTATACAACTGTAAACACACCAACTCTTTCCCCAAAAGGGCATGCTAGTCCTTGGGTAATATTCACTCTTAAACTTGATATCCTATATCTTGAAAACTATGACATAAAGTTAATACCACTTATATTATATGATAAGGGATTAATACAGGGAAAAAACTAAGATATTTGCTTTATGTAGATACAAATGTATTCATAACAAAACAAGGAGGAAATATTCATGCCATCATAGTCCTCGTTTCTGTAACTGGTCACGTGGCCATAGTTCATATTTATCACTACCTTCTTCCACTACCCATTCCATGTTCCCTTTACCCTCAGCAAGCACTTCAGCTGCCGTGGTTCTTTGCCTGGTGGGGTGACCCAAACCTTCATTCCTGAAGTTTCTTTGCCATTGGTAGTCCTGCCTGGATTGGGTTGCTGCAGTTTTCCGTTGACTTTAATCACAGGACATGGTAGTACTAAGAGACGCCCCAGGGGATCTCCTGTATTCCAGGAAAACTCTTCTTTACTTCCATTGTGTAGGTGCAGTGCTATTTCCCCTTGACAGCTGGGATCAATCACCCCAGCCAGTACAGTAATCCCTTTCCTTGCCTGTTGATTCAGAGGCATAAGAAGCCCAAAGTGGCCAGGTGGCAGTTTTAACTTCCAGTTCAATGGGATTATTGTTGTTTCTTGGTGGAAGCACTCCTCCTTTTGGAAGGAAGACCTGTACACCAGCAGAGCTTAAGGTTGTGGGGACAGGAAGCAAAAATTTTTCCTAGTGGTTTACCAGAGTGACAGTGAGTGGTGCCACCACCATTTCCACCCCTTGATTCCTGGACCCATGAATCCTGGCTATGGGAGAAACAGCACCATAGAGTGGACGCTGATTCAGAGCATACACAGCCTCCTGGAGAACACTGCCCCAGCCCTGCAAGGTATTGCCACCTAGTTGGCACCGTAATTGAGTCTCCAACAGGCCATTCCACCATTCTATCAACCCAGCTGCCTGTGGATGATGGGGAACATGGTAAGACCAGAGAATTCCATGAGCATGTGCCCATTCCCTCACTTCATTTGCTGTGAAGTGGGTTCCTTGGTCAGAAGCAATGCTGTGTGGAACACCATGATGGTAGAAAAGGCATTCTGTAAGTCCACGGATGGTAGTTTTGGCAGAAGCATTGTGTGCAGGGAAGGCAAACCCACATCCGGAGTATGTGTCTATTCCAGTGAGAACAAATCGCTGCCCCTTCCATAATGGAAATGGTCCAATGTAATCAACCTGCCACCAGGTAGCAGGCTGATCACCCCGAGGAATGGTGCCATATCGGGGACTGAGTGTGGGTCTCTGCTGCTGGCAGATTGGACACTCAGCAGTGGCTGTGGCCAGGTCAGCCTTGGTGAGTGGAAGTCCATGTTGCTGAGCCCATGCATAACCTCCATCCCTACCATGACCACTTTGTTCATGAGTCCACTGGGCAATGACAGGAGTTGCTGGGGAAAGAGGCTGATTGGTATCCACCAAACGGGTCATTTTATCCACTTGGTTATTAAAATCTTCCTCTGCTGAAGTCACCCTCTGGTGAGCATTCACATGGGACACAAATATCTTCATGTTGTTTTCCCACTCAGAAAGGTCTATCCACATACCCCTTCCCCAGACTTCTTTGTCACCAATCTTCCAATCATGTTCCTTCCAAGTCCCTGACCATCCAGCCAAACCATTAGCAGCAGCCCAGGAATCAGTATACAGACGCACCTCTGGCCAGTTCTCCTTCCAAGCAAAGTGAACAACCAGGTGCACTGCTCGAAGTTCTGCCCACTGGGATTTCCCCTCACCACTGTCCTTCAGGGACATCCCAGAAAAGGGCTGCAGTGCTGCAGCTGTCCACTTTTGGGTTGTGCCTGCATATCATGCAAAACCATCTGTAAACTAGGCCTAAAGTTTCTCTTCCTCAGTCAATTGATTGTAAGGATCTCCCCAAAAGACCATAGCTGTGGGCTGGGAAAGAGAAGGTAATGTGGCAGGAGGGGGGCCATGGGCATTTGGGCCACTTCCTCATGTAACTTACTTGTACCTTCAGGACCCACTCAAGCTCTTTCTCATATGTACCATTTCCATTTGATGATGGAGTGCTGCTGTGCACGCCCAACTTTATGGTTTGGCAGGTCAGACAACACCCAGCTCATGATGGGCAACTCAGGTCTCATGGCAATGTGGTGGCCCATGGTTGACTGTTTGTTCTCTACTAAGGCCCAATAGCAGGCCAAAAGCTGTTTCTCAAATGGAGAGTAGTTATCTGCAGAGGACGGTAAAGCTTTACTCCAAAATCCTAAGGGCCTGCATTGTGATTCTCCTATAGGAGCCTGCCAAAGACTCCAAACAGCATCTCTATTTGCCACTGACACTTCCAGCACCATTGGGTCAGCTGGATCATATGGTCCAAGTGGCAGAGCAGCTTGCACAGCAGCCTGGACCTGTTGCAGAGCCTCATCTTGCTCCGGTCCCCACTCAAAACTAGAAGCTTTCCTGGTCACTCGGTAAATGGGCCGGAGTAGCACACCTAAATGAGGAATATGTTGTCTCCAAAATTCAAAGAGGCCAATTAATTGTTGTGCCTCTTTTTTGGTCATAGGAGTGGTCATATCCTTCACCTTAGAAGGGATATCTCGACAGGCCCCACACCACAAGACACCTGGAAATTTCACTGAGGTGGAAGGACCTGGAATTTTTGTTATCTTACTCTCCTACCCTCTGGCACTCAAATGCCTTAACAATATGTCTAGAGTAGTTGCTACTTCTTGCTCACTAGATCCAGTCAACACACTATCATCAATATAACGGACCAGAGGGATGTCTTGTGGGAGGAGAAACTATTAAGGTCCCTGCTAGCCGGATGGTGAGATAGGCTGGCGAGTTGACATATGCCTGCGGTAGGGAAGTGAAGGTGTATTGCTGGCCTTGCCAGTTGAAAAGCAACTGTTTCTGGTGGCCCTTACAAATGGGTAATAAGAAAAAAGCATTTGCCAGACAAAAGCAGCAAATCAGGTACCAGGGGATGTGTTGATTTGCTTAAGCAGTGATACCACATCTGGAACAGCAGCTGCAATTGGAGTCACCACCTGGTTAAGTTTACAGTGATCCACTGTCATTCTTTCCCCAATGCACGGTCACCCTGGTAAAGACCTTAGGTCCCCCTGGGGTAGGCTGGGAGGAAAATTAACACCATAAATTTTTTACCCCCCAAAAGGACCCAGCCTTTGCATCATTCAAGGGGTGCTGGGTCTGTAAACTGTCTCAAGTCTGGGGCCATGACTCTCTGCTTTTGGATTCAAGTTAGATTTTTGTTCACTTGACCTAGAATTCTTCTGCTTATACAGCTCAAACAAGAATTTAGTAGACTGCCCATCTATTTTACTTCTAGGTACCCCATGACCTACTAGCCAACGCCATAAGTCTCTGCGTGTCAGATTATTTTGATTGCTGCCTTGAGCCTGTTTTCCACTGTGGTAGCCGCACTCACCTTGTCTTTGACGATTAACTGCAGCCACTTAGCTTCTGCTGACTTGGGACCCAATTATCCCCATTGTGTTTAAAGATTCCAGCTCAGTGACAGCAGTTCCCACAGTAATATCTGACCTGCAGAGAAGGGTGACTAGAGAGCTCTTCAGGGATGATGGAGCTAGTCTCACAAATTTATTCCCCACAGTCCTGGTAAAATGTGTGTCCTCTGGACACTCCAGGGGTGTGTGAGCAGGTCTTCCATGACAAATCCACTGTAACATTCCAGTCTCTCTAAGCCTTTGGATTCCCTCCTCTACATTACACCGGGGCAGTTCTGACATTTCAACCTCAGACAATGTTGGCCACATTTTGATCCATGTTTCAGCCAACCACCCAAATTGTTTAACACCCTTTCTAACCCCTCAAGCTAAAACATTGAATCCACAATCTCTGCTTAGTGGGCCCATACCAATAAACTCAGCCTGATCCAACTTTATATTCCTTCCACCATTATCCCACACCCTTAATATCCATTCCCGCACACATTTCCCTGGTTTCTGTCTATATAAGCTGTCAAAATCATGCAGTTCTTTCTGAATGTCACACTTAGTGTGATCTTTCAGGGCCTGTTGCAACTTCAGTCTAGCTCTAGATCTGGAAGAAAAGAGGGGTGGTGAGGGTGGGCAAGAGAGGAATTAGTGGTGTTTTGCAAGCCAGCCACCTCAGGTCATTCCAGTGCAGTTTCACCTGGTGAATCTCTTCAGAAGGAGCTGTGGGGGCTGTTTCCTCAGGGGAGGCAATTACAGATTTATCAGGCACAGCAGGGTTTATCTCTCCAGGTGGAGGGAGGCTGGATGACTGATTCCTCAGGGCAGAACTTTATGGGTTTATCTGGCAAAGACAACAGCAGAATCTAGGGTTTCAATGTCTCCACTGCCATCACTATCAGCCCAAATGTCCGCTTCCAAATTTCAGGATCCCACTCTTTGCCCTTCAATGCCCCAAATTTAATAGCAGACACCCTGAAGGGTTGGGAATTCAATTTGTGTTGTAATTCAGCCACTCACACAATAAGACTCTGAGTCTGGTTTTCAGAAATCTCAAGTCTTGTGGCTACAAGAGGTAAGTTTCTCTCTGGGCACATACAGAAACTTCCATGTGGCGCCTGAGCTGGGAATGTGGAGTTTAGAGCTCACACATTTCTTTAACAGCTGTTTACAGCATTTTTAGGAACAATCAGCCAACATCATTATACTTTTTAACTCCACAAAACTCTGTTAAGGTATCAAATGCACTGTCACCCAGAGCCTTTCCTATAATAAGCATTTGAGTAGCAGCATCCAATGGTGATTTTTTTTTTTTTTTTGCACTGGAAAAACATTGTTGTATTATACATCAACAACAAATGTTTCTCAGATTATTTTTAAGAAAAAATATCTGACAAGTTAGAAGCTGAAAACTTTGCTTAAAAAAACTGCAAGTACAGAATAAATTTAGAGCCTAAAAAAAAGATAAAAATCGGCAAAGTAAAATGAGTTTTAATCTCTCAAAGATACTAAATTGTCATTATATCAAACTCAGACCTAGGCATTTTAGCAAAATAAAGCATTAAATTGTACTTAGTGGACATATTCATTACATTTATTTTGGTAACTACTTCACTATAGTCAACTGACTTTTTGTCTATTTAGATAAAGAATAATCTGGAAGTAATGCTGACAATGTAAGGTGAAGAAAGCAAACGTTCCCAGCCATTTTCATATGAACATGGATTGTACTGTTTAATGTGGACCCAAGGCCGTAATTTTTAGGGTAGGTTTTACTTCCATTACAGAGTCTCTTCATGTAAGTTCATAAAACACAATACAATGTGAAGAGCCCAATTTAAAAATCACATGCAGCAGCTTGTGTCAACACAAAGCTCCCAACGAGGAACGAGAATAGCCCAATCTGGTGTTACGGGGCTCATTATGTGAGACTGATTGGGTACGAGCAACACGAACACACTGAAAATAGGCAGAAATCATGCCTTGACAGTCACTCCAGGCCAGTGTGATAGTTTCGGTTACTAAGATAACCATGCAAAAATTTCAAAATGACTGCAGAAGAGTTCAGCATCCTAGTCACCACAATGCTTGAAGCTGAGGAACAGTGACGTCTCTATAAAAGCTATAAAAAAATTCATTTGAAAAGAACTACAGGTAAAAAGAGCCGTTTTCAAAGAGCAATGGATACTTTTAAAGGACATGTTGACATTTAACTTTCAAGAACAAAATTACAAATTAAACGGTATAACCTGGCAAAGGTTGCATCCAAAATGAATTATCTCAATGGTGATATTTTGCATCTCTTGGCAATCCGTGCCATGGTCTATCTGTGCCATCTTGATATTGGAAATAAAGTCATTAGTGCCTTTGAATCTTTGGTTTCCAAAAGCCCCAAAACGAACTCAGAAATCTTATCCTTAAGATTCTGTTTCTCAAGAACCACACTCGGTACCAATCTGAATTTGTCAGGGTCCTCCAGGGAAAGAGAACTGAGAGGATATGTATGTATGTGTGTATATATATATATACATAAAATGTAAATATTAGGAGATTTACTGTAAGAATTGGCCCATGTGACCATGGGCATTGGCAAAACCAAATTCCGTAGGGCAGGCTGCAAGTTGAGAACTCCAATGAAGGTTTCAATGAATTCCCCAGGAGAAGCTGGCAGGCTGAAGAAGAGATAGAAATTCTTTCTGACTGCGGAAAGCATCAGTTTTCTCTTAAAGGCCTACATCTGATTGGATGAGACCCCTCCCATTGTTGAAGGCCATCTCCTTGCTGATTGTAGATGCAATCAGCCATAGATGCAAGCAACTTACTGAGAGTTACATCCATGAAATACCCTCAAAGGAACAATCAGGCCAGTGCTTGCTTGACCAAACAACTGGGCACAAGAACTTAGCCAAGTGGACACATGAACTTAATTAACCATCACAATGCTCAACATCATTAGCAATTGGAGAAGTGCAATTGAAACAATGAGATACCACATCCCACCCACTAGGATGGCTATTATTAAAAAAGAAACTGGAAATAACAAGTGTTGGTGAAGATGCAGAGCAGTTGTAACCCTCATACATTGTTGGTGACGATGTAAAATGGTGCAGCCACTGTGGAAAACAGTTGGCAGTTCCTCAGAAACTTAAACATAGAATTACCATATGACCCAGCAATTCCACTCCTGGGTATGCACCCTAAAGAACTGAAAGCAGGGACTCAGACAGATGTTTGTTAACCCGTGTTCATCGCAGCTTTATTCATAACAGCCAAAGGTGGAACCAACTCAAGTGTCCGTCGACAGAGGAATGGATAAACAAAATGTGGTCTGTGCATGCAATGGAATATTGTCCAGCCGTAAGAAGGAATGAAGTGCTGGTACACGCTACAACGTGGATGAACCTTGAAGACGTCATGTGGAGTGATATGAGGCAGACACAAAAGGACAATTAATGTATAATTTTTCTCATATGAAATACTTAGATTAAGCAAATTCATCAGAGACAGAAAGCAAAATAATGGTCACCAGGGGTAGGAGGAGAGGGGAATGGGGCATTACTGCTAAATGAGTGTGAGTTTTGGGTTGGAAGGATGAAAATAGTCTCAAACTAGATAGTGGTGAAAGTTACACAGTATTGCCAATGTACTTAATGTCAAAGAATTGTCCACTTAAAATGGTTAAAATGACTTTATGTTATGTATATTTTACCACACTTAGAAATAAAGTAATTAAAAAATCAGGGGAGGGGAAAGAACTTTTAGGTCAAAGAAAATGTTTCTATATATAATATTAACATATTTGTCTTTATACCAGTGCAGTCATATGTGACAATTTTTAATGTTTTTTTATAGAGGCAGGTCTGCTAAGGCAAAGAAAGCCTGGGGCCCCTGATAGTAAAGCACAGCCCTTTAGGTCACTGAACCTCTGCTTCTCCTCTTAAAGGGGGTGGCACACCCACCTTGGGAGCCATTGCTGGAGGGAATGCGGGGTGAGGCTCCATCTGTCTGTCCAGGGATCACGGAATAAATAAAGCACTAATGACTTTATTTCCAATATCAAGGCCAGCTGCTGGCTTCTGGCAGCTCATGGGGTAAGACACGGATGGATGCAGGGGCCCCACCAACCAGACAAGAAAACCTTTGGAAAGGACCAGCCGCGGCTGAGGACACTCTTTCCCTCCTGCAGCTGGTGAACGGGGACATGGAAGGGGCAGGGGAGCGGGGGCCGACTGGGTACGAGGTGGGTGGGTGGGCTCCAGAGCTGGGGAGAGCCCACCAGGGACAGTGTAGGTGGGGAGAGTAAGTCATCCTGTCAGTCATGCTTGCAGCCGCCCATGCCCACCTCGACCAGGGCCCCTCGGTGGCCATGCTGTCCTGGCATGCCCGCCTGTCCACCAGCGCCTGCAGCCCTGGCACTGAAGCCTGGGAGGTGGGCACCAGGTGGATTGGGGGTAGCTTTGGCGTGTTGTCCGAGGAACTGGTTTCCAGGTCTCCGCCCCTGCCAGCTCGGCCTCCTGGGCCTCCAGCGCCCGCCTGGCCTGGACGGGGCCTCCTTCCTGGGGAAGGTCTTGCTCCACCCAGCTGACACTCAAATGGCCTTTCGGACAAGGTGACAAAGGGGAAGAGGGAAGTCTGCCCAAGAGTGGGTCTGGGTGTGAGTGTGTGAGATGGAGATTCATCAGCTCATGGAGCAGCCCTAGCCACCACCCCCATTTCTCCCCTGTGGTGCTCAACCCAGACTCAGGGACACTTGGCCCCACGTGGCGCAGCACTCACAACCCGTGGACCAACCCAGACAGCAGAACAAAATGCTCCGACCTCCTCATTTTTGGCCTCCCTCACTCCGAACTCAGCCTGGCCCAGTGGGCAGACCTGGGGACAAAGCCTTGGGCCCTGCCAACCCTTCCACCAGGGGACCCTTCTCTGTGTGGCCTGGCGGTGGGGCGGCCGGCTCACCCCTCTCTGGGCCCCGCCGGCCGGGGGCCTGAAGAGAATCTGAGACTTGTGGGGGTGGGCCCAACGGGAGAGTGGGAGAGGGGAGCATCTGGAGGGAGCCCAGGGGGTCCCTGAGCTCTCTCCCAGCCAGGCCTCCTGCCGGGTCCCTGCCAACTCTCTCCTTCATTCCCCTCCCCAGCCCCAGCCCTGGCCCAGGCCTGGCAGCCTCCCCTTCTCCAGAAGGTGGGGGGCCGTGCTCAGGCAGAGCCTGCAAAGTGTGTCTGGAAAGTCGGTGTGGCCTGGGGTCCCCAGGGGGCCTGGGGCTCCCAGCAGCGAGGGGCCTTTGCTTGTGTGGGCCTCAGTTCCTCCCAGGAAGATAGACTTGGAAGCAAGAGGCACCTTTTAGTCTTTCAGGACAGGGCTGGGCTGTGTGCACCCCCCACCCCACCCCCACCCCGGGCCTGGCAGGCAGTGAGTGCTCTCGGCAGGCACCGGGCTCCGGGCTCCGCAGAAGCTGGAAAGGTGGAAGCAGCGGCTCTGGAAGGAGCAGAGAGGCCTGCGGGACCCCGGGAAGGGCCTGCAGCATGCCGGGAAGAGGAGCTGGGCTCCCCGGCTGACCCGGAGACCGGGTGGGGGGGTCTTGGGGCCTCGTTGGTCAACTCCTCCCCAAGGCCCAAAGCTGTTCCGGACTGCTCCCCAACAGCTCCAAAGGCTTCAGTCTCTGCTTCCATGGCAGGGGCCTCTGAGCCCCACCCTGTCAGCCTCCTGAGCATTTGGTGGGGCTGAGCGACCCCGTGAGGTGCCCCCTCCATGCCACTGCTTCCACCTTTCCAGGTCGGTGGAGGGATGTCGGTCCCAAGCTCTCGATCCCGGGGAACCCATGGGCTCATCGACCTGCTGCCTGTGGGTGCTGCCCCCAACCCCAGCTGGCTCCTTTCATGGCCCCAGCTCTGAGGGGTCCCGGGGCAGGAAGCATGGCGTCCCCCCACTGTGGAAGCTGGGGCTCCGGAGGACACAGGACTCGCCAGCGCCACCTTCCTGGCCTTCTCCGAGCGGAAACATCATCAGCTCGGAAAGCCTGGGGCTGACCAGGCCAGGACGGGGACCCTGGCAGCCCACCACTGGGGCACGTGTCTGCAGCCTGGGGTGTGCTTTCAGCCCCAGCCACCTCGCAGGCCGTGGCTGCCCTTGTAGAAGGGGCACTTCCCAAATGTGGATTTGTCACTTGGCACGGCCAAGAGGAGTCACACCGAACCAGGCTGAGAAGGAAAAGAGGGTCTATTTATGCCGGCGGGAGACAGGAGAAGCTTTCCCAAATCTGCCTTCCGGAAATGTTTCTTCAATTGGTTTTTATGCAGGTTCAGAGACAAAGAGAGATAATCATTTAATTAACATGCAACAAGAGTGACAGACCAAAGGCTTATCTAGATCTAGGAGGATTGGGGCAATTTCCCAGTGATTCTTTAATTGGCTAAACCCATTAGAGGCAGAGAGAGTTAATTATTTTAGTTAAGGTGTACAGGCTTGGAGAACTTCAGTAATTTAGCTATTTCCTGTTTTCTTCAGGAACTAGGTGACACCTGGGAAAGGTGCCTCCAGGTGTCTGGGGAGACAGATGAAAAGGCTTTATTCATACCTGCGTGCAGACTTTATATTTACGTATTGCCCCTTTGTGAGAATGAGAGTTTCCATTATAGCCTGTTTCCAGCTGTGAAGGTTATATTTTACGGCTACTTTACAATTTCCTGCTTGCTTAGAACTTTAAGATTATATTTAAAAAGCCACTGTTACACTGTGGGCGGAAGCAACTGGAGCTCCCCCAGGCCGCGGTGGGGGGGGGGGCTGCACCCCAATGTCTTCACCTGGGTCCTCTGGAGGCCCTGGGAGGAGTGGCCCTGCCTGGGGCATCAAGTGGTGTTTTAATTGGACCCTAGGGCCTCAGGGGACCCCCAAACAGCAGCGGGGGCCAGGCCGGGAGGGGGCTCTGAGCAGCTGGGGGGCAGGCAGGGCCGGCTGGGAGTGCCCACCCCGGGGCCTGGCTGTTGGTGCTGCTCAGGCCTTCGGGGGTTGGGCCCAGCCCTGGCATTTGGCCCAGTGCCAGTCCCGGGACTTCAGGGTCCTCATGTGTGCACGGGAATGACCCCAATTTGAGGGCTCTGGGACCCCCGGACAGCACAGTGAGTCCCTCCCGGCCCCGGCCCTCCCCTGGTTGGCTGCCTGGACCCTGACTGGGCAGGCAGAGCCCCCTCCTCTTTCCAGGGTCTGGGGGCGTTGTGGGGGCCCCCCTAAGGCCTCTCCCTGGGGTGGGGGTGGGGCAACACATCAGGAAAGTTTCCAAAGGGAGGAAATGGGCTTTCCACGGGAAGTGGTCCAGCCAGTGGGGCAGGGGAGGACGCCGTGCAGGCCCATGGGAGGGGGTTGAGGGGGTCCTGTCTCCTTCCCCCCAGCCTGGCAGCCCTGGGAGTGTGGCTCCAGCACCGAGAACTTTAGCTGCTGCGTTTAAACATCTGGAACCTTCCATAAAGTCCAGGCCCACTGTGGGGCGGATGTTGGGGTCCAGTCCCCCCACCCCGTTCTGGGGAGGACGGGCAGGCAGAGGCACACCATGGACGGTGGTGGCTAGAATTCAAGGGCAGATCCTGCCCGGCCTCAGTGTCTCCCTGGGGTCCTGGGGGCTTGGACCACAATCCTGATTGACCCCGGGTGGCCCCTCCCCAGGGCTCACCCCTGCTGAAGGCGCCCTCAGGCCCCTCCTCCAAGCCACGCCCCTCCCAGCTGCACCTGCCACACCTGGTCACACCTCAGCCTCTGTTCCTGCTGTGCCCTCTGCCAGCTCCTCCCCACCCCCATCTGTGCATCCTTTTCTCGCCACACCCCTCCCCCCAGTAGGAATTACCGCCCCCACGTTACCAAAACGTAGTATTTACTCAACCGGAGCGCATGCCACTGCCAACTCTCACCACCACTCACCTGCCCGGCCCCCAGCTGAAGCTGGGACCCCTGTGTAGCCCCCTGGTCGCCGAGGACTTGCACAGCGAGTGCTGCGGGAAGTCTGAAAGTCTGAATGGACAGAGACAGCCACGCTGGCAGCTGCTGGGTCCCCTGCTATCCCTACCCCTCCAATGAGGGCACCCAGCCCAGAAGTGGCCCAGCCAGGACGTGAGGCCAGTCAGGGGGCCGGGGTTCCTCCCTCAGGCTGTTCGGAGGCCTGTTCCAGGGGCTCTCACTTAATGCTCATAGCTCCTGGCTTTGCAGATGAAGAAAGTGAGCACAGAGAGGCTGTGTAACTTCTCCAGGGTCACAGAGCTGGGGAGCGGAGGAGCCGGGATTTGAAACCACGGAGGCCCCATGCGCCCCCATCTTGCCTCACCGGGAATGTCCTCTTCTCCCCTGGGCCTTTACTGCGTCCCCCAGGCACCCCAGAGGCTTTCTCAGACCTGAGGAAGGACCAGGAAATCCACTCTGTCTGGGGGTACCCTTCTGTGCTGGGGGGGCCAGGGGACCAGGAGACGGTGGGTGCCCCAAATGCCCAGCGGCCAGGGTGGTGCCGTTCGGCCACGCGCATCTCACCCGCGCTTGGTGGAGGCTCACCCACAGGTGCCAACGCCAGCGCCCCACCCCCAGGGCCCGGGTCACCAGCCACCCCCTCCCTGGGTATCCCCGGGTCCTGCCCGCTCCTGCCAGCCCATCCCAATCCCAGAGGTGTGAGAACAGGTGGTTTTAGTTTCCTGGCTGCTCACACAAACCTCATGCAGTGGGAATGCATTGGCTCCCGGTTTTGAGACTAGAAAATTCCACTCAAGCTACCACGAGTGGGGTGGCTGAAGGCCCCTGGAGAGTCACCTGGAACCACGGCTCAATGGCGACAATGCTTGCCCCCCCCAATACCTGCAGGGCAGATAGCGTTTCATTATTTCAATTTTTTTAGAACTCTTCAGTATTTTTTCATCAAAGTAATGCGTGGCTGTGGTTAGGAAAAAGAAAAGCCATAGAAGGGCTTGTGAGGAAACACATGATCACCCCCCCAGCCCCCCCAGAAGCCGTCTTCGCTTCTGGAGTTGGCCTCCCTCCCCCACACCCTGTCCCCCATCACCAGCCTCAGCATCCCCTCCCCTCCGTGCCACCAAGCCTGGTTTTGTCCTCTCGGCCACCTTCCTGACCCTTCATGTCTGTCCCCTCGGCTCCCTGCTGGCTCAGGGGGACACTGGTGCCCCCCGAGTCCCCTCTCCACTCCCGGCTCCTCCCCCCCAGCCCCTCTGTCCCTGGGGCTGTCACCTTTCCCCGTGGATCAGGTTCCAGGTGCATTCCAGCCGTCCCTGTCATCTGGGAGGCCTTGCTGTTTTCAGGTTGAAAATCATAAGCCAGGTTTTATCCTGTTGCAACTCTGTAAACCTCAGAACCGGCAGCTTTTGAGAAGGGTCAGCCTCTCTCCTTGGTGTCAGCCCCCGGACTCTCTACTACAGCCACAGACTGTCCGGGCGGGGAGGGACCTTGGGGACAAGCTCCTCACCCCACCCTCACCCCCGCTCTCGCTCTTGCAGACTCAGGCAAAAGTTCAGAGGTGGAGGAACTGCCTGAGGCACAGACCACAGATGGCAGACGGTCCTGCAGGTTCCTTCCTGCCCCTCACCTCCAGGGCTCCAGGGGAAAACGACTCCTCATCTCTTATCTAGGGATTTGCTGCCTGCAATGAAGACGTTCCCCAGCCTCTCGTACTTAGGTGTAGACACTTGATGAAGTTTTGGCCCAGATGTGAGCAGAGTATTTGATTTCAGGAAGGGTCCTGGAAGGGTGAGGCATACCCTGCTCCCTCTTTCTCCTTGCTGCTGCCTGGGATGCTGATGTAATGGCTGGAGCTTCAGGAGCCATCTTGGACCACAAGGTAATCTTGGAAATGAAAACCCTGTGTGGCAGAGCCAGTGTGGAAAGAGCCTGGATCCCTGACACCATGGAGGGCTGTGCCAGCCCACACCACCCCCAAACACCTCACATGTGTGAGAAATGCACTTCTACCTTGTCTAAGCCACTGTTATTTTGGGTTTTTGTTGCCTCAGTTTGACACTTTGTACTCCTCCAGGGCATCTCCTCTAAGGAGGCACATGGAGAAGAATGAGGTCTTGGCGCAGAGTGAGCCCTGGGGTTCACAGCTTGACGCTACACCGTGGGGTGCTGGGATCCCAGATGTTTAGCTTAATTTTTTCTTGGGAAATCTTACTCAGAAGCTCAACAACAATAACTAAATCACTTCTTAAAGTAGAGAAGATTCAGCAGAAAGGAAGAGGGTGGGAGCCCCACCTGTTCAGCCTCCCTTCTCCAGCCCCTCTACCCCCCAAAAGCACAAATCGTCTGCCAGGGCTACATCCTCAAATGCATCCTCCTGCCCCCCACCTTACCCCAGGGTGGCTGGGCCCAGGCCCCCGGGTGTCAGTCAGACAGACAGACAGAGTGCAGGCTGTGATGACTCAGCCTGGACGACACAAACAGCCATTACCCCTGGGGCAGGGGCAGCTCTGTCACCCCCCAGGTATCCCAGTCTCCAGGGACTCCGGGCACAGCCGCCCTCCCCCAGGCCCTGCCCACCTGCCAGGCCCCATCCCTTTCCAGGCCGCTGTTCAATGTTCCAGGTTCAATGCTGCTGGCAGCAGGGCCAAGCCCAGGGGAGAACAAGGGGCAGGGGCCACAGCTCCCCTGGTGGCCCCTTCCTCCCCGCATCCCATCTGTGCCCATGGCCCCTGGCTTCTCTCGGCCTCAAGGCAGCCCTCTGTAGAGTGAGCGCAGGGTGCCCTGCCCTGCCTGCCTCCCTTCCCTGCTGCTCGGAGACTCCGAGGCCAGCCTGGGGGGCCCGGGGGCAGCTGCAAAGTCCACCCTCACTGACCACGGGGAGGCCCATCCTTCCATTCCATGAGTCATTGCGAGGCACGTCACGATCCGGTCCTGTCTTCTCTCCAAAGTGGTGGATGGGCCCTGTGCCAGTTTGGATCTATTATGTCCCCCAAAAAGCCATGTTCTTTAATGCAATCTTGTGCAGGCAGATTTATTGATCTTTTTTTGACTAGGGTGTGACCTCTTGATTGAATATTTCCATGGAGATTTGACCCCGCCCATTCAGGGTAGGTCTTTGTTAGTTTACTGGAGTCCTTTAAAGGGAGCTCACACAGAGAGCAGAGAGAGGAAAATCCCCCGGGATATGTTAAGACAGGACACACAGACATTAGATGCTTGGAAGCTGACAGAGATGCTTAGAGCTACTCAGAGATGCAGACAGAGGGATGTTTGGAGATGCTAAGCTAAGGGAAACAAACCCAGAGACATTCTGGAGAAAACCATTTTGAAACCAGAACCCAGGAGCAAAAGACCAGCAGACACCAGCCACGTGCCTTCCCAGCTGACAGAGGTGTTCTGGACGCCATCAGCCTTTCCTCAGTGAAGGTATCCTCTTGCCTTAGTTTGGACACTTATATGACCTTAGAACTCTAAATCTGTAACCAAATAAGCCCCCTTTATAAAAGCCAATCTATTTCTGGTATTTTGCCTAATAGCAGTGTTGGCAAACTGGAACAGACCCCAACCTTCTTGAGCCATTCCACCAGTTTCCTGAATTGTGGAGGCCAATGAACTCAGATGACGGGGACACGGCTGCTAGCACCTCATCCCATGGGTTCTGCCTCCCTGGCAAGCTACTGCCATCCCCTGGGCACACTCATACTCCTGGCTGAGAAGCATGTTTGTGGGCGGCTGCAAGTTTTGCAGAGTGGCTGGGTTCCAGCTGTGGCTCTGATGCCACCAGCTGTGTGATCCTGGACACAATGCTCAACCTCTCTGAGCCTCCATTTCCTCTCTGCCTTCACTCCCCGGGGGGGCCAGTGTGGGTAGCAGGGGGTAAATGTCAACAATGTTTTCTTATGGCACAGAGTGGGCCCTTGAAAACCTCAAAGAGGATCCTCCAGAGGGTTTCACGCTGGAAGGGAGCCTGTGGGCCTCCGTCGCAGTCTGGGGAGGCTTCAGGAGGCTGAAAAGGCGGGTCACTGAGGCCAGCGGGGGCAGGGCCGGTCCACCACGCCTCAGGCCACCGGGAGGGTCTCCTGCCCCGCGGTGAGGCAGGAGGGGCAGGTGCAGTGGAGCCACAACATTTGGGTCTGTGTCCCACTTCCCCTCGCCCTGACTCCAGGGTCCCCAGGCGGCCCCCCCATTATCGGTCCAGCAGAACCGCCCGGCCGCTGGGATCTCCTGCCCTGGTGTCCCCTTGCGGGTGCGGGAGGCGTCTCCGGGCCTGGCGGGGGGCGGCCGTCCTTGCCAGGTGCCTCTGCCCCGGCGGGCCCACAGCGAGCACACCCGGTGACAGGCCCCGCAGGCAGGCTGGGGTCGCCCCAAGGGTGGCGCGTCATGTGGGTGGTTGTGAATTCACTTTAACACATTTTAGAGCAAATGTAAAGGAGCGCAGCAAACACCGCGGGTGCTGGCGATGAGGCGACGTGGGCTGACGGACAGACAAACCCTCGGCCTGACCGCGGCGGCGGCGGGTGTGGACAGGGCCCAGATCATCGGGTCTGAGGCAGGCGGAGCTGCGCCAGGGGCAGGGAGGCTGACGGCCGGGGCCCCGTCCCCATCCCGCCCGTCCCTCCCCGGGGCCGCCGGCCTCCGCCCCGTTCCCGCCTCGCCTGCTCGGGCCGGGGCGCTCGCGGCCCACCAGCTACCCCTGGGGCTCTTCTGGCTCCGGGTCCCAGGGAGGCACCCGATTGGCTCGGCTCAGCGGTTCTCCCCGCTGATAGGCTGATGGCAGCCTATGGGTGCGCCCTCCCGAGTCAGATGTCCGCGCCTGGTCCAATCCAGGATCGGGGGCGGGCTCCGGGGCTTGGCTCGCTGCCGGGCGGGGGCGGGGCCTGGGCGCCGCTGTTCCCCCTCTGGTCCGCAGCTCCTGCTCGCGCCCGGGGGCCCGCGATGGCCGAGGTCTGGGGGCCGCTGACCCGCCCTCCGCACCCCGCGCTCTGACGACAACCCGGGGCGGGAGCTGTGGGTGGGCTGAGACCCCCGCGCCGAGACGAGCGCTCCTTCCCCTCGCGAGGCCCCTGGGACGTGGCGCCCCGAGACTGGGTCGGTGTGGGGGACTCCGGAACCTCCCCGGCCCACGGGATCCGGTCCTTGGAGACCTCCCAGCGTGCACAGCCGCGCGCTCTCTCCCGGGCAGCCCGTGACTCTGCCCGGGGGCCCCCTTATCACTCCGGGAGCCGCCGACGGCGAGGACTGCAGCTCCCGCCCTTCCTCCTGACCTCCCCTCAGGCGCTGAGGGGCCTCGGCGGCATCTGGAACCCTCCGCACCGGCTCTTCAGGGGGTCTCTGGGGACAGGGGTGGTAGAGGGGCCCCCTACCCCGTCCTTTGGTTCCAGGCTCAAGTCAGTGGGGCCCTGTCCCCACCGAGGACGAGGGGGACTTGGCACCCGTTTGCTTCTCCCTGCGGATCCCACCTCCCCGGAGCCCGCCCCAGAGGCGCGTCCCTAACCGCCCCGCGCTAATTGCCAGCTTCACCTGTGCAGCTGGGCTGGGCCTCCCCTGGGCCTGGGGCTTGTTATTGGAAAGACACCGGTTTCCCCAGTTTGGGGGAATTCAGCTTTGTGGTTTGCAGCACTCATTATTCAAAAGAGGCTTGGGGTCCTGTCCCTCAAAGGGAATAAACAGCTCAGAGGGCACCCCACCGCTTCCAGGCTCCTACCTGGCTGAGGTTTCTGGCCTAAGGGGCACGCGATGGCACTGCCCCTAAAAAGGCACCCAGGGGTTGGGGGCTGAAGCCTGGGTGGCTCAGGGCTGCCCCCAGCGCCAAATCTCCCAGCCAATTCACAGCCCACAGCCGGGGCTCCGTTTTTGAAGAGTTTTATTGTATACTTTGCATATGATAAAATTCACCTAGTTGTAAGGTACAATTCAGCAATTTTCAGTAAATTTATAGAATTGTGCCCCCATTGCCACAATTCCATGTTAGAACATTTCCATCACCCCCACAAAGTTCCGTTGAGCCCATTTACAGTCGATCTCAGCTCTCACCCAGCCCCAGGTACCCCCTGGTCTGCTTTCCATATCAATCTGTTTGTTCTTCTGTACACTCGATACAAATGGAATCATACAGTTGTAATCTTTTATCTTCTTTCACTTAGGATAATGCTTTCCGGGTTCATCCATGTTGTGGCACGTATTCCTTGTTCACCACCAGAAGTTTTCCTCACCCCAAAAGAAGCTCTTTAAGCAATAACTTCCCATTCCCCCTGCCCCTAGCTCCTGGTAACCTGTAATCTACTTTCTGTCTCTCTGAATTTGCTTATTCTACATATTTCATATAAGAGAAATCGTACAATAGGTGTCCTTTTGTGTCTGGCTTATTTCACTCAACATGATGTCTTCCAGATTCACCCAGGTTGTAGCGTGCCTCACAAAGTCATTCCTTTTTACACGTGAATAATATTCCGTTGCATGGACAGACCACATTTGGTTTATCCGCTCCTCTGTGGAGGGACTCTTGGGTTGCTCCTACCTGTTAGTTATTGTGGCCAGTGCTGCTCTAAACACAGGTGTACAAGGGTCTGCTCAAGTCCCTGGTTTTAATTCTTTCGGATATACAGCTTGGAGGGGAATTAAGCAGTGTTTTTGTAAATTCCCAAATCAGATCATATTCTGTGAGGGCAGGGACGTGTGTCGGTTTTGTTGACCATAAATCCCAAATGCCTAGAGCAGAGCCTGGCAGGTAATAGGTGCTCAGGAGCCATACACTGGATCTGCTCACCTTGCTCCTCAGACGGCACCCCCCACACTTGGAGAAAAATCCAACCCCACATTATCTGGCCCTACTCACCTCACCCCTCGCCCACTCCACTCCTGCCACGCTGGCCTTCTCACCAACCCGCAAGCATGGCAAGCTCCTTCCTGCCTCAGGGCCTTTGCACAAGTGGCTCCCTCTGCCTGGAATTCTCTCCCCGCCCTCCTGACGCCTGGCTTCAGTGAGAGCTCAGTGGCCTAAGCATGTCCTCCGAGAGCCTCCCCTGACCACCTCATCTGAAGTGGCCAGCCCTCTCCTACATGCCCCGTGACCCTGTTACATCACCCTGTTTTCATGGTCCACAGAGCACTTACCTCCAATCGACACGTTTCCAGCTTATGTGGAGCTCTCAGCTCGTCTTTAGCCAGGCCCTTCCTTCTCTGGGAGCCTTCCTCAGCTATCCTGGCCCATGAAAGGTCTTCCATCTACTGTCTGTCTCCTTCCCATCCCACCGTGGTGGGCAGTAAGGTGGTTGCCTCCTGGCGCCTGTGCCCTGGGAGGTCTCCTCCCACAGGGAGGCTGGGCTTGGCCGCAGGGCTTGTTTTGGCTGGTGAGGTCTTAGCAAGCACAGTGCAAGCAGACGCTTCATGCAGTCTCACCTTGGGGCTCGCTCTCTTGGACCGCAACGGCCATGATGAAAGGAAGCTGAAGCTAGCCTGGAGGCGAGTCCAAGTAAAGGAGGGCCAAAATACCTGGGACGGTAGCCTGAGCCATGAGCCAGCTGAGCTCCCAGCCGACAGCGAACGTCCAGTGCAGCCGTGGTGGTGAAGCCAGTGTAGCTGTTCCACCAGTTGACCCTCCAGGTAATTGTGTAAGTGATTCCAGCCAACCCCACGTGAAGCAGAGGAACCACCCAGTCAACCCAGAGAATTGTGTGAAATAACAAACCATTGCTGTTTCAAGCCACTGTGGCGGGGTTATTTGTTACTCAGCAGTAGATAACTAATACTCTTGGGGAAGTCTCGTTTGTCTCTGGGGGTTCCTAGGCACATGGAGTTGACACTGTGCTGGGCCTGCGGGTTCAGGGACAGTCTGGGGACTCAGGCCTGGGTCGGCTTTCAGGAGCTTGTCCCGTTTGGGGAGTGAGGGTGGGGTGGGGTCACAGACACAGCTTGGCCACGTAGGAAGAGATTTTCTGCCCCTGAGGCTGTCGGGGTAAGACACCCATGGAGGCCTCTGCAAAAGCAAATTAAAGGCAAATCCATAGAGACAGCAAGATTAGTGGTTGCCAGGGGACGGGGTGAGTGGGGAATTGGGGGTGATCACCACCAAATACAGTATTTCTTATTGGGGCAGTGGAAATGTTCTGGAATTGGACAGCAGGGATGGCTGCACAACATGGTCATATGCCAAAAACCACTGGATTATACACTTAAAAATGGTGAAGTTAGTGTTACTTGAATTATAGCTCCATAATAATTTTTAAAATGTTTTCAAAAACTGTGAAGCTGGAGATAATGACTAACAATAAAATCCTCCTCTCCCTTGAGAGAAAAAGAAAGGAAATTAAAGTTTTTCACAAGCTTCCCTGGGAGGTAGGGCTCTGGCTCTCCCACTGCCTTCCCCTGTTTGCTGGGCTCTCCCAGGCCCTCGTTTTTGTCCCTTACACTGACCAGGGAGCCTCCTTCTCTGGCTGAGCCTGGGCAGACCCTGAGCCTCGAACGCCCTTCCCCCGGGGTACCCTGGCTCAGAGGTCCCCTCGGTGCTCCCCGGGTTATTATCTGTCCCCCCACCCAGGGTGCAAATCCCTGAGGGCAGGGACTTTACTGCTAGGCTCCCTGCAGTATCCCGGGTACTGAGAGCTTTCCCGCCACACACCAGTTGCTCAACAAATTTTTGCTGTGGTTGAGTAATAGTAACTTCTCGGACCCTCACGGGAGGTGGCCAAGCGTCGAGGTGGTGGCTGGTGGCTGCAGCATGGCCGATGCAGCCATGCTCCCGGCGGCCTCGCTCCAGTTCCTCCTCCTCGGGCCCAGCACCTTCCCTAGAGAAATAAAGGCTCCCGACCACAGGTGTGAGGAGCCCAGGGACCCCCAAAGAGGATAAATAGGAAATTAGGAAATCCACTCCTGGGCACATCACGGTGAAACTGCAGAAAACAAAGTTGAAAGAGAACATCTCACAGACAGCCAGAAAAACAAAAAGGGGGGCGGGGGGCAGGGCAGTTATCTACAAAGGTGTTAAAAGAGAGCGACAGACGACTTCTCAGCCCAGGAAGCCGGAACCAGCGAACGATGTCTTCAAGGCGCTGAAGGAAAACGCTGGTCCACCTGGAATTCCTTACCCAGCAAAAACATCCTTCAAGAATGAAGGCAAAATGAAGGCACTTTCAGAAAAACACCCCGGGTTCACCAACACCAGATCGGCACTAAAGAATCATCTAAAGGGTGTTCTTCAGTGAAGAAAGGGTTAAGTTTAGCTTTCACATAAAGGCAACATGGAATCAGGAAAATGGTGGCAGAACTGGCCCCGTGGTAAAGGGAAGGAGAGAGCGAAAGCCATGACATAAGCCTAGAATCAGCGCCAGCTCCTTACATGGGAAAAATAACCCGGGTTACTGGAATGTAAACGGATATGGGGTAAAATCAAAGGCGGGAACTCTCCGTAGGAAATTTAAACTAGCTGACTCTCTCTGATAGGCTGTACAATTCAAAATCTCAAAGGCGGGCTAGTTCGCTCTCTCTGATAGGCTGTAACCCCTGGAGCACCCAGCCAATGGGGAGACAGGGGAGGGACCTGTGTATCAGGGGTGGGATAGAACTATTGCCATGTCCTTTTTTTGGCATGCCTGCCATGTGTCTGGCTGTGCATCCATTCTTGCAAGATCATGAATAAATTCTTTTCTCCTCCACAACTGGGTGAGCATTTTTAAGGTATAATGCTTGTTTCTAACATTCAGGCAGAAGGAAAATGATCCCAGAGGCAAGTTAGAGATGGAAGAAGGTACAAAGAGCAATAAAAGTGCTGAATATCCAGGTAAATATAAATACCAACTGAACAAAATGTAATAAAGGTCTTGTTGGGCTTAAAACACATAGAATTAAATACATGACAATGTATTTGTATTTGACAACAGTGTATTTTATTTCCCATATAAACAGTGCATTTTATTTCCCATATATTTGATAACAGTGTATTTTTTTCCCATACAGGAAAAAAATTTGTGTAACTTCCACACTAAGAAGGAAAAATCTTCATGATAAAAAATAATCCAAAAGAAAGCAAAAAAAAAAAAAAAGGAGAGAAAAGGCACAGAACACTGAATCAAGAGGTAGATTTAAGCCTGAATACATTGGTACACTGTGGAATACTATAAGCAATGAAAACGAACTGACATTGGCCACATAGAAACAACCTGGCCAAATCTCAGACACCTAACATTCAGTGGAAAACAGATAAGTGCAATCATACCATTTATAGTGTTCAAAAATTAGAAGTGAGCCAGTGTTTAGGGGTATATGTTTAGGTGATAAGAAGATAAACCCAAGGGTCAGGGTGGTCACCCCTGGGGGGAGAAGAGGTTGGAGAAGGCGGACAGGCTCCTGTGGGCTTGGGAGTGTTCTGGTTTGCCAATGCTGCCGTTATGCAAAATAATAGAAATGGGTTGGCTTTTATAAAGGCGATTTATTGGGTTACAAATTCAGTTCTGAAGGCCATGAAAATGTCCAAATTAAGGTATCAACAAGAGTATACCTTCACTGGAGAAAGCCCATTTCATCCAGAAAACCTCTGTTAGCTGGGAAGGCATGTGGCTGGGGTCTCCTCCAGGGTTCTGGTTCCAAGATGGTTTTCTCCCAGGACATTTCTCTCTAGGCATTTGGGTGTGTTTTCTTAGTTTCTCCCAGGCAAACTCTGAACTAGCAAAAGTCTACTTTCAACCCGGATCTCCAAAATATCTCTCTGGGCTGCAGCTCTGAGCCCCTTCTGTCTGAGCTCTTACAGGCTCCAATAAACTAATCAAGACCCAGCTGAATGGGTGGGGCCACACCTCATGGAAATAATCTAATCAAAGGTATTATCCGCAGTTGGGTGGGTCACATCTCCATGGAAACAACCTAATCAACACTAATACATCTGCCCCCACAAGACTGCATCAAAGAAGATGGCATTTTGGGGGACATAATACATCCAAACGGGCACAGGGAGGCAGGTTGGGTTCTGCTCCTCCGTGGGGTCCCAGTGCTGGCTGAACAAGGACCCCTAAGCTCCACGTTTATGCTGCACGTGCTTTTCCCTGTGCATATTTCACAATTTTATGAAAGCCAACACCAGCAGCATAAGGTGGGGCCCACCCAGCAACCCCCCACCTGCCCTCCCCTGCCTTGTTCACCAGCCTTGAGGCGCGTGGCGGGCCCGACCCTTCCCCTCCCCGGCCTCAGGACCCGTGTCCTTGCTCCCTGCTCAGTGGCACTGAGGAAGGGTCACCATTTGAATGATGCGGGACAGGCGGGGCCTCGGCTCTCAGATTGGACGAGGGGTGCAGGGAATGACACCCGGCTCAGCCCTGCCCCCGCACGCCCTGGAACCGGTGGGGGAAGCAGCGGCTCCGCGGGGCCTCCTGATGCGCCCTCGGCGGGCCGGGAGAGCAGACCCCGCCGACGGCTGTGGCCTCGGTGCCCGCATCTGTGAAATGGGCCGCACCGTCCCACGCCACGGTCCCGGCGGCTCCCGGAGGCGCGGTGCGGCTGCCGAGCAGGCAGGCCCCGGCAGGCCCGGCGGGAGGAGCGCGTCCCAGGCGGGGAACAGCCGGTGCGACGTTCCGCTCCCTGCCGGGAGGCGGCGCCAGGGGCAGCCGCGCAGCCGGGTCACCCGGGGCCACCGCCCCCGCAGGCCGCGGACCGTGGGCGGCAATGCGGAGGCTCCCAGGGCCCCCTCCACGCGGGAGAGCCGGCCTCCCCTCCCGGGTCCGAGGGCGCCCGGGAGGAAGGAGGGTGGTGGTCCCGGGCGACGGGGCGGGTTCTCCGCACTCACCAACCGCGTCCCCAATTCCCGAGGGGGCGTGGGACTTGGGCCGCGAGCGCGGGGGTCGTCGGCAGCATCCGGAGACCGAGAGCGGGCCGCGGCCGCGAGGGGGCGGCGGGGGCCGCGGGGAGACCGAGGCCGGGACGGCGCGGCGCAGGCCGCTACCTCGCCCCTCCCCCGGGCCCGGCCCTCGGCCCCACCGGCCTCACCAGCCAAGGTCGCGCGCGGTCCCCACCCTCTCACGCCGGCTCCGGGCCCCGGGGGAGGTGGGGGTGCTCCCGGCGCGGGGCCGACGTCGGGGAACTGCGGCTGTGACCCGTCCGCGCAGTGACCGGGCCCCGCCCGGGCCTCCCGCCTCAGTTTCCCCTTCTGACTCACTCCACTGCAAGCGCCCAGTAGTTACCGATGTCTGCCCGGAAAAGGGCAGCGGCACATACGGGCGGGGTCCTGTCCCCGGTGCCTCGCCTGGGCTGCCCGGCCAGCTGTCGTCCCCTCGGGTGCTCGGGCACCCGGGGTCCCGCGGGGAGCCACTGCCTCTTCGCTCCCCGCAAGCCCGGGCGCGCAGGCCCCGGGGACCCGGCCCTGACCGGCAGCGACGCGCTCAAGGTCACAGCCGATGGAGCCCGGCCGGGGGTCTGGGTGGGGGGCACCGCCTTCCCCGCCCCCCACTCCGGCCCCGGTCCTCCCCCCACCGCACCCCGGGGCCAGAGCTGCCTCCCCGACCCCGCCCGGCTTAGTCAGCAGCATTTCCGGGGCCTCCACGCCCTCGGCGGGCGCCGTCCCACACCCCACCCAGAAGGCAGACACAGCGCCTGCCTGGAGACAGGTGACACCGGCGCTGAGGCCCGCAGACCTGGGCACCGGCTCGTGCAAGGGCCCTGAGAAGGGGTCTGACCTGGTGGCTGGGAGGGCTCTGGGCCCAAGAGAGGCCTGATGTGCTTTGGGATTTCACAAGAGCAGGGAGATGGCAGGCGGGGCCAGGAGAGGGCTGGAGCTGTGAGGAGGGGTGCAGTTCAGGGCCCACAGGACTGGACCATAATGGGGGACCCAGGGGATTCCGTCTTATTCAGCAGATGCTGCTCAGCTGTTGCCTCCTCCTCCAGGAAGCCTCCTCTGCCTACCCACTTCCTCAGAACAGTCTCCAGCAGCCTGTTTGTTGAATAAACTAATGAATGAAGCTTCTCTGAAGAAGTGCTGGCTGGCAACCTGGCTCCCCTGGTCGGGGACAGAGATCCAGATCCCAGCCCACCAGCTCACCATTCTGACTTGTGTCTGAGCCACCCCCCATCTGGTGTGTGTGTGTGTGTGTGTGTGTGATTTCTAGGGGAAGGGGCTGCAGCTTACAATGGAGTATGAAACCCACCTAGGGGGATTAGGAACTTGTGTGTGTGTGTGTGTGTGTGTGATTTCTAGGGGAAGGGGCTGCAGCTTACAATGGAGTATGAAACCCACCTAGGGGGATTAGGAACTCGTGAAACTAATGCCTTTGCTTCCTGGGACAAGATGAAGGTTCTGGGTTCCACCTCTACGGGAGAAGTCCCATCCCTTCTCTGAGCCTGTTTCCCTGCCTGTCAGGTGGAACTGAGAACTGGATCTATGTCAGTGAGCAAATCAATGAGATAACGGTCGTGCAAAAGGCATTTGGCAGTGGACCTCCCTCTTTCAAAAACTTAGTTTACTTATACAAATATCTGAATATGTGCCCCTCGTGAAAGATCCAAAGCACATGGAAAGTATAGGAAATAAAAGCTTAAAGGACCTCTTCCCCCTCGCTGATTCCCTCCCCAGAGGGCATTGAAGCAACGGGTCAGGGCTTGACTTCTAGTATTTTAAAGAAAACATTGTTATCTCCACTTGACAGATGAAACCCAGTGTCTTTCTTCTTGGCTGAGGCTCATGGGTAACACTGGTCTGTGCGTGAATTACGTGGGCCCTGTCGAGAGCAAAGGGTATGGACGCTATTAATAATTAGGCTGTGATAACAGGGACTCTCCCAGGCAAATCACCGCATGAGTCAGGACTTTTTAAAGTAAGGGACCTTGTCACCAACTGGTCTAAGCAAAAAAAAAAAAAAAAAAAAAGAGGACTCACCTGTTCATTGAATGGAAGAGTCCAGGTCTTCAGGCATGGCTGGATCCAGGCTCAGACAAGGACCCAGTGGGGCCCTCAGGATGGTCTTACACTGCCCTCCTCTCAGGGGGTAGAGATCACAGCTGGAAAAGACACCCCATGGGTTTTTAACCATTCCCCTTCAGAAGGACACCTGGGTGGTTTCTGTTTTTTTCACACCAACAAGGGTAGTCGTGATCTCACCTCCTTGGAATTTGGTAGTCACCTTCATTTTCTTCAAAGGTTTAACTGTGGAAAGGTTAGGAATGACGTGTTAAATTAAGGCTGAATTCTTTTATTAAAACTTTAATGAATCAAGCAAGCAAGCACATTAAAATAATAAATCCACAGCAGTGAGTATTCTCCCGCACACAACTCGGCCCGTGGGTGCATACTTATCTGGGATAAACGCCTACGAAAGGAGTCGCCGGGCCCAAGGGCCTGAGCGTTCTCCCTGCTGGTGAGGACGCCCCGGGTCCCCTGGCCTCCGGCCTGTCCCTGACCTTGCCAGGCACAGGAGGTCGTTTTATCTTCCACTGGCTGGCTTCTGGCTGCACACTCCCCCCTGTGCTCGCTGGCCGCGGGTGACAGCCCACGCGTGCCCCCCGCTCATCTTCCTACGGGGCTAGGGTCCCTCCGGGGCTGCAGTGCTCTGAAGACACTCTCAGGACCCCCACTTTGTCCACGTCAGGTCTCGTCCTGTCTTTGGTCTGTCCTTTCTCTCAAGCTGAGCCCTGCAGGACCAGGTGGCTGGGAGGAGAGCAGGTGGGAGAGCTGGAGCCCAGTGCGGAGGTGGTGACGAGCCCAGGCTGGGGGCCGCGACGCAGTGCCCGGGGGGCCAGGTGGGCTTTGGTCTCGCTAGTACAGGTGGAGGGAGGGCAGGAACAGGGCGGGGCAGGTGGTGGGATGCCCCTAGCCTCCCCCCGGGCCCCAGCCACCTCCCACCCCAGCCTTGCTGGGAGAGCCCCAAACCCACCTGCCTCATTTCACAGATAAGGAGGCCGGGGCTCAGAGAGGGAGAGAGATCAGCCTGAGGCCCCCAGCTGCCGGGCAGCTGATTAGGTAGAATCCGCCTCCTCCTCCGGGAAGCTCCCCATGCACTCAGGCCGCCTGTCACATCCCTGCTTCTCTGACATCAGGCTCCCTGGGCCTTGCTGGGGCAGCGGGGACTTGGGGTCAGGGAGGATCTCGGGGGCAGCTGATGAACCACTAGTGACCATCACCCCTCTGCTCTCTCCTCCCCTCACTCCCAGGTGGAAAACAGAAGTGGTCGGAGCGGACTTCTCAGACTCGCCGTCACCTCTGCCCTCACCTGCATCTGTGCCCAATGTGCTGTCCCCACCTCAAGCAGGAGCTGCCTGCGCCCCCAGGGGTCACTTCACGTGCCCGTGGTGGGTCCCGGCCTCAAGGTCATTGCTCCAACAGGCCTCTCCTGGGCTCCTGCTTCACCCGCACATTTCAACCCGTCATCGCACTGCACAGCGTGCCACGCACACACATGTGCGCACACACGCACACAAAGCACAACACTCAGTGCACACAGGCACAGAGACACACACACGCAGGGCATATGCATGCACACACACAAATATACGTGTGCACACACGATGTGCACACACACACACATGCACATTTGTGCAAACTGATGTGCACATATAGCTGTGCATAAATGCACATGCCCCCACTCACCCGGCGGTTCCTGCCCCTCTCTTCTGCTCCCCTACAACCTCCTCCTTTCCATCTTCCCGCTCTCTCCTGACCCCTGGGTAAAAAGGCTTCCCTGCTACTCTGCGACCCTTGAAAAGGTCACTGATGACCTACCTGCTGCCGAATTGTCTCGGCCCCGTCTGGCCACTCCCCCCTCCTTGGGACACCTCCTGCCCTTGGCTGCCAGGAGCCCCACTGCCTCTTGGACTTGCGCTGACCTCTCGCCAGTTGCCCATGCCGGCTTGGGCCCCAGACCTCATACTTCTCTGTCTTGCTGGGTCATCTTGCCCGGTGTCCTGGCTTTAAACCCTGCCTACTCTGTTGCTGACCCCTGCTGTTTATCACCAGCCGGGACCCCACCCTCGAACCTCCAGTGGCCACTTGGGGGACAGTCACCTTCAGATGAACACGTCACAACCCAAATCCTTCCTTTGAATCTCCTCCATCCCTGCTCTGCTCCAACCTCAGAGGCATTCTAGACTTTTCTCTCCTTCTCACATCCACATTGGTCGGTCAGAATACCGACCTGTACCCCATGGCCGACCAGGGCCCAGGGGCAGCCTCCCCTTCTCAGCTGGTGCCCGTGGGCCCCCCACCCTCTCCCATTGCACCTCCTTCTCAGCACAGCCACCCGAGGGAGCCGGAGAAAACCGAAGCCAGTTCTTGCCTGCTCTGCTCAGCGCCCCTTAGACCCCCCATTTCCTCAAGTGAAGTCAGAGTCCTCACCCAGATCTCCAGGTCCTTCTGTGTTTGTGCCCGCCCCCCCACACCTGGGCACTCACCGACCCTGGGGGGGGGCAGAGGGGAGGGTGTCCTGGGTCTTCGTCCCAGCAGCTCACAAGAGGAGTCAAAGAAAAGCCCCTTGTTAAAGTTCAAGTGGAGGACAGGCTGGATTCAAACTGCCAGGCAGGGAGGAGAGAAGCCGGCAGCCGGGCTCAAGGGCGATGAGCACAGAGGGGGCCGGACTCACAGGGCTGATGGGGCCGGGGAACTGGGAGGCCACTGAGCGGGGCCCGGCAGCGGCCTGAGGACAGAACATTCCGGCTCCGCAGCGCTGTCTCATCTCAGGCGAGGGCTCGGGATGGACTGGCACCTGCCCAGGGACTGCAGGGAATCCAACCACAGTGTGCACGGGCAGTGGGGCCGAGCACAGTCCTTTGCAAGGCTTCACGAGGGTCAAAGGTCACCCCCCATCTGGGGACGGCTGTGTGCTGAGCGGCCCTGTGGGTGCCAGGGGCTGGGCAGCCTCCCCCCACCCACAGACCCTGAGCTGAGGCCCCCTAGGCCTCTCTGGAAACTGAGGCTCCCCCTCCATCCCCAACCACCCTGCCTGCCCTGGTCCCCCCCCCAGTTCACCCTGCCTGCCTGGGGGAACCTGCCCCGGGTTCCTAACAGCAAACGTCGGAGACCCTGCACGTGCCGGGGCGCAGGGGGACAGCTCTCACGGGCAGAATCCTGTGCCCCGAGATGCCCCAGAGCTTTGAGTGCCGCACAATGGCTCTCAAGGTGACCCCGAGAGGCAACATGCTGCGGGCAAGGGTGACGGTGCTATGCCCAGAAAGTGATATGGTGTCAGCCCCCACCTGGGGAGACCCCATCAACTTGGGACCGAGGTTTGGGGGTGGGGTGGGGGCAGGACAGTCACAAGGCTCCAGGCTTATCCATGCTTCATTTCTCAAACTGGATGGCGACCTCCCAGGCCTTCACCATCTATTGTTTCCCTGTAGGCCCCAAATAACTAAAAATCAACTCCCCCCCACCCCCAGGTCCTCAGGACCCATCCAAGCCCGTGCCGTGGCACGCAGCATCCGGGGTGCCCCGGCTTCCCCTGCTCACTGCCCTCTGCCACTCTGGGGCCTTTGCCCCCGGGGTGCCTTTCCCCTGCTCCCCACCGGCCCTGTCGGCTAAGTCCATGTCCGCCGGCAGCTTCCAGGCAGTGGAGAAACAGGGCCAGGCCTGAGTTCCAGACAGAGGCCTCTGTGACCCCGAGAGGAGGTGGGTTAGAGGGGAGACAGGGAGGGCATCCGGGGGGGAGTGGCAAGTGGACCCCCAGCAACCACAACTGACGCCCTTTCATCCTTGTGCCCCCAGTGGCCATGTAGACGGCTGAGACGAGGTCGCGACACCAGCCTTGGAGATGGTGGGGGCAAGGGAACAGGGTGGCTGCTGCCTGCGCTGCCCCCAGGATGGGCTCCAGGACCCCCACTCACTCTTCCCCTCTGTCAGACCCAGAGACATCCAGAACCGGGAAGCTGGGAGGAACCGGAGGGAAACTGAGGCCCAGAGAGGCAGGGCAGAGGCAGAGCCAGCTTCTCAGCCCGCTGCTTCCTGCACCCGCCCCCCGCCTGATGGCCTAGCTTCTGTATCTGTGGCTCCTGTGGACCCCCTGGGGGGGAGGTCGCCGGCAAGGACACGCAGTGCTGGAGCGGGCGGGGCTGCTGAAGTGGAGTTTCTGGGGGGGACCGGGCAGGTCCCCTGGTGCACCACCGGCTCTGCCCTCTCTGGCTCCAAGCCTGTCTGTCTAAGGGGGTGGCCCACCCCCTCCCAGGGCACAGGCCTGGCAGTGGACTAGCTACGGGTGTGTGTGCCTGTGTGTGTGTCTGTGTGCGTGTGAGTGTGCAGATGTGGGCTGGGCCCAGACAGGCCCCCAACCTCTGCCTGCCAGGGGGCAGCCGGGGCAGGGCAGAGCGGGGTGCAGAGCTGTGCCCACCCACCAGTCCCCCCCCACCCGGGCAGGGGCAGGAGGAAGGGCCTGGAGGTGGGACAGGTGGAGGTGGTGTGCTGGGGAGGGGACCCAAAGACCCCTGCAGAGGACCCTGGTTTCCTGGCCCAGGAGAATGTGGGTGGGGGTCCAGGTGGAAAGGCCAGGCCTTGAAGGACAGGTTGGGGGCAGCTGCCCCTTCTCCGGGCCTGACTCGCAGCCTCTGGGGTAAGGGCGAGGCGAATGAGCGCTTTGGGCACGAGCTGGGGGCGGGGGCAGAGCCCCAAGGACATGACCCAAAGCTGGGGTCCCTGGCGGTGGGGAGGCGGGGTGGCAGGGCCCCGTACCCCGGGGTTGGGACCTGCCCTCCGGCCGGGGCTACCCCTCTCTGGGCCTTGTTTCCTCGCCTGCGAAATGGGGGTACGACCCTCATCTGCGGGGTGGTGTGGAAATGAAATGCAATCGTGGGGGCTGGGCGCGGCGCACTGTGGGCGCTCAGTTAGCAGCTGCCTGCGCCCACCCATCCCCGGGGGCGTCGGCGTGGGGCCGGCGACCCTGGGGGACAAAAGGTCGTGGGGACCCTCGGGGGTCACAGCCAGCCCCTCCCCGCCGGCGATCCCCGCCCCCAAGTACAGCTGGGACACAGCCTCGGTCTCCCCGGAGGTCACAGACGGTCAAGGCACAGGGGCGCGCCCCGGCCCAGCGCCCCCCGTGCGCCCGCAAGTTTCTCCCAACTTTTCCGCCGGCGCCCGGGCCCCGCCCGCCGTCCTGTGACGTCACCCTGGTGCAGCGCGGCGGCCAATGGGCGGCGGCGGGGG
>KN193555.1:97110-172346 GCA_000164785.2 Choloepus hoffmanni
GGGCTTGGGGTGGGGGTGGCAGGTCCAGGGGGTGGGTCTCCAGAGAGTGGGGGGGGGGGCTGGGCCTGTCTTGGACTTGCCACCCATGCTAGGGTGACTTTGGATGAGCCCCTGCCCTGCTCTGAGCCTCAGTTTCCTATTTGTCATAAAGAGGGTTGGGGACCATCCCCAGGCTCTCTCATGTCTCTTCAAAAGGGTAGGCCCCTATTTGAGCGAATTGTGTTGGGGGGGGCTGGGGGGGCACTGGGATCCAGATGGGCAGAAGCGACCGAGCCCTGCACTCTTGAGAGCCAGCTCCCCGTGAAGCTGCCCCTGCTGCCTTGTCCACACTGCTGCAGCCAAGCCCTTGTTGGGATTTCACCCTGACTAATCCTGGATTCTGACTCCTGTTACACACGACCCTGCCCCAAACCTGGACCCTCAGGGGCCCTAGAGGTCCAGGTGCCGAGAGCAGGGACAGACACCATGGGGAGGGTGCTCCCCTGGCTCTTTGGGGAACTGAAAAGCTGCAGTCCAGAGCAGCTGGTGAAGGTCACTTGGGTGGGACTCGATGCCCAGCAACTCCTGCCCAGAAGGGCCTGGACACCTAAAGGGAGGCCTGGGGCGGCAAGCCTTCTGTCCGTGGGCTCTGCCCTCCCAGGCCTGTGACCTGGGCCAGGTACCCCTCCACCTTCCTCTGGACCTACAGCTGCCCCTTTTGTGGCTGAACCTCTAAGCTCCCCACAGTCCGGGTGGGAGGCGAGGCGGGGGTCAGGGAGCCACCCCTGCTTCGGGGCTGTGTGCCTTGAGGGTTCCACAAGGTGGCGAGTACCAGGATGGGCTGCACTGTTGGGCAGAGGAGAGGGGAGATACTTGGGGTGGCCCTGAAGGACAGGGTGAGGCTAGCCAGGAGGATCATGGGCATCACGGTGGAGGGTACTGTTCGGGCCAGGGCAGGGGGCTTGGGTAGGTGGGGGGTGATGAAGAAGCCACTCTTGGTGTGGGGGGACAGTGGTGGAGGGGAGGGTTCACCTGGATGACTGCGGAGGGCTGGAGAAGGGTAGCCCCTGATGTCATCGCCTGGTGGGTAGACAGAGCTGTGGGTCACCTGGTGCCCAGGAGGGCAGTGGGATGAGGACCTGGTACCCACCCACGGGGCTGGGGTGGACCCCAGAGCTCAGCTCAGGCAGATCCCATTGGCTTCTCAAAGGCCCCCATCCACCTGGAACAAGCCCTTTTCCCTGGGCCGAAGGGCCCTGGTTCATTTGTTCATTCATTCCTCCAATGCTGGCTCTAAGAAACACCTGGCTGTGGCCAATTCTGCTGCGCCCCCAGCACCCAGCGCCCCCGAGGCTGTGCACCCCAACCCTGGGTAGAGTCACACCTGTCGGGGTCAGTGCACACCCTCAGCCATTGGGCTCGTGGAGAGGCAGGGCAGTGCCTCCTGGGCCGTGGGGACGGCCACCTCTGCAGCTGGTGCCTGCGCCTTTGCACGCTGCCTTTGTCCCAACCTCGATTTTCCTGGTTTTCTCTTCCCCCGATTTCTTGCCTAACTTTAAAGTACTAAATCAAAGCAGTTACTCCAGATGCTTCTCAGAACAAAATCGGGAAGGAGGAAAAACGCTCAGGCAGGGGAAGACCCTGTATTAGAGCAAGTTTCCAAAGCAGGCAGCAGTGGAAAGCTTTGCCCCCTGCTGTGGTGCTTCCCCGAAGCCTTTTTAAAACATTGAAGTGTAATTTACATGTAATAAAATGCAAGGATTTTAAGTGTAGAGCTTGGTGACTTATGACAAATGTCTACAGACAGGATTTCCATCAGCCTGGAAAGTTCCTTGCTGCCGCCCCCCCCGCCTCAATCAGCAGCACCCACACACCTTCCAGCAAAAAAAGGGGCCATCACCCAGGGCAGGACCAGCATTTTGGTGTATTTCCTTCCAGTTTTTTCTCTGCAAATACAGAGATTTTTTTTCTATGCATACATATTTTTATATACATGAAATTATACCACACAATTCGATATTCTTAAACTTATTGTAGTACAAGCATTTCTCCATATTGTAAAACACTATAAATATAATTTTTAGGAAGTCGTCAGTGTTCAAGTGTTGATACCATAAAGTTAAGGTTACAGAAGACTATGCTTTTACAATTTACATTTATTTTTGGAATACATAATATCATTTATGTGGCTAAAAATTCAAAAAGTACAAAAAGGTGTGCACTTCCGGCAACCTCTGACCAGCTTCTTGGGTGGAGAACTAGTTTGTCTCCAGCCCCTCCTCTGCCCCCCGCCTTGAATTATGAAAATTTCAAACCTAGAGAAAAGTTGGAGGACAATGAGCCGCTGACCACTGGTCCCTTAGTGGATATGTCCACCAAAGCCCCTCCCAAGCCACAGCAGCAGCCATCACCAAACCCAAGGACGGCGACAACAGGTGTGAGGCCCTGCCGGGCGGAGCCCCTCCCACGAAGACGCTTCCCAGGGGCGTCGTCATCGCCGGGTCACCCTGTCCGCGGTTGGCAAGTGAAAACGAGGCGGCGCTGGGCATGTGTGTAAACAGAGCTTCCCCCGGTTTAGGGTTCGTTCTTGGGGCAGACAGAGGTGGGCTTCATGGGTGTGAGCTTCTGAGCCCCCGCGGGTGGCAGGGGACTGGCCGCCACCCCCTTCCCGCCTGCCCCTGGGACCTGCTCTCCCGCCTGGGGGCCCGCAATGGCCTTCTGGCTTTCGGCTCCTCTGTCCGCACACAAATCTGAAATGTTTCTCCTACTGGTTTATGTGAATTTTTAAGGTGTATGTTAGACATTAATGCCATATGTAAGCAACTATTTCCCCTTTTGATGTTATGTGGGATTTTAAATTTACAGCACTTTTATAGTTGGAAGAATTCAGTTTTTGCCTGTGTGGCTTTTCCCGTCACTTTTGAGCTTTGAAAGCCCTTGCCATCCAGAAGTCAGGTGACAGGTTTCCCCCTAGTTTATAAAAGCCTTTAATCCATTTAGAGTTTATTTTGGTGCACGCTGTGAGGCCGTCCACAGATCCAGGCTGGGGCCCCTCCTTCCCCGAGCGAGTCCTGGCCGCGTCTTGGGTGGTTTTTCTCTCTGCTCTGGTGGCTGCCCCTGGGCCTTGCTGACTCAGGTGGCTCCTACCCTTGTGTCCCTCTTGGTAATTCTCGCCAGTTTCTTTTTCCAGTTGGCAGGCAGAAGGTGGCATCAGACGGCAGGGGTCTGGGGTCCCTCAGAGCTGGGGGCTCCTGCGTGGCCCCGAGCAAACCGCACCCCCTGCTCCCACGGGGCTCCGGTGGCAGGGTCCTGTGGCTGCGCGGGAGGCCCCAGGGGCACGGCCGGCACAGATGGGGGTGTGCGGACGGGTGCCAACAGTGGGCTCTGAATTCCTCCCTGCTTCCCCCAACAACAGGGAAGTCCCGGGAGCGTCAAACACACCTTCCTTTAGCCGGGTTTTCTCGAATGTCCTCTGTGGTGCGTGGGCTGCCCTCCCCCCCCCCGTGGGGCTGACGTTTTTAGCCGCAGGTCATTTTCCATGGGCGCCTCTGGCATATGGTTTTGTTTCATAACCAGGGGCTTGGACGGCCCAGCTCTGCAGCAACGGCTCCCCCGGCAGCCGCCCCGTGCCCAGCCCAGAGGCCCTGCCACCCCTGCGCCCTGGCTCGTCCCAGCACAGGAGGGGCAGAGGCCTCCCGCACCCACCAAGGGCATCTCCCCGCAGCTCAGATGGCACGCTCGGCAGGTTTGGGAAAGCTCTAGTTTATTGCACTGTCTCAAAGCACAACTAAAAACAAAGCAGAAAGAAAACCCTACAGAGAACTTTCAGGTGGTCACCTCGGCTCAGGCTGGGGTGCACCAGAGCCCTGAGGACAGACCTGGTGAGACATGGTGGGTGCCGGGGGAGCTGCAGCCCAGTCGGGGGCATCTCTGCCGACATCAGACTCCCAAAAAAGGGCTCCATAAAAGTGGGCCGTGAAGTAAATCTGGGATTTTAGCCTCGGGTCCTCACCTAGGCCTGGAAAGCCTCCTGCTCCTGGCCAGCCTGGGTCCTGTCACAGAGCGTGTTTTATGCCGTCCACCTGTGGCTGCCTGACACCCTCCCTTACACATGGAAAACAGGCCACGAGTCTCCGGGCCCTGGGCCAGACGGGCTAAAAAAAGCACCCTGGAGCTCTGCCTTGGGGCTGCCTCCAGGAGAAACAGGCAGAGGGCAGAGGGCAGTGGGCTCTGGGTGGACGTACGGCTGGCCAGTCCCCCAGCTCAGACGAGGGCGAGAGGAGTGGGCTCTGTAGGCCGACCCCAAGGAAGGGTGCTCTAATGTGGCCACAGCAGGCACCAGTGCAGAATTCCAGGGCATTAGCCCAAACTGCCCACTGGAGGGGCTGCCCGCAGAGTTGGCCAGAGGCCCCGGGACTGCCTGCCAGCCGGGGACGGGGGGTGCAGGGACACCAGCTGAGGGCAGCACGGGCTCAGCACAGACCACAGGAAGGGACAGAAGGCCCTCCACCGGGCTCTTCTACATGTGTAGGGTCTGATTTAAAGTGAGGTATCTCATACAGGTTTGTAACGCCACCAACAGAAAAGGCAGTCACCAGGAGATCCAGTCTCTGGGATGCTTCCGGTTTCTAGGAGGTGCAGCAGCTGCACCTGTAAGACACCCTCCTAAAGGCTTTCCACGTCAGCGAACAGAGCTCAGCTCCCCCACCTCTGCCCAGCACCTTCTGGTGCCACCCTTGCCTCGGTGGGGGACACAGCTCGACACACGTGCACACCTGCAGGCTCCGTTTGCATCCACTGGCTTTATTGTTGGGACTCTGAAGTGCGTCTGTGTAGGGCAGCGAGCCTGCCCGGGTGCAGCAGGGGATGGTGGTGTGCAGTGTATGGCGTCTCTTCAGGCCCCGCCTGGCACTCCACTTCTCAAGACACGGCCCCTTCTTGCCCAGCCGGAGTGTCTAGTGTGGAATGTGTACTCGGTCCCGGGCCTCAGAGAGGAGACGACGGAGCCCCTGTGCCAGTCACCCCAGGGGTGGGAAAGCACCGCCCTGTGTCTGCACTGCATTCTGGGCCTGCTAACAGGCAGATGGCCCTGGACAGGTCTCAGGGCATCCCCTGTCCAGACCTCAGCCTGCCCATGGGAAGCTGCCCCACACCGTCTCCCACAAGGGCCCCTGGATTTCCAGTCAGGAGGACATGCTGCTGGGCACACACCAGACGAAGTCACTGCTCGGAGACGACCTTGGGGGAATCCACACGTGCAGCCACAGCAGCCCCACAGCACCTGGCTGAGGCTGCAGGTTCTAGAACGAGACAGAAACACACGCAGAAGGAAGCAGGTGTGGATGTCCCACCTGGCCAGGTGTGCTCAGACAAGGGTGGGCGAGGTGGGTCTGAGGTGAGCAGCTCGGCTGCCACGTGTGTGCTCTGTGCGGCCTGGCCTCCTTCCTGAGCAACGATCCCATCCACCCTCTTTCAGATGACCTCCCACTCATCCTCGAAGTCCTCAGGACGGGGCGTGGTGCTGGAGAGGCTGCTCCTCTGGGAACCGTGCGAGGGGCTGAAAGTCTTCGTCAGCCGCTGGAGGAGGCAGCCAGGAGCCGCGATGGCCCACAGCTCATCGGCCGAGGTCACTGTGGAGCACAGCCACAGGCTCGTCAGTCACCCGCTCAGGAGAGTGGGCCCCACCCGGCCTCGCCACTCTGCAAGCTGCGTCCCCAGTCTAAGCCTCAGTTTCCTCCCCACAGGAGACCCGAGGTCTGAGTGCCTGTCCCAGGTGCAAAGCTGGCTCCCATGGGCAGGGCCTTACCCTGGCTCTTGCTCTGGGAAGACGGAGCCTTTGGCATGATCCCCACAACCCCAGGGGAACCCCGCGACCCCCACCGAGCCTCTGGCCCGGGGACCTGCCTGTGAAACATGCCACGTTGCCGGGAATTTTCTTCCAGTAGTCTCCGGCGGGGTTCTTGTCTGTGATGCCATACCGCCGGGCGAGGTCGCCGTTCGGGCAGCGTGCCCACACGGTCCTGGCACTCAGTGCCAGCTGACAGGCCTGCAGCCCTGTGGGCAGACATGGGCACCTGCCTCTTCAGTGGTCGGGCTGCACATGGCGTGGCCCCCTTGGGCAGGGCGCCTGTGGGTTTTCTGGAAGGCAGGGCCAAGGGCACCAACAGGAGCCCAGCAGCGGGCCTGGCTGCACGGGAGCCCTGGGGCCAACCGGAAACTGCCCTCCCTCAGGCCGGGGCTGTGAGCAGCGCTGAGGGGCTGGGCCGACCCAACGAGCACTGTGTGGTTCAACACTCTTAGGAGAGAGGTGGGAACAGACCACACGGAGGCGGGCTGGGGCTGGGGCTGGCAGGACAGGCTGCGACAGAGGTGATGGGCAGGAGGTCTGGACACTCTTACCTGGCACGTGCTCCCAGGCGGTCCCCACAGGCATCTCCTCGGTGATGCCAGCTCGCACGTGGACGTTCCATCTGCTGTCAACGGCCCATAGCATCTGGTCGTTGGGGCTGGAATGGACGCTGACCACGGTGACCCCAGCAGGCTGGAACAGGAAGGGATTTTGAGGGGAAGGGGGAGAGGAAGGATGGGAGGTTTGGAGACTGAGGACCTGTCAGCCTGACCCAGGTTTGGGAGGCGCGGCCGGGAAGGGCAAGGGCTGCAAACAGGACAGAAGGCCAAGGGGACACAGCCCTGCCCTGCAGAGCAAGCCCAGGGAGGAAAGCCGCTCATCCGGCCATCTTCAGAGCGCCAGGCAAACACAGATTGAGGAGGATTCCATCGAACTCTAAAGAAGGCCGGTCATGAAGGACAGAGGTGGAGGAGCTGGTCCAGCTCAAAGGGACCAGTTTAGTGACTCGAGAAGCACCGCACACAGTCCTGGCTGCCGGAAGGGGCAGTGCACAGGGGCCGGGTGTGCCTGGGCACCGTGCTGATGTCCGGTCGGAGGGCAGCCCTGTGGGGGCCGCGGGCAGGAAGGCCCAGCTCTTGGGAAATGCAGAAGGAGCTACAGCAACCCCCAAACACAAGCACGAGGTGTATGCTGACAGAGCAAACGTGCTAAAATGTTAACTGCGGTGATTCTGGGTGAAGGGAGATTATTGAAATATGCCTGCAAAGTTTCTGACATTCCAAAATCTTTTCAAAATATAAGTTTAACATAAGAATATTACAGAAACATCACAAAAACTGCGGCAGCCCTGGTGAGCAGTGTTGGGGACCGGCCTGGGGGGAGCCTGGGGAGGGGGCCACCTCCTTTGGGAAGAGCCCCAAGTGGCCTCCAGGTGGGGTTTATCCTGAGCAAGGTGGGAAGCCCTAGAGGGCTCTGCCAAGAGGGGTGCCATGAACCCCCTTAGTTCTGTGACCTGGAGAGGCTCTGGGCGGGGGCTCAGCAGACCCTCGGGTGCAGCTGACACCTGCAGGGGAGGTTTCCTGTCAGGTCAGAAACAGTAAAAACAGTGGAACTAAAAGCAAAATGACCTCCTCATCTCTCTTTGGAGAAACAGTGCCTTACAGGTTTCAGAGTATTTCCTAGCGGGAAAGTGTGGGCTCCTGGGAGCAGGGAATTCTGCTCGTCGTGTTGACTTAAACGATGATGGATGCTGCTTGTGGGAAACGCCGGCCACACGGCTGCCCATCATTCTCAGGACGCCTTGTTGCACGAGCGGCCCAGCGCACCTCTGCTCTCTTTACTCCATCAACTCAGAATTTGGGTTTTTTGTTTGCTGGCACCGTTTACTTTTTCCCTGGTGAGAAGCAATGCAGTAATTCAGGTTCCTTCACCAAGACAGCTCAAGTACGTTCTCCGTGGAGTTCTCTGACGGGAGGGCTGCCCACTGCTTGCCCCATCTCCTGGCTTGTACCAGAAAGTCTGGGGCTAAAGAAACCTCTTTTAAATGGATGAAACCCAGACTCTCCACAGGCCCTGCAGACAGAGTGGGCATTAACCGGAGTCCCCAGCAACCTGTTGGCAGGTAAACCCTTCACCAACCAGCGTGCCTCCCTGCTCCACAGGGGAAACGGGAAACAGGAAAAACAAGAAAAAAGTAAAAAGGAATTTTAAAAAGAGCTCACTATTAAAGTTTGATTTCCTTCTAGTTTTGTTTCTATGTAAACTTCTTTATTTAAAAAACATGCTCCTTAAATCATGCTGTATTCTAGCTTTGGCTCAATGTATATTGTCTGGCAAATTTTTCCTCATGTTATTACACCAGCTTCTCACTACTATCACCCAGAGGGCTTTTAAAAAACAAAGACGTGAACAGCAATCAATACAGAGTGGTAATGACAGACATATGGACCAATGGAACAGAACTAAGGGTCCAGAAATAGACCCAACACCAAGGGCCAAATGTTCTGGGAAAAGAACAGTTTCTTCAATAAATGTTGCTAGGACAACTGGATAGCCAAATGCAAAAGAACTAAGTCAGACCCTGTTCCAGTTTGCTAGAGCTGCCGCTATGTAAAATACCAGAAATGGATTGGCTTTTATAAAGGGGATTTATTAAGTTATAAATTTACAGTTCTAAGCAATAAAAGTGTCCAAACAAGAGGATACCTTCTCTGAAGAAAGGCTGATGGCATCTGGAACACCTCTGTCAGCTGGGAGGGCACGTGGCTGGCATCTGCTGGTCCTTTGCTCCTGGGTTCTGGCTTCAAAATGGCTTTCTCCAAAATGTCTCTGGAGAATGTCTTCTGTCTCTCTTAACTTCTCTCTCTCAGCTCCTGTGCATCCTTGCTTGTTCTCCCAGGGTGTTTCTCTCTAAGCATCTTGAGGTCCTCTCTTAGCTTCTCTGGGGCAAACTCTGGACTTCATCTCTTAGCTTAGCATCTCCAAATGTCTTTCTGTCTGCATCTCCAAGCGTCTGGGGCTATGTCGTCTCTTAGCTTCTCCCGGGGGCAAACTCTGGATTACATTTCTTAGCTTCTCTCCAAAATGCCTCTCTCAGTTTCTCTGAGCTCCTTGTTTCCACAAGCTCTCTTAAAGAACTCCAGTAATCTAAAGTCCTGTCCAGAATGGGCAGAGTCACACCTCCATGGACATGAGCTGATCAAAAGGTCACATATCCATGGAAACAACCTAATCAAATGTCCCACCCTAATCAAAAGACTAATAAGTCTGCCTCCACAAGACTGCATTAAAGAACATGGTTTTTGTGGGGGACATAATAGATCCAAACCAGCACAGACCCCTACCTCACACCATATACAGAATTAACTTTTTTCAAAAGGGATCAACAGCATAAATAGAAGCGCTAAAACTATACAGCTCATAGAACAAAACAGGAAACTTCAGAACCTTGGGTTAGGCAACAGACTTTTAGATATGACACCAAAAGCATGCACAACAAAAGAAACAATAGATAAATTGGACTTCATCAAAATTAAAACAATTGTGTATTAAAAGATATTACCAAGAAAATGAAAACACAATCTAAGGAATGGGAGAAAATAGCTGCAAATCATTTATCTGATAAGGATTTAATATCTAGAACACAATTCAACAACAAAAGGACAAACAACCCAATTAAAAAATGGGCAAAGAACTCGAATAGACATTTCTGCAAAGAAGATATACAAATGACCAATAAGCACATGATAAGATCGGTCATTAGGGAAAGGCAAATCAAAACCAAAATGAGATACCATTTCATACCCACTAGGATGGCTATTATTAAAAAACAGCTACAATGAATGTTGGTGAAGATGTGGAGAAATTGGAATTCTAAAATATTCTTGTGGGAATGTAAAATGGTACAGCCAAAAGTGGAAAATAGTTTGGTGGTTCCTCAGAAAGTTAAACACAGACTAGCCATATGTCCCACAGTTCAATTCATACGTATATACCCCAAAGTAATGAAAGCAGGGACCTGAACAAGTATCTGTACACCAATTCACAGTGGCCAAAAGTCAGAAGCAACCAGAGTGTCCAACAACAGATGAATGAATAAACAAAACGTGGTCTACACATACAAGAGAATACTGTTCAGCCACAAAAAGGAGTGATCTGATAAAGCAGATGACCTTGAGAACATTATGCTGAGTGAATAGGCCAGCCACAAAAGGACAGAAATTCTATGATTCCACTTATGTGGAATACCTAAAATAAGTAAATTAAAAGAGACAGAAAAGAGATGAGAGGTTAGCCAGGGCACGGGGTGAGGGAGAACGGGGAGTTACTGCTTAATGGGTACAAGCTTCTGTTTGGGGTAATGAAAATGTTCTGGAAATAGAGGTGAAGATTATACAACATTATCGAAATGCTTAATGTCATAGAACTGTACACTTAAATAATGGTTAAAGTTATTTTTATGTTTTGTATATTTTACCACAAGTTAAAAAAATAGAGGAGGCAAAACACTAATACCAAAAGCAACATACAGATTCAACATAATCCCTATCAAAATCCCAATAGCTTTCTTTGCAGTAATGGAAAAGCTAATCTCAAAATTCATATGGAAATGCAGGGACTCAGAGTAACCAAAACAATAGTGCAAATGAAGAACAGAGCTGGAGGACTCACAGTTCCCGATTTCAAAACCTACTATGACTCACTGCCGTAAAGCAGAGGCTAAGCCCACCTATAATTATGCTTAAGAGTCACCCCTAGAGAATGTCTTTTGTTGCTTAAATGTGACCTCTCTCTCTCTAAGCCCAACTCTACAAATAAACTTACCTCCCCCCCACCCCCAACATGGGACATGACTCCCAGTGATGTGAGTCTCCCTGGCGATGTGGGACAGGACTCCCAGGAATGAGCCTGGCCTGGGAGTTGAGGGACTGGAAGTGCCTTCTTGACCAAAAAGGGGAAAAGAAAGGTAACAAAATAAGGTTTCAGAGGCTAAGAGGTTTAAAACAGAGTCAAGAGGCTATCTCAGATGTAACTCTTATACAAGCTTCAGCTAGATATCCCAAATGGCCAGAGTAAGCCAAGCCCTGATCAACAGTAGTCCCGAAAATCCTAAGAATACCCAGGTTCCTATCCGAGACTCTCTAGAGGTTTCACTCATTAAGTTTATTTTTCAAAAACTTAAAATGTCCAGATTGTTCCTATGCCAGATAAGTCCCAAAACCCAGAGGCACCAGTCTCTCCAAGAACATTAACCAGCTGCATCTCCCTTCCTCATCATGTTGACACCCCTTTTCTACATGAACAAGTTAGGGTGGTCACTGCCCAGATATCCCTGAAGATTGAGACAGTGATCAAATGAGAGGGAGGGGCACTTAAGAGTTAACTGGGGAGAACCTAAGATGGCGGCTAGGTGAGACAGGGCAAAATACTAGATAAAAACCAGAAAGTGACCTAGAACACAAGTTCCAGAGTAGCACCAGCCAGACAAGGTCTGCTAAATCTACAGGGACCGTGCATTTGGTAAAACCAGGAGTCTGCATTCTGCAACGAGTGAGTGAGCCGGCTGAGAGTCCCTCGGCCATGCTGCGGTGTGGGGAAATGTTGGGCTGGCGTTTGGAGACGGACTAGTTCTTTAAAAAAAAAAAGAAAGCCTGGGAGCAGCTGCAGATACGATGGGGAGAACCCCACAGGGAAGCACAGCAGGAGTGGGCTGGGCTAATGCCTCGGTGTCTAGCGTAGAAGTTACCCCTTCCCATACCCGCTGCTAACTGTCTCAGGCCCAGGGGAGCAAAGGGAGCCAAGGGGAGAAAGGACCACACGACTTGCAACCAGAGCCGTGTCGGGAAGCCCAGTGTGACGGGGAGTTTTTCCTGCAGCACCGCGCACACGCCAGTGTTGGCCATGGATAGTGGCCTTTAATACACCCATGGCTGATTGTCTCGGAGCTGGGAGGGCGGAGCTGTGCAGAAAGGGGGAAGTTAGCATGCCCCATTCAACCATCTTTGAAGTGGGTTGGAAATGCCCCTGCACGGCCTGGCGTCCCAGGGCTTTCCTGGAGGCCGGAGCGCACTAGTGACATGGCGCGGCCTTCCCTCGGCAGAGGTCCCGGAAGAGCACAGCAGGGAAGGGGGAACCACTTGGAAATCCCAGGGAACCTATGCCAATACCAAGGACTTTTGGGTCAGCAGCAGAGCCTTATATCTCCAGGAACACCTGGGAGGTTTGATTATTAAAGCTGCCCTGCCTGTCTAACCACTCAGACACATGCCCCTCATTCAGGGTTGACAGCACCAACAACACACCCAAATTTAGCGCACCAATTGGACCCACAAGAGTCAGATCCCCACACACCACAAAGACAAAGTTGAGGAGAACTGACTTGAGAGGAATAGGTGACTCGCGGATGCCATCTGCTCTTTAGTTAGAGAAAGTGTACACCACCAAGCTGCAATTCTGACAAATTAGAGATCAAGTAAAGCAAATGCCAAGAGGCCAAAAACAACAGAAAATCTTAAAGCATATGATGAAACCAGATGATATGGAGAACCCAAACCCAAACATCCAAATCAAAAGATCAGAAGACACACAGTACTTGGTGCAATTAATCAAAGAACTACAGACAGGCAACGAGAGCATGGCACAGGATATAAAGGACATGAAGAAGAGCATGGCACAGCATATAAAAGACATAAAGAAGACCCTAGAAGAGCATAAAGAAATTGCAAGAGTAAATAAAAAAATAGAAGATCTTATGGAAATTAAAGAAACTGTAGGCCAAATTAAAAAGCCTCTGGATACTCATAATACAAGATTAGAGGAAGCTGAACAACAACTCAGCCTCCTCGAGGACCACAAAGCAGAAAATGAAAGAATAAAAGAAAGAATGGGGAAAAAAAAAATCGAAATGGATCTCAAGGATATGATAGATAAAATAAAACATCCAAATTTAAGACTCATTGGTGTCCCAGAAGGGGAAGAGAAGGGTAAAGGTCTAGGAAGAGTATTCAAAGAAATTGTTGAGGAAAACTTCCCAAACCTTCTACATGATATAAATACACAAAGCATAAATGCCCAATGAACTCCAAATAGAATAAATCCAAATAAACCCACTCCAAGACATATTCTGATCAGACTGTCAAATACTGAAGAGAAAGAGCAAGTTCTGAAAGCAGCAAGAGAAAAGCAATTTACCACATAGAAAGGAAACAACATAAGACTGACTACTCAGCGGCCACCATGGCGGCGAGAAAGGCAGTGGCATGACATTTAAAATTCTGAGAGAGAAAAATTTCCAACCAAGAATACTTTATCCAGCAAAACTCTCCTTCAAATTTGAGGGAGAGCTTCAATTTTTCACAGACAAACAAATGCTGAGAGATTTTGCTAATAAAAGATCTGACCTACTTCAGATACTAAAGGGAGCCCTACCGACAGAGAAACAAAGAAAAGAGAGAGAGAGAGAGAGAGAGAAAATTTTAACAGACATATATAGAATATTACATCCGAGGTCACCGGGACACACATTCTTCTCTAGTGATCACGGATCTTTCTCCAGAATGGACCATATGCTGGGACATAAAAACAAACCTCAATAAAATAAAATAAAATAAATGAATTTGTTCAAAGCACATTCCCTGATTACAATGGAATACAAATAGAAGTCAATAACCATCAGAGACTTGGAGGATTCACAAACACCTGGAGGATAAAAATGAGGGGGAGAAGAAAACATTCACAGATAATCAAAAGCTGAGGGACTTCATCACTAGTAATCAGTCCTATAAGAAATGCTAAAGGGAGTTGAGCAGGCTGAAAGGAAGGGACACTAAACAATTGACTGAAACCACATGAAGAAATAAAGATTCCCAGTAAAGATCACATGGTAAACATAAATACCAATACTACTGTATTTTTGATTTATAACTCCACTATTTACCTCCTACAGGATCTAAAATACATAAACTGTAATGATAAATCAGTGATTTTGGACTCAATGTAAAATATGTAATTTTTGACAAGAACTACATAAAGGTGGGGGAATGGTGGAGTATAGGAACATAGTTTATGTGTCATATTGTAGTTAAGTTGGTATCAAAGAAAAACAAGATTGTTATAGATTTCAGATGTTAAATTTAAGCCCCATGGTAAACACAAAGAAATTGCCAGAGAATATGACCATAGAGATGAAAAGTAGAGTATGGGTTATGAGAAGTGGGAGAAGGGGCAATAGGGTTGCTGTTTGAGGTGAAGGGAAATTTCTAGTAATGGATGATGGGAAAGTGATAGGATTACAACATTCTAAATGCTAAGGAGGGGGTAGAATGGGAAGATTTAGGCTATATATATGTTTCCACAATTGAAAAAAAAAAAAAATCTAAATAGATAACAATTAAATGCCAAGGATGATCCTGGATGGTATCTGAGGATGGAGGAGAGGAGGCTCAAAGGGACACAGATGGACACAAGAAAAAAAAAAAGGAAATATAGAATGTAAGCTTTATGTCAATGTTGAATTTCTTGAACTTCTTAGCTGTGCTTAATGAGACTGCATAAAAGAATGTTCTTGTCCATGGGAAAGGTATATGTGAATTATATTGTTTGTTCAAAGATATGTGCAGCTTGTTCTCATATGTTCAGAAGACAAGAGCAATAGAAGATGGATGATAGGGAGGGAGGGAGGGAGGGAGGGAGAGAGGTAGGGAAAGGAAGAAATGGTGTGACAGGATGTTAAAGGTGGTGGATCGGGGTATCGGGGTCGGGGGGTCGGGGTATGATGGAGTTCTGTGTATGGGGTTTCTACTGTTTTTGCAACTGTTCCTGTAAGATTGAATTTATTTCAAAATAAAATTTATTAAATTAAAAAGAAACGAGAGGGAGGAGCAGCAACATACAAAATAAGATTTAACAAAAGATTATGACTACTGAATCATTATATATAGTTTTTTTTTCAGTCTCTAGTATATTAGAACAGCTAGAAGGAAATAACTGAAATGGTAAAACTATAACCCACACTATATTTCAAATTTGCTCTATTACTACTTATTAAACTGTATGTTGAAAGTTATCACTTTTCTGTATTTATGTTATATTTCACAAGAAAAGATGTTTAAAAACTACAAAGCTATAGTAATCAAAACTGTGGTTCTGGCATAAGGACAGACAAATAGACCAATGGGAAAGATTTGAGAGTCCAGAATTAGATCCCCATACCTACAGCCAATTGATTTTTGACAAGGGTGTCAAGTCCATTCCATGGGGAAAGAACAGTTTCTTCAATAAATGGTGCTGGGACAACTGGAAATCCACATATGAAAGAATGAAGTTGGACCCTTACCTTATACACCATGTACAAAAACTAAAAATGGATTAAAGAGTTAAAATTACAAAATTCTTAGATGAAAACTTAAGTGTAACACCACAATGAGAACTACTTCACGCCCATTAGGAAGGCTCTAAGAAAACAAAACAAAAACAAATAAGGTTGGCGAGGATGTGGAGAAACTGGAACCCGCGGGCACTGCTGGTAGATATGTAAAATGGTGCAGCCACTGTGGGAAACAGTTTAGCAGCTCCTTAAAAAGGTAAACAGAAAATAACCATGTGATCCAGCAATTCCACTCCTAGGTATACACCGCAAAGAATTGAAAACAGGTGTTTAAACAAAAAGTTGTATACGAATGTTCACAACAGCATTATTCATAAGAGCCAAAAGGTGGAAACAACCCAAAATCCATCAAATGATGGAGAAAAAGATGTGGTATTATCTGTATGAGGGAATGTTATTTGGCTATGAAAAAAAGAATGAAGTACTGATTCATGCTACGGCATGGATAAACTTTGAAAACATTATGCTAAGTGAAAGAAGTCAGACACAGAAGCCACGTATTGGATGAGTCCATTTATATCCAGAGTAGATAAATCCACAGAGAAAGAAATAGACTGGTGGTTGTCAGGGGCTGGGGGGAAGGGGAAACGGGGGGAGTAACTGTTTAATGGGTGAAGGATTTCATTTTGGGGTGATGAAAATGTTCTGGAACTAGACAGTGGTGATGGCTGTGAACATTGTGAATGTATTAAATGTCACTAATAGTAAATTTTGCTATGTGTAAGTTTCAGTTTGCTAAAGCTGCTGGAATGCAATAAACCAGAAATGGGTTGGTGTTTTTTTTTTTTTTCAATAATAAAAAAGAAAGCATTTTATTATTGATGTCAGTAAAATTGAGCCAAGGTGTCTTTGGTTTCAAGTTTTATGCCAACACCACACTGTTCATTGGTTTCCAACTCAGCATGGAGAACAGGGTTCTGTGTCCTCATTTTAATATTTTCTGAACTATACATATTATTAAGTTATAATTAATTTGCTTAAGTATGTTTTAATTAATCAGTATGTTCAGCTGCCAATCAGAATCAGTGTCACGAAACTGAATTGACATAATTATAGAGAAGAAAAAAGTTCTGTAGCATTTTAGACTGTGGCCAAATATCTAATTAGACATTTCATTGTTTTTTGCTTTTAATGTCCTTGATGAAATATTGGGAAGTACTGCTTTTTTATACCACCTATGAAACCGATGAAATATTCCTATTGTTTAGGAATCTTCAGATGTAAATAAGTACATTGGTTGTTTAGTTTTTTTAAAGTACATACAATATATTTAGTACTTAAACTCCATATTATTAGCTGAATGTTGAATATGGTCTGACCAGCAAATTAGGAAGCACTTACAATTTTAAGATTGTATCATCACAATTTCATAATTTTATAAAATTAAAAGCTAAATTAATAAGCATTAATATATTATCTATAATTAATCCCAGATTATTTCATTGTCCCTTATAATAAAATTTAACTTTCCTTTCAATATTCCTTAAAATATTAAATACCAAACTTGTTTAATAAACGGGTTGGCTTTTACAATGGGGATTTATTAACTTACAGTTTACCTTTCTTAGGCTGTGAAAACGTCCAACTCAAGGCATCAAGAGGACGATACTTGGACTCGGAAGACAGGCTGCTGGCAGCTGGGGCTCCGCTGTCACACGAGAAGGCACATGGCTGGCATCTGTTGGTCCTTCTCTCCTGGGTTTCGTTGCTTTCAGCTTCTGGTTCCAGTGGCTTCTCTGATCTTCTGTGGGTCCTCTTAGTTTTTCCAGGGCTTTTCTCTGAGCTCTCTGGGTTTCTTCTGTCTTTTATCCTCTCACAAAGGACTCCAATAAAAGGATTAAGGCCTACCTTGAATGGTAGGTTATCTTAGTTGAAACAACCTAACCAAGAGGTCCTACCCACAACAGGACTGCACCCACAAAATGGATCAAAAGAACATGGCCTTCCCTGGGGTACTTAACAGCTCCAGTTCTGGGCACTTAACAGCTTCAAACTACCACAATGTACCACAAAGTATTTTCCACAATTAAAAAAAAGTCGACAAGCCTTTGTCATGGCAATGACTACAGTTTTGCAGGATGTTATACTGGGGGACCAGGTAAACGGCACACGGGCTTTCTCTAGTATTTCTTACAAATGCATTGAATCCACAATTTTCTTAATAAAAACTTCAATTAAAAAAAAAGTAGACAAGTCTAAAACTTGGCTGAATTATTCATATTCAGAAATTTATAAAAATGAAAACAAAAAAAAAGGAATGAAGGACACAACTTTCAGAAATGGAGTAAATGAGTAATTTTAAGATTTAAAACCAAATTGGAAATGCCACAAGTTAACATACAGTTTTGCAAGAGTGTGTGTGTGTGTGTGTGTGTGTGTGTGTGTGTGCGTGTGGAGCAGGCAAGCACCCCTCTCTGGGAGTGCCCAGTGTGTGTGTGTGTGTGTGTGTGCGTGCGCGCGCGTGTGGAGCAGGCAAGCACCCCTCTCTGGGAGTGCCCAGTGATTTAATTACATGATTGAGGTGCTTTGATATTTACAGATCAAAGAGGCTCATGTTGGTTATAAATTTTCCCTTAAACAAGAGTTCATGAAGGTGAAAAAAACAAGCTGCTCCCCCTCGCGCTCACAAGTCAGTGCCCCAGGAATCATCACTGATAACTATGAATAAGTCGGGCTGTGTTCTCTTTATTCCCAGCCACCGGCACTACAGAATAAATCATTACTTTTTTTCAATTACGAAGAGAAATTCTAGATAGAATTTGTTAGTTTGTTTTACACATAGAGATTTTGACTAGACATAGAATTCATGTTAAAGACAAGATTTTGACATGACAGACTATTCCCAAACTGGGTGCCCCCCGCCCGGGAGGAACCGGCAGTGTCTGTTCTCAGTCTGAGGGACGGATCTTGGTTCTAAGGTGAGGTCAACATATTGCACCGTTTAGACAACACTGGCTGGAGATGCGAGGGGTTTTCTGTATCCTAGAAACAAAACAGGTTTGTTTCTCAGTAAATACACAGTTCTTCCTCACTCTAACTCCAATTTTCTCATCTTGAATATTCCACCTGACTACAGCCACTGGACTGGTTGCGGTAAAACCACACACTCCTAGATAAATGAATCAATTAGCCATGACCCTGGGAAAACTCTAGCCATGATCTTCTGCTGCCTCTCCTTGGAGGGTGCGTTCCTCCGCCGTCGTGAACTGGTGAGGCTTAGGGCGGGAAGGGAGAAGTGATGCCCCCACTCAGGCTCCACTTTCAGGAGACTGCAGGTTCCACCCGCTGCCCGGGGCCTCGCCTGCAGCCCGGCTCACACTTGTTGCTTGGGAGTGAACAGTAGGCCTGGGTGATGTGTTCCGGTGGCCTCCTGTGTCCCCCTCCAGCCATCCAGGCCGGCCCCGGGGACCGTGCCTTCTCCTGACGGGTGCCACATGTCTGTCAGCGTCCTCCGGGGCCAGGCCCCTCTGCACTGGGCCTCAGACGACACTGCACTCTCTGCTGGGCCCCTCCCCAGCACCCTGCTGGTTGCTGCCTCCTGCTCTCCACATCGCCTCCACCCCACCTGGGGGAGAAGTGAGGCCCCCACCCAGGCTCGTCCCAGTGGGCTGGGAGGCCTCGGAGGGCATCTGCCAGGCTTATCGCTCTGACCGCCCCTGAGCTCCATGAGGCCCGGGCGGTCACTGCCGAAGAAACATTTGTGAAATTGAGCTAAAATGCACACCAGGCATGGCAAAGCCAGACAACTCCAAAACACAGATGCCTCTCCTAAGAGGAACTTGGGGAGAAGGGCAGTGCAGCCAACTCCAGGCATAGAGAAAACGCCTTTTACCCATGCAAGCTCCGGCCTTCTGCATTTCGAGAACTCCCAGAAACAGTTCAGGGACCCTGACAGCAGCTGGCCCTGCCCGCACATGCTGGTGAGAACATGACAGTGAGGCCCAGGGGGAAGGGGCCTGCCCATGGCCAGTCAGGTCTAGAGCTGAGGTGTCCACGCTCTTCAGACTTCTGGCAGGCTGAGCCTTTATCATAGGAGCCCCAACACACACACGCACACACACGCACGCACACACACACTCACTCGCCTGCCCACACATCCCCCTCTGCCAGGGTGTGAGGAAACCCAAGCTAGGAGAAACAGCAGGCTGAAAATCGCACATCGGAAGGGAAACGTCTGCCCAGGTGGCCGCGGTGGCCCGGGCCGTCTGTGACCTGGGTGGCAGCCGGCGGAGCGTTCTGGGGGGCCAAGGGGAGGGGTCAAGAGCCTTCAAGGCTGGGTCAAAATCAGCCTGGGAAGGATGCATCCTGGAAGTAAACCCTCACCCAAACAAACAGTGGTCATCGCGGGCCGGTCGCACTTTCCAGCTTGCCTTCCATCTCTTTGTTTTAACCTTTAATCCACTCTTCTTTGCCCTGCAGATTTGGGGTGCCTGCCATGTGCCCCGCTGTGCCATGGCTGGTGGAGCCCTCAGGGGTGTGGAGGTGGGTGTTCCGGCCCTGTCCGCACCCCTGGGTGTCATTGTGTTGGTTCCTCAGTGTCTTCCCATCTCACCTGGGCAGGCCTGCCAGCCAGGTGACCGTGACACGGGCCTGCGGGACTCGGGGCGAGGCTGGCCTGGGACGAGGCTAACCTGGAAGCATCAGGGACCAGGATCCAGTGAGCAGCTAGCCTGCCCGGCCCTGGAACTCGGCCGATTCCAGCTGTGCTGTCCCCCAGTCCTTGCTGGCATTCCGACTGGCCGGCAGGCTTGCGGGAGCTCTGCAATTATTTGTTTAACACAGCTGGGGTAAGTGCAAGATTTTATTTGAAGAATGGGTTCTGCCGCTGAAAACTGTTTGGAAACCGCTGGCCCAGATGAGGGAGGCTGCCAGATGCCGGGCTCCGGGGAGGACTCTCCTCCACATGTTTCTTCCTCCAGTCAGCTGACAGCGAAGCCAGGGGCCCTTTCCCAGGTCTCTACATCTGGCCTGCAGGGCGATGCGCTGGGAGGACGTTCTGTCCTTCCTGAGCAGGGGTTGGCGAAGCCAGCCTGGGTCACCCCTCCTGCCCACCCCTGCCGCTCGTCAGAGGTGCTGGCCACGGCTGCCTGAGCCTGCTCTGCACTGGGCTCCGGTGCTGGGCCTCAGCTGCACTCCCCTGGAGGAGCTCTCTGGGTTCTCATGCAGCAGCTGCTCGGGCATGTGCCCCAGCACACGTGCTGCCTGTGCACAGGCCGGGCTCCGGGGCTCCGAAGAAGACTGAAGCCCAGAAGGGCAGGCCCTGGAGATGACCCTTCGCCCTTGCCCAGGCTGGGACAGGCTCCCTGGGCTGTCAGTCCTTGAAGACTGACGTGACTACAGGGTTGGCACAGCCCATCTGCACCTGGGGGTCCTTAATGGGAACCACAGCCTTCTGGAATGGAAGCACAGGCTCAGAGTCAAGTATCCTGGAGAAGGAACACGTTTCTTAAGGACAGGTTCTGAAGGGGAAGAGAGCTCAAAACAACAGTCACATGGGGGCATATGACTTGAACTGTGTTCCCAAAAAGGTGCGCCAACATCCTAACCTCCAGTTCCTCGGACACGGCCTTCCCTGCGATGTAACGGCTAAGTGAGCTGAGGCCATGCTGGAGGGCTTGGCCCGAATCCAACAGGACTGGTGTGCTGGTGAGGGGGCACAGGGGCGCAGAGGAGAAGGCCAAGTGGCTCCAGGGTGGACACTGGATGCAGGCCGACGGACCAAGGCGGGCGGCTCCACCAGAGGCCAGAAGGGAAAGGAGGGCCCCCCGAGAGCCTGGGCTTTGCTCTTCCGGCTGTAGAACAGAAAGCATCGGTGTCCATTGTTTGAAGCCGCCCTGTTTGTGGGACTTCCTTACAGCAGCCTCAGGAAACAAATACTGGGGGTTTAGGAACAAAAGGCAACATGAGAGGAAGTGGAAGGAAACAGCAAAAAATGTTTTCATTTTCCTCCAGATGGGTCTGGTTATGTCCACCTCCATGAGATGCCATCTGTGGAGCCCTTCACCTTCAGGTGCTGGCGGCGAGTGGGTGGTGGGAGCCTACTGACACCCAGGCCCACCTGTCCTTCTGGGGCTGGGAGGGAAGACCTGTACCCACGGTTCTCAGCACTGCGTCCATGTCGGAGTCACCTGTGAGCTCTGGAGAGAAACCACACTGCACACATCCACCCTCTCCCTTCCATCTTGAAACACCATGAAAGTGAGTGAATGAGTTTAAAAAAAAAAAGGCTTCAAATCTCATAAGGATAGGCAGAATGAGGAGAAAACAGCCCGTTTTAGAAGCTGGAAAGCAGGTGGAGGAGTGGAACAGGACGCAGCAGGATCTAGAAGGCCTAAAGCAACACGCAGCAGGGCCCCCCCAGCCAGGCCACCACCAGAGGCCCACGGTCACCACGCTCCACGCACACCCTCAGGGCTTCCGCTCAACCTCCCCCTGCCCTGCTTGTAAATATAAGTGGTGACCAAGGGTTGCTGTCATCTCAAGAAAGCCCGACACGAGAAAGATGAAGCAGACAAAAAAAACAGGCAACTCGGGGGACATGGAGAGCACTCAGGGAAAAGGCACTTCAAGTATATCCTCGGGAGACAAGAGAAGATGACTCGACAACCGTGAAACAAGAACAGGAACTTTCAGAAGTGAAGAATGTGATCACAGAACTAATCTGTCAGAAGGGATGGAGGACAGGGTTGAGAGTATCTTCTAGAGTGTATTCTAGGAGGAGAGCGTGAAGAGATGGCAAATAGGAGAGAAAAGATAAGATGAGTGGAGGCAGCTGGGAAGCAAGACTCCCAAAGCGCAACAGCTAGCACCGGAGGGGCGGGGGTGGCTCCCTCCAGCGGGGTAAGAGGGCACTGCCCCGAACAAGGGACCCGACTTCCAGACTGAAAGTGCTCTCCAGTGTGGAGGGCGAAGGAGGTGCTCTCCCAGGTGCATCACTTTGTTCTAAGAACACCAGGAACAAAAATATCTTACAAGCTTTCAGAGTGAAAAAGTAGGTCACAGGTATCAGACAGCTTCAGACTTCTTAATAGCAACACTGGAAACTAGAAAACAATGAAGGAAAAGCATCAAAAATCTAATGGAAAATTATTTCCAACTTAGACTACTATATCCAGCCAAGGTCAAGGGTAAATAAAGGTCAACGAAAGGCATTTTCAGACATGCAGTGAACCCTTTTTTCAGGAAACGACTGGAAGGTCAATTCCACCAGAGAGAAAGAGGAGGACACGGGGTGCAGGAGAGAGGGAGGTGAGGGGAGTCCCCGGGTGGTGGTGAAGGGCAAGCCTGGGGCAACAGCTGGTACCAGGTGGGGCCCAGGCCAGAGCAGAGCAGGCCCCAAGGGCCCGGGAGCGCTCCCTCCAAGAAGACAGAATGGAGAGAACCCTGAGTTGTCTGAATGCATGGAGACGCGGTGTAGACGACGGGCAGAGAGCCTGGGGTTGGGGGTGAAACAGTACTTAGAAAAGTAGACGACTATCTAGTCCAGGGAAAATAAAGAGCCATACAGGAGAGGAAGCCTAAGTGTGGTTTATCCGCTGGCCCAGCCGCAAGGCGCGCACCTGCTCGCCATCCCAGCAATGCTGAGCCGTGCCGGGGCCTTGTCAGTGGGAGAAGCGAGCACGGCACTGCTCCCCCGCCACCCTGAAAACACCCAGTGCCACGAAGATCAAGAAATAGCTACATAAGCAGTTATTCAGATTTATGAAGCTACAAAATTGAAAGCAGTTCTCTAGAGAGGAAAATGGGTGGGTGGGGGGGAGAGTAACTTTCTTTGTAGCACACCTGTAGAATTAACTGATTATTCAACTATGTTCTGTGTGACTTTGATTTAAACAAAACCGAGCTACGCGGCCCCACTCCAGCACAGTCCCGGACATTTAAAACTATGTGCTGAAGTGTACATAACATAAAATCATTTTAACTATTTTCAAGAGGCAATTCTTCGACGTTAAGTATATTGACAACATTGTGTAACTGTCACCACTATTTCCAGACTATATTTATTCATTTCCCAAACCAAAACAAAGGTAATACTCACTCAGCAATAACTTGATTCCCTCCCCCCCACCCTTGCTTACCACTATTCTGTTTTCTGTCTCTCTGAATTTGCTTATTCTAAGTAATTCATGTAAGAAAAATCATACAATTGTCTTTTCCATCTTGCTTATTTCACTCACGTGATGTCTTCACGCTTCATCCATGTGCCAGCACTCCAATTCTGTTTACAGCTGAACAGTATCCCAGTGCATGGAGAGGCCACATTTTGTTTATCCGTTCATCTGACGATGGACACTTGGGCTGCTTCCACCTTTCGACTATTGTGAATGCGATGAACACTGGTGTGCAAATAACTGTCCGAGTCCCTGTGTTCAAGTATTCTGGGTATATACCTAGGAGCGGAATTGCCAGGTCACATGGCGAGTCTATGTTTAACTTTCTGAGGAACCGCCAGCCTTCACCGTTTTGCACTCCCACCAACGATGTACAAAGGTTCCTATTTCTCTGCATCCTTGCCAACGCTTGTTATTTTCAATTTTTTTAAATACCAATCCTAGTGGGTGTGAAGGGTATCTCATTGTGATTTTAATTTGCATTTCTTTAACGGCTAATGATGTTGGGCATGTTTTCACCTACTTATTGGCCACTCAAACATCTTCTTTGGAGAAATTACTATTCAAATCCTTGACTATTTTTAAATTGGGTTGGTTTGTCTTGTTGCATTGTAGGAGTTCTTTATATATTCTGGATACTTAAGCCCTTATTAAATATATAGTTTCCAAATATTTTCTCTCATTATGTAAGTTGTCTTTTCACTTTCTTGATAATGTTTTTGGATGCACAAAAGTTTTAAATTTCTATTAAGTCCATTTATTTTTTTTTGTTGCTTCTTGGTGTAAAATTCGAAAATCTTCTGCCTACTACAAGGTCCTGAAGATGTCTCCCTGTTTTCTTGTAAGAGTTTTACGTATAGCTCTTTATTTATGTCCTTGATTCATTTTGAATTAATTTTTGTAGATGGTGAGAGGTAGGGGTCCACATTCATTCTTTTGCATATGGATTTCCCGCTGTCCCAGAACCATTTGGTGAAGAGACTATCCTTTCCCCATTGACGGAAATCAACTGACCACAGACGTGTGGATTTACCTCCGAATTCTCGATTCTATCCCACTGGTCAATGTGTCCATCATTATGCCAGTCCCACATTGTTTTAATTATTGTAGCTTTGTAGGAAGTTTTGAAATTAGGAAGTGGGCCTCCCAACTTTGTTCTTCTTTTTCAAGACTGTTTTGGCTATTCAGGGTCCCTTCTAATTCCATATGAATTTGAGAATCAGCTTTTCCATTTCTGCAAAATAGGCTGCTGAGATTTTTTTTTAAGCTTTTTTTAAATTAAATTCAGTTTTATTGAAATATATTCACATACCATAACAATCATCCACAGTGTACAATCAACCGTTCACAGTATGATCATAAACTTATGCATTCATCACCACAATCTATTTTTGAACATTTTCCTTACATCAGAAAGTATCAGAATAAGAATAAAAAATAAAAGTAAAAAAAGAACACCCAAATCATCCCCCCATCCCACCCTATTTTTCAGTTTTTGTCCCCATTTTTCTACTCATCCATCCATACACTAGATAAAGGAAGTGTGATCCACAAGGTTTTCACAATCACACTGTCACCCCTTGTAAGCTACATTGTTATACAATCATCTTCAGGAGTCCAGGCTGGAGTTTGATAGTTTCAGGTATTTACTTATAGCTATTCCAACACATTAAAACCTAAGACGTCCACCAGAGTGACCTCTCGATTCCATCTGAAATCTCTCAGCCACTGAAACTATTTCGTCTCATTTTGCATCTCCCTTTTGGTCAAGAAGATATTCTCAATCCCACAATGCCAAGTCCAGATTCATCCCCAGGAGTCATATCCTGCATTGTCAGGGAGATTTACACCTCTGGGAGTCGGGTCCTATGTAGAGGGCAGGGCAGTGAGCTCACCTGCCGAGATGGCTCAGTTGGAGAGAGGGGGCCACATCTGAGGAACAAAGAGGCACTCAGGGGTAGACTCTTAGGCACAATTACATGCAAGTTTAGCCTCTCCTTTGCAGTAATGAGCTTCATAAGGGCAAGGCCCATGATAGAGGGCTCAGCACATCCAACCACCAATCCTCAATGTTTGTGACAACATCAGCATCAGTCCAGGTGAGGAAATCCAACACTTCCGTACTTTTCCCCAGCTCCTCAGGGGGGCCCTGTAAATATATTTTTATTCTCTGCCCAAATGACTTTGGGATGTGTCACTATTTCACTCTAACCTATACTAACCTACCATATCTCACTTTCTATTCTAAGTTCTATATAATTGTGGTGTTTGAACAAACTGACTGTAGAGTTATACTGTTTAGAAAATATAGATCCTGCACCAAATAGACATCTCTTCACTTGGTCTCACACGGAAGCTGAAGTTTCAAAACACAGTCAGTTTCAACTTTTACCCCTTTGGCCAGGTTTGTCCCAGTCCCACCCAGATCCGCTTCATTCATATCGCTAATTGAAGTCTGGGCTCTTTTTCAGCTTTTTTTTTTTTTTTAACAGTTGCTGTATGTGCTAATGCTGACATTCATATCTGCTGAGCTCTAGCTCTGAGCTTCAGGTGTCACAGAGATACCCATGTTGCAGAGACCAATCAGGTCATACACTAAGGGATCAGCACCTCAGAGTTTAGAGACAGGCTGCTGAAATTTTGATAGCAGTTTTGATTTTGTTGGATTGTAGATCGCTTTCGGCAGTTGCAGGATTGACCTCATTTGTTTTTCTCAGATATCACTGTCCTTTGTTGCCTGATGTCTCATGTCTTGAAAACCATTGTTTCATATATTTTGTCTGGATTTTTAGTTGTTTCAAGCAGGAAGGTAAATCTGGTCCCTGTTTATCTTGGCAGGAAGTGGAGATTAATTTCATTTCATTTAACTGGACTAAAACTTCAGTCTCACATGGAACTGCTGATGGTGCCCACGGGTGGCCTTGTGCTGGGTGCTTTACCCACATTATCTGTCTTAGTTTAATGGAGCTACTTATAAACACCCACTATTAGCCCTGAAAAAGAAAAGCACACAGAAGGAACAATATTCCAGAGCTTATCTGACATTCACGAACGTCCGACTGTGCTAGGCAGTAGGTGTCAGAGGGCGTGTGTGCTTGAGTGCCAGAACGTGGTAGGGTCAGAGGGCATGTGTGCCAGGACACGGTAGGCTTCAGAGGGTGCGTGTGCCTGAGTGTGCCAGGACCCAAAGGGAAGGCCCTGTGACCCCTGCAGGGAAGACACCTGCCACACGGCCACGAGCCGCCTGGGACCAAGGAGTTTTCTCCAGGTGGTGCTCTCCTTGCTACAGAACGGGGTGGCCAGGTTACACGTCTCCAGTCTCCTTCCAGCTGGAGAATCCTCTGTGTGGGGAGGGGGCACAGGGATTCGGATTTGGGTGGGGGGTGGGCAGTCAGAAAAGCTTTCTGCAGAAGGGCTTTACGCTGACCCACAAGGGATGGTCCTTTGCAAAACATACACACTATTCTCCCTGATTATAAAAAATTCTTGCCCATTATAGAAAAACATAGTAGTAGCCTTTGTGGTATTTTTCAGTTTTCAGAGCTTTGTTGTTGTTTTTGTCTTTTTACTGAGTTGGTGTCATACCACCCATGCCGCCACGGCCTGCTCTGCTCGACTCACAGTGCGGGTGGGCCCAGAAAGAGCAGAGAGCATCTCAAGTGTTTTCTGGGCACCTGCGAGGGACGAGACCACCCTCAAGCTCCTCATGGGGAGATGGAGCCTAGGTGGGGTCTGACCTTGTCTAGGAAGAGGCACAGCCTGACTCCGAGGCCGCTGAAACCACTGCCCCGCAGAGCTGTCCCCTGTGTCGAGTCCCCAGGCACGATGCTGAACTTTTTGGAGCTCTTGCTTCACCATGTGCGAGGCCGTGATTGTGCCAACCGGCCGGGCCCACTCCTTGCCCCTGGGGGAGTGGGGGGTGGGGACACCTCTGCACATCCAGAGCATATGGTCTCACTGCATGAATGTAACAGGGTCGAGCAATGACACAATGAGAAGCATTGGGAATGTTTCTGATTATGTCCTATGAGTTGATTCTCAGACAGAGATTGCAGAGTTATGAACCCCTTATTCCATAAGTAATGTATGGTCACTGTAAGACAATCAGAAAAGACAGGTAAACTAAAGGAATTTAAAAAAAAAAGCCATCATTGTACCACCCAGATATGACCAAGTTCAGACAGGTTCCGAAGGCTTCCTCTTGTCAGGCGTGAGCTCTTCCTAGAGCCACAGCCAGGAGCATCCCTGCTGTCGGCATGTGACGGCCATCACGGGGCGTTCCCGACGACGCTACCTATTATTGTGTTTTCATATTTTTCTTATTTTTTACTCTATATAATATCTTAAAACACTTAAAGCATCTAAATAAAAAAAAAAAGATTTAAAACAGGTCAGTATGGCTGTTTGCTGATTATATTGGTCTTGGTTTTCCACGTTTCTCTCTTCCCCGGGCCACACCTATACTCCAGGCCCAGCGAGCCAACCCCAGAGACCCAGCGGTGGCCGGTCCAAAGGGAAAGGGGCCGACCAAAGCAGCCGCTTCCTCCCAGGGTGGCACGAGCGCGCCTGGGTCACGACAGAGCGGAGTGGGAGGTGGGAGCAGGTGAGCAGGCGGGCAGAGAGGCAGGGGCCTGGGAGGCACGGTGGGGCCAGGCTGGGCGGAGGCCACGTCAACGTTTTCTTCTTTTATTCTCCTGTTCAGGCCAGCACAGCTCACGGTGTGGGTAATATCCCATCATCAACTGTGCCTGCTATCGGGGACAGAAAATTCTCCAATCCAGGCAGCAAACTCCAAGCTTGAGAGATGCTTAATGACAACTACAAATGTTTTCTCCAAGTCCTTCCAAACGCTAGACATTGTGAAAACTGAGTCATTTGTTTTGAGTACTCTGTTAAAGCTTCACCCCAAAACTACCACAGGGGGGAGGTTTTACTAGAGAAGACAATAGGAAACAAAAATAGAGAGAGGCCTCTGCTAATTTGAAAAGATCTCTGTTGCTTCAACCCATGTGCTCATGAGTATAAAATTATCACCTGCTTCCATTTCTGTTTCAACTGCAAAAACATCCTGCTTGCAATCAAGAAGTTCAAGGTGAAGAATAAATAAAAGGAAGTAGAAAGATGCTGATTATGATAAAAACATGTAAAACCCATTTATTTTCTAGTGCAACTACATCTTCCTGACTTTCTAAACTCCTTCCCTAACTCCTCCTCTCCCCTCCCACTCTGGCTACGTCTTCTCAGGGACCCTCTTTCAGGAAGGCACCACCCCACAGCACGCGGGAGGCTGATGAGCCGTAGCAGGATGGGCTGGGTGCTCTGCTGAGCCGCCTGCAGTCAGGGTCCTGCCCCCCGGGTCCTGGAGCAGCAGGAGGGGCCAGGTCAGGGTGCACACACCTGGGCTGGTGTCCCAGCTCCCCCGTCTGCTGGCTAGGAGGCCTCAGGCAACTCCCAGGACCTCTCTGAGCTGCTGCTGTCCCATCTGTCAGTGGCGGCAGTAACAGCCAGTTGCTGACTGGTGTCAGGACCAGACAGAGAAATGTGTGCCTGGCATGGAGCCCGGCCCAAGGGGAGCACTGGGTGAGGAGTCCATCCAAGCTCACTCCCCCAGTAGGTGTTGAGGACTGATGAGCCATTTAACTGCTTCCTCTGTGAGGTAGAGAGAATCACTCCTGAACTTTTTGCCTCCCAGTAGAGAAACAGGATCAAGGACAGGGCAATGCCTAGAAAAATGCAAATGTAAAGACTGCTTCCCCATCCCCCAGCCATGCAGCCACTTTAAAAGGCATTTTGTGGTTTCCCATCTTCCCTTTCAGCCTGTGCACACCAGAGACGAGGTTGTGAGATAATCAGGAGCCGTGCCGTCCTTTCTTCTGCAGCCCTGTCCCTGCGCCTTTGGCAGCACCTCCCATGGCACCATGCGGGGGCAGTGTCCAAGGGTCAGGACTTCCGGGGTCTGTAGGAGCCACGATGGGGAGGGCCCAGGGAAAGGGGCATTTTCAGTGGAAAACAAGTGGCAGCCACCAATTATGATGACTTTGTACTTTGGATCCAGATTGGCTGCCACTTTCTTTATAGTAAGACACCAACAGCTTAGGAAAAGAGGATATTTTAGTCCATCCTTGAAAAAGCCAAGAAGGGGAGCATTTTAAGAAGTACAACCCTGAAAAACGGATCAAACTCTGTTGAACTCAGAGCATACCAAGATATGTTCATAAATAAATTCACTACATGAATGCCAGGGAAAAAAAAGCTTTTTGTAGCTACAAATTTCATAGCAGAGTACACTAAAAGCCAAATGAATAAGAGCGCGTGGTATGATTCAGCAGGAACTAGTGGAAATGGTTAACGTTTAACAGCCCATTTAGCAACCTGCTTTACTCAGAGCACAGCGTTCATGCGCAGTGTTCCCTCTTGGCCATTCTCCCGGGCAGGGCTGTTAGTCACGACGGCCAACAGAGGAATCCAAGTAAAGCTTTCTTCCCCCACATTTCAGTTCTGCTTCCTAGAAGTTATTCTCAAATCTAGGAGGAGAAGGCAGCAGGACTCTGGGGCTCCACACAGCCTTCCAGTTCACCCTGAGGCCGAGCCACGACCAGCCAGGCACCCGCGTGGCTCCCTGCTACCCAGCGGGCACACCCGGCCCTGCTTGCCCAGGGCCTGGCCTTGCCTTGACAGGAAGCGGGTGAGGCGAGGCACTGACCAACACGCTCGGCCACCACAAGCCGCACCCCTCGCTCGGCAGTCCTTTACTGCAGGGCTCGTGCAGGTGCGTGACACACACAACAAACACGGCTTGGAACCATCAGAGAAGCCACTATCAGGCAAAGCAATGGGGAAACGGACACGTGGAAGAATTAATAAAGACTAGAGCGGAAATAAATGGCATAGAGAATAGAAAACAGTAGAGAAAATCAGCAAAACCAAAAGCTGGTTTTGGGAAAGAGCAATGAAAATGACAAACCTTTAGCTAGACTGAGCATGAAAAAAAGAATACTCAAATTACCAATGAAATTTCAGGAATGAAAGATGGTACACTGGTAATGACCTTATAGAAATACGATAGATTTTAAGGGAATAGTATGAATAATTGTAGGCCAACAAATTAGATTAACCAGATGAAACAGATATAGTTCTAGAAAGACATGAACTACTGAAACTGAATCAAGAAGAAATAGAAAATCTGAACAGATCTACACCAAGTAAAGAGAGCAAATTAGTAATAAAAAAACTTCTCACAAAGAAAAGCTCAGTCCCAAAATGGCTACACTGGTGAATTCTATCAAAGGGTTTAAGAAAAATTAACACCAATCCTTACAAACTCTTCCAAAAATAGGAGAGGAAGTAATACTTCCCAACTCATTCTATGAGGCCAGTATTACCCTAATATCAAAACTAGACAAAGATGTCTCAAGAAAAGAAAATTATAGGCCTATATCCCTTATGAGAGTGTACATAAAAATCTTCAACAAAATATCAGCAAACCAAATCCAACAATATATCCAAAGGACTGCACACCACAACCGAGTGGGACTAATCTCAGGAACAGAAAGTTGGTTTAACATCCAAATGTCAACTGATATAACACACCATCCTGGGTTCAGTAACCAGATTACAAAAATAACAAAGGACCAAACCTGCATGAACATCTGAATAAATGCAGAAAAAGCATTTGAAAACAAAACAAAACACCACCACCCTTTCATGATAAAAACATTCCACAAGCTACAAACAGAAGGAAACTTCCTCAATTTGTTGAAGAGCATCCAAGAAAAACCCACAGCAAACATCATATGCTCAATGGTAAAAGAATGAATGTGTCTCACTAAGATCAGGAACTAGACAAACGTCTGTTCTCGCACTTCTATTTGATATAGTGAAGGTTTTAGTCAGGGCAATTAGGTAAGAAACAAAAGGCATCCCGAGTGGAAAGGAAGAAGTAAAATTATCTCTATTTGAAAGTGACATGATCCTGTATAGAGGAAATCCTAAGGAATCCACAAAACACTATTAGAACCAATAAAGACACTTAGCAAGCTTGCAGGATACAAGAGCAATATACAAAAATCCAAATATTTCAATACACTGGCAACGAACTACCTGAAAATGAAATTTAAAAAAAATTCCATTTACAATGGGATCAAAAAGAATAAAATACGTAGGAATAAACTTAACCAAGAAGGTTGGCAAGCCTTGTTCACTGAAAACTACAAATATTGTTTAAAGAAATAAAGACCTAAACAAACAGAAAGACATCCTATGTTCAGGGATCGGGAGATGCAATAATGTTAAGGTGGCAGTACTCCCTAAAGTGAGCCACAGAGTCAACACAATCCTTTCAGAATCCCAGCTCACTTCTTTGTAGAAACTGAAAAACTGATTCCAGATTTCATATGGATATATATGCAAGGGATACAGAAGAGCAAAACACTACTGCAAATGAAGAACCAAGCTGGAGGATTCATACTTCCTGATTTCAAAACTTACAAGAAAGCTAAGTATTCAGGACGGCATAGTAACTCAAAATGAATCAGAGACCTAAAAGTAAGAGTGAAAATTATAAAATTTCTAGAAGAACATAAGAGTAATTTGGATTTGGCAATGGATTCTTAGATATAAAACCAAAAGCACAAGCAACAAAAGAAAAAACAGACAAATTGGATTTCATCAAAATAAAAATCTTCTGTGCATCAATGGACAATATCAAGAAGGTGAAATGACAACCCACAGAATGAGAAACTATTTGCAATTCATATATATGTGAGAAGGGATCAATATACAGAATATATCAAGAACTCATACAACGCAACAAGAACACAAAATGAACAACTCAATTAAAAAATGGGCAATCACACTAACGGTATATACTCAGATCTGAAAGCAGGGACATGAACAGACATCCACACACTGATGTTCACAATGACACTTGTCACAATTAATTCCCAAAAGATGAAAACAACCCAGTGTCCATCAACAGATGAATGGATAAAGAAAATGAAGTATATATACAAGATGGAATATTATTCAGTGATAAGAGGAATGAAGTCCTGAAGCACATGACAACATGGATGAACCTTGATGACATTATGTTAAGTGAAATAAGCCAGACACAAAAGGATAAATATTGTATGATCTCACTGATATGAACTAATTATAATATGCAAACTCACAGACATAAAATATAGAATACAGATTACCAAGATAAGTCTTAAGAATGAGGAGCGGTTGCTTAAGACATGCAGAATGTTTAACTAGTTTGAACTTCAATGTTTGGAAACGGACAGATGTGACGGTGGTATGTTACTATGAGAATAATTAATGGTACCAAATGGCATGTGAATGTGGTGGAAAGGGGAAGTTTAGAGTCTTGTCTGTCACCAGAAGGAAAGCTGGAGGTTAAAACACGGGAATGTATAACACAGTGAATCTTGTGGTGCACAATGTCCGTGATTAACTGTATGGATATAAAAAAGTTCTTTCATCAACTAAAGCAGATGTACACTATTAAAAGGAGTTAATAATAGAGGGATTTATGGGGAAGAAATGTACCTATTGCAAACTATGGACTATCATTAACAGTAATATTTTAATACTTTTTCATAATAGTAACAATGTACCACACCAATACTGTGGATCAATAATAGGGGGTGGACAGGGGGTATGGGAGGATTGGGGTTTTATTTTAAAATTTTTTTAAATTCAATTTTTTTGAGATATTTTCACATATCATGCAGTCATACAAAGTGTACATTCAATTGTTCACAGTACCATTATATAGTTGTGCATTCTTTATTTTTAATTTTAACTTCTTATCTGGAGTAATGAAAATGTTCTAAAATTGAGAATGGAGTTGTATGTACAACTATGTGATGATACTGTGAGCCAGTGATTGTATACTTTGGATGGTTTGTATGGTGTGTGAATATCTCTCAATAAAACTGCATTTTAAAAAAAATGGGCAAAGGACTTAAATAGATATTCCTCCAAAAAAGATATATGAATAGCCAATAAGCACATGGAAAGATGTTCAACATCATTAGCCATTAGGGAAATACAAATCAAAACCACCACTTCACTAGGATGGCTATAATTTAAAAATATGGAAAATAACAAGTACTGGCGAGGATGTGGACAAACTGGGACTCATACATTGCTGGTGGGAATGTAAAATGGTGCAGCGACTGTGGGAGACAGTTGGAAAGGTCCCCAAAGAGTTAAACACAAAATTACATGGGACTTGGCAATTCCACTCCCAGGCAGACATACCCAAGGGAAATGGAAATACACATCTGAACTAAAAGCTGTACGTGAATGTTCACAGCCACGTTATTCATAATGGCCCAAAGGTGGAAACAACCCAAATGTCATCAACTGACGAATGGATGATCAAAATGTGGTGCATCCACAGCATGGACCACTATTTGGTTGTACAAAGAACGAAGCACTGAGTCACGGTGAAGCCCGGATGAGCCCTAAAGCCTTATGCTAACTGAAAGGAGCAGGAAGGAAAGGCCACCCAGCATCTGACTCTGTTTACACGGAATGTCCAGAAAGGGCAAATCCACAGAGACAGAAGGCTGAGGTGGGGACGTTCTGGAATTGGACAATGGTAATGCTTACACAACTTTGTAAATATATTATAAACTACTGAACCGTACACTTTAAAAAGGTGAATTCTATGGTATGCGAATTACATCTCTATTAAAAATAGTGTAAAATGGTGGTGAAAAGAAAAGGAGCATGTGGACAGTGCTGGGAGTGGTGGAGGTGGAGTTGATAAATGATGACACGAGTGACTGCAGGTCAGCCGGCTCTTGGAGCTTGCCCCGCGCCGGCTGTGCTCCCTGCTGGGTGGGCTGCACCTGCTGCGCGCTGTGGGCGGGCTGAAGCTGAGCATCATGATTCCATTTGTCTGAGCTCACATCGCCCAGCATTTATAGTTCACGCCATGCACCCCTGGACATCATTCTGCCTGCTCTCCCCACTGCCCGAGAAGGAGCACGCCCCACCTCCGAGGACATAGCCCCTCCCTGGACCATGTCTGCTAGCAGGTGGCCTGGGCAGAACTGCAGGCCGGACCAGATTTCAGTCCCAGGGTCTTGACCAGGCCCCACCTCCTGAGCAGCCCAGCCACTCATCCCCGGGGACTCACGATGCCCAAAATGCAGACAGTCATGAACACAGCCTTGAGCCCTGAACTTCCTTCCTGTCACCATTTTAGGGTCCTTTGTTCAGGGGCTACACATTCCTGCATGCGGTGATCTCATGTATTCTCCAACAACATCACAACGTGGGGAAGCAAAGAACTCTCACTAAAACACAGCATCCCAATTGTAAATTTTAATAGAAATATACCTAATGCAGCAACCAGGCCTCTTAGGCCTTTAGCATGCACTAACATCAGGCTCTGGTATGTGGGGTGGACAGTCCAGAGAGAAAACAATGTTAGAAACACACCGTAAATTCAAATATGGCAGGAGTGGCGGTGGGGGGAGATGCACCGTGGAATTTCTTCAATAAATGTAAAGGCACTCCCAAAGGACTGGTAATGTTATTGCCAGATGACAACATTTTAAGCAACTTTTACTTTCTTCTTTATACTTCTGTGTATTGTTTGAGTTTTAAAAAATAAAGTTCATTTTGCAAAAACTCAGAAACAAAATATTTTCGAGAGAAAAACCTTACTTTTGGCTCAGATTATCTTTGAAGGTCTGTTCAGTTCTAACCTTCACAAACACTGAATTCCAAACCTGAGGTCCCAGTGAGTGAGCGTGTCTGCCTTGGCCAGGCCTCTCCTCCCACTTGCTGGAAAGCCTAAGAAAAGGCTGTGGTCCTTGCTTCCCAAAAAAAGCTTCCTAATAGCCCCTGCCTCACCTGAGAGCAGGTTCCTCTCAGTGACCTTTGGCTTACCTGGACAGGTGGCTCAATTGTTATCCAGGCGGGGAGCATCAGACTGGGGTTCAGAGGCTGGGTTCCCACGCGGAAGTAAACGCCGCCCCTGGAATCGCAGGCCCACACGTGTTGATTCCCACAGGCCACGCTCGTCAGCTTTATCCCTCCTGTAGCAAATAAAGGAAAAGCAAACATGCCGTAACTGCTTCTGTAAAATGACTAACCTTTAATTTAACCCGAGGACTTCGATTCTATCCTTCAAAGGAAAAGAGGAGACTGCACTTTCGGTTAGGCTCTGATGCCGAGGCACACGACCCATTCCAGAGACTTTCCTGGGCTCGAAAACAGCAAAATGCAGGGCAGTTACAAAGGCCTCTGGCCACCTGCCACCTTCCAGGTGCCACGTGGTAGTCCCCCTAGGCCACCAGCAGAGCAGTGAGGACGCCCGAGGGCCATGCACCAGCTCAGCATCACGACAGGTCACATCCGTAGCTTCCGTGGACATGCGCTGCTGCCAGTGAATTCTGGGTTTGGAGAGAGGGATCTCACGTGAACTGGGAATCTTGATCCTTCTTAGAATTAAAGAGGAATTATCTAAGCCTCTCAATGAATTCTCACTTTTATTTTTATGTTTCTCCTTGTTGATTAAAATGATTTTAAGAGAAAAGGAAATGTGAGTGTCTCTTAAAAAAAGAAATTACATTTGACAATAGTCTCTTTTAGCAAAAAGAGCAACAGCCTGTAGATACTGAACAGCTGCTATAGGACCGGCTGCTAGCTTAGTTTTTACACCCCCCTTTCAAGCCTCACAATGCCGTGCAGCTATTAACGCCCCAGTTTACATGAGGCCCAAAGTCACATGGTGGGAAGGCGGCCAAGCCAGGAGCAGAAAGCGGGGCAAAGCAGAGCCCTCAAATGTTCAGCTCAACCCGTTTTGACACAAGCATATACTTGGGTAACCCACAACCTATCCAGACAGAAAACCTTCTCACTCCCCCAGAAAGCTGTCCCGAGCCCCTTCCCGCCATTCCCTCCACCCCAAAGCAACCACCATCCTGGTTCCCACCATAGAATCACATGGTGAACCCTCTCATGCAGCACTGTGAACCTGTGAGGTCACCTGCAGGGTCTGTCTGTCTTACTGGGGATTATCCCACTGCCTGAAAGTACCACAGTGGGCTTTCCCATTCACCTGCTCATGGACACAGGGCCGTTTCCAGCTTTTTTTAATGAATGAAGCTACTATGAGCAGTCTTGTGGAAGGCTTTTTGTGAACACGTGTTTTGATTTTCTGGACAAATACTTAGGAGTGGAACTGCTGGGCCATAGGGTCATCATGTTGAACTTGTAAAGGCATTGCCAATGTCCCCAAGGGGCTGCACCATCACACCCCCGCCACAGCGTGTGTTCCGGTGGCCCATCCCTACCTCACCAGCCTTCGGCAGGGGTGCCTTTTCCATGGCAGCTATTCTGGGAGGTGTGCCCGTATCCTGTCCTGATTCTAGTCCGCATTTCCCTGGGATGTGCTTACTTCCGGACACTTGCATATCTTCTCTTGTTGTCTTTAGAACCAGACAGCTGTCTCCTGATCGTGGAGTGAGAGGAGTGCCTTGGATATTCCGAACACAGGCCTTCTGTCAGGTATGTGCATTGTATTTTCTCCCCGTCTGTAGCTTGCAGTTCCATTTTTTAAACAGTGTCTTTTGATAAGCAGAAGTTTTTCATTGTCTTGGGTCACATAGACCTTTAAGCAGGGGAAGAAAGATGGTGCGAGTTAATCTCTTCCAACCCTCCGTGGTGCAGCCCATCAGCAGGGAGGAGGCCTAGGAGTCCCCACCTAGGAGGCTGGGCCTGGGCTGGCAGGCACACAAGGAGGCCGGAAGGGGCTGCTCTTCCCATGGTCTCGAGCCACGTTCCTACCAGAGCACGTAGGCCCTGGACTCTGCTGTGTGGGGCCATGCCCCAGGCCTTTAGTCAGGGCAGCAACTTCAGGCTGTTAATTCACCACTACACAAAGGTTTGGCGTTATTACTTTGGGCATGTCCTAAAGATGACGATTTCTCTCATATCTAAAAATCAGTTGTATTTTTTTCCTTCCTTAGTCTTTCATGAAATGTTTTCCAGCAAGCTTGGACTCCCTGGAACTCTAACACTGCATATTAAAAGGCTCGGACCAATCAAAATAAATTCCCTTCAGCAGTTCATTCCAGAAATAGCTGAGAAGCAAATGCTGAGAAGCAAAGCTTGCAGTTGGAGTCTTCAATCTGCCCTGATCTACATGCGGGAGGTGATCATGCTAATAGCCCCATGGTCACAAAAACGTTATCAGGCCAGAATTTCAGAGTTAGCAGCAAATTGCAGCATTTCAACAGAATGTGAAGCTCATATTACAAGGGGAAAATTCTTCTAGAACTAATATAACTGGTCCTAGAATATATCCTTCAGTGTATAAACAGCATATTCTGAATTAAAGATAGAGCAAAGATGGGGAGGTTTACTCAAGAGCCTTTCAGTAGTTTAAGACCTCCAGAGGGTCTCCAGTAGGAGGCCTGGAGGCCTGGGATTTAGGAGACCTCAACAGAGAAGACGGTCGAGGCCCAGAGACAGATTCCACACTGAGCACCAACCCAGGCTGGCGTGAGGCCGTGGCTGTCAGTGGAAGTGACTGGTCACTTCTCAATGGGCCTTTCTGCTCCTGCCCAGCTGCAGAGACCAGGCGGGCACGGGTGCCACACTGCAGGCCGACAGCCCTCAAGGCTGGCAGATCTGGAGGGCAGCGTGAACCGGGGTTAACGTGCATCGGGTCAAGGCGCAGAGATCGGGGCTTGAGATGCCGCATCACCTGGCCTGGCTCCCACAGACAGACTGTATGCTCCTGCCTTTCTGCCTGTCCCATTAAAAGGAAGTTTTTAATAACTTTATTCAACAGAGCAGGCATTTTCCTTTCAGGATTACTTTTTAAACATGTATTTTAGAAAATTGGCAGTTATTAGCTATTTATAAAACATTTTTCCACAGAAATTACAGCGTAATATAATCCTATTTGTTACCTTAAGGCATTGTTCCAGTTTGGTAGTCTGCTGTTTTGCAAAACACCAGAAATGGATTGTCTTTTATAAACGGAGGTTATTTGGTTATAAAATTACAGTCTTAAGGCCTTAAAGTATCCCAGGTAAGGCAGCTACAATAGGGTACCTTCACTGGAGAAAGGCCACTGGTGTCTGGAAAACCTGTTAGCTGGGAAGGCACGTGGCTGGCGTCTGCTTGCTTCCAGGTTGCATTACAAAATGGCATTCTCCAAAATGTTGCTCTTGGGACATTTTGTCCTCTCTTAGCTGCAGTTCCTCTTCAAAATGTCACTCAGAGCTGCTCTTGGGGCATCTGTCCTCTCTTAGCTTCTGAGGAGCAAAAGTCTGCTTTCAAAGGCCGCCTCCAAAATGTCTCTGTAAGCTGCAGCTCCTCTCTCAGTTCCTGTGCGTTCTTCAAAGTGTCCCTCTTGGCTGTAGCAAGCTCGCTCCTTCTGTCTGAGCTTATGTAGTGCTCCAGTAAAGTAATCAAGACCCACGCTGAATGGGTGGAGCCACACCTCCATGGAAATCATCCAGAGCTACCATGTACAGTTGGGTAGGGTGCATCTCCATGGAAACACTCAAAGAATTACAATCTAATTAACACTGATATGTCTGCCCATACGAGATTGCATCAAAGATAATGGCGTTCTGGGGGACCATAATACATTCAAACTGGCACAGGCATAAACTGACATCGACTATTTCTTCATTAAATGCTGTGACCACGTGAATTAAATTACAAATTGCATTAGTTTGCTAAACATTCTAAGGCCCGACATAATGTATTATTATGATATTTATGTATACTGGGAAATGAAATGTTATAAGCATTTTAAATATCTGTTAAATGATGCAAATTTTCTTCCGAACACTAGGATTGTAATTCCATATTCAGTCCCCACATGTGAGTTCAGTAACCAGTTACTTAATTCAAGAATTCTCTTAATTTCATTTTAAAGCAGCAACTGATTTGTATATGGGCAGAAAAGAGGGAAATGTTACAACTTAAAAAAGAAATTAAAGGTAAAATTCATGTTCATGACTCGATACTTAGCTAAAGTCACCCTGAAATGGTGACTAGAAATGGTTTAGAGAGGGCCATTGGCAGTGCCGACCTCATGTCCTGACGCTGCCCAAAGTTGACGCCATCCGTGTGGGCCTGTCCGTGAGGGCTGAGGATGCCGTCAGCAGGGAAATAGGCTTTCAAACTCTATGGTTCAGTGTCTGAGCCTTGCAAAGAAACGACTAGGCGAAGAGAAGAAACACAAGCAAACAGCATCCACCACCATGGCTGCCTCACGCTCTGAGCAGACGGACAGCAACTGGGAACCTCTGTCGAGGCGTTTCTCAAAAGGGGGAGAGGTATTCCTTCCCGTGGACTCCTTACTTGTGAGGATAGCGTGTACCTGCACGTGAGGCAGCTTTATTTTATTTTATTTTTTTTACAAATTCAAAAATCAATTTATTGTAGATTCTTTTCACTTGTGTTGTCAGTCCAGTGTTTTGAGCATTAATAAATATATATTTGTTAAAAACTTCCAGTGTCTAATCTCTCTCAAAGTGTTAAATCATAAAAATAGGTTTATGTTTTTTCTGTTTTAATAAAACTGGCAATTGTCTTTTGGTAACAATTCTGATTGAATTAAAAACTACACCTCAAGGGCAAAATCCTTTTGGAGAATAGAAAAAGATAATATGAAAGGGTGCTGTTCAAAGACTTAAGAAAACTTTTTTACTTAGAAAAAGCCTCATCAGTGTTAAACATTTAAGGAGATAATCGTTTTGGATCTTCACAAGGCCACTCGCCTGTCAAGGCTTTATTTCTGATTTTCAGTTACAAGGTCAAATGTAGCATTGAAATTCACATCCTGGAATTATTTAGAAGCAGAGCTACAAACAACTCACTTTCTTTGGTATATACTTCTCCCGAGGGCATGTACTGAGGGCATGTGGTCACTTAGGTGCGCAGCAGACTGGAACAGCTGCTGTCACAGGGAGTGGGGGTGTGCTCGGGCACGGGGACATGGGGACGCGTTGTCATGCAGACACTGGCTAAAGACAAGTCGGGGTGGGGGCAGGGGCCCGGAGTAGGGTGCACCAGGGAAAGAATGGGGTCCTGGAGGCCACATCGAGGACTGGAACTTTATTCTAGGGGCAACGTGGAGCCAGTGAGGAGTTTCAAGTTGAGGGGAACCCCACCTGAGCTGTGTTTCAGGTAAATGACTCTGGCAGCCATGGCCAGAGGCAGGCATGGCTGGAGTGATGAGGTACATGGACAGACAGTGTCTGGGCTGTGGCCACAGTGGGAGGGAAAGGTAGGATAGGGCAGTGTGGGAGGCCGAGAGGACGTGCGCTGACTGGACTGGCCAGCCAAGGGGCAGGGACGGCCAAAGGCTCAGGCCTTTCCAGCAGCATTCAGTGGGAGTTCAGGAGGGAGCTCAGGGAAAAGAGCATATGTGGGGGAAAGATATGTTTGTTATTGAGCAAAACCTTCAAATGCAGAGTCAAGGTCCCAAAAAGTTGCCTTTCTTTGCTGTGAGCCCCCCTCAACTTTTAAGAGAACAAATAAAGCGCTCCAAATTAATTCCAGGTAATTCATACAAGGTGGCATTTACTACTACCCGGATGACTATTTTATTCACTCCCGGAACAAAGGACAGCCTGCCGTGGGTACTCACACGTGGGGTCCTGGGCAGCTACACACATCTGAACCCAGAAGCTGTACCCTCTAATTTAAATAGCAACAGAAACCTCTCCATCCCCCTGCCTGTCCTAGAGGCTGCCCGGAGTGTCCTTGGAGGAGCCTTGGCCTGCCCTTCACCACTGTCCCCACACTGGGTGCAGGGGCAGCCAGCACCCTTCCCCCTGGGCCCTGCCCACTTCCTAGTCCCACCACAAAACCTACCAAGTCTGGATTTGCCACATTCTCTCAGGATGTTTAGAAAATGGTAATGCCAGAGGAGTCTTTCTGCAAGTTGGGTGTCTGTTACAATGCAGATAAAGCAGCACCATCCAAAGCTCAGACAGGGTACGACCAGGAAAGGCAGCACCTTGGTCAGCATGCTGAACTTGTGCTCCCTTTAGTGCACACCCTGAAAATCCAAGGAGCCCCCACCCCACCCTGCAAGCGCAAGGAGTTGTGCAGCTGGTGATGGCTTCCGAGTGACTCCACCTGAGGCTGCCTCACAGCTGTTAGAGCGTCCCTCCTGCCCAGGAACACTGCACGTTTACACAGGATGCATGCATTTGAAAGATGAGGAAACCGAGCAGCTTGCTCTAGGCCGGCACCACTCCATTCTGCCTCTGCCATGAGCCCCAGCTCCTTCCCCACAAGCACCCTGCACCTACTGTCTGTGGAATCCATATCGTGACCTGGCTGAAACTGGCATCTGATTTGCTAATAAGCACGTGTCGTGAGTTTCCTCTCTCAGGTAGGCCGTATGAGGCCCAAGCAGAGGGCTGAGCCTGGCATGCACATGAGGTACACAGCTTCGTGAAGACTCACCCTCACGGGAACCGCGAGCTGCGATACTCTTCTCTGGTCAAGCCCCCAGGCCCTGAGCAAGCACTGACTCAACGCTGGACGGCTAAAGCACATCTCGGACTCAAGAAAGCTGGCCTAGTTCCTGCTTCACTCTGAAGTTGAGACTCCATGCCAATGAAGCCAAGATTCTCCCCTAGAAAAAAGGGCTGCTCCCCAGTGCAGCCCAAACGCGCCCCTCGGAGACCGCATATTTGAGGCCCAGCTGGGACAGGAGGAAGGCTAGAGGGCTGGCAGACACGCTCCAAAAACTAGGAGTTGGTCAGCCCTGGCCATGGTCACTGAGGCCCCAAATTAGGCAGAGATTAGGCTCAAAAACCAGCGTGCCAGAGCAGGGGGTGTGCCTCAACTGAACCGTGTGGTCTGAGCGGCAGAGGGGCAGGGCCACTCCAACACTGGAAAAAACATTTTTAACAGTTTTAATAGTATAACTGACGTCAATGAAGAAAATGTGAAAGTTGGTGAGTGTGGGAAGATGGTGGAACAGGGAGCTCCTGGCTCAGTGCCTCCAGCAGAGCAACCACTGAACAGGCAGGAACCTGAAACAACAATCTGGAACTCCAGGTCCCACACAACACTGTGCAGCCTCCAGGGAAGGGTGGGAGGAGGCTGGTGAAGGACAGTAAAGACCAGTAAATTACTCTCTCTGCGTGGCGGCGACCAGCCCCCATCTCCCACCCTCATGGCAGGCTGTCATGGGGTCCAGCCCCTGGTGGTTCGCTGGTGACAGAAAAATCCTCTTCCCCGGGACCAGGGGTGTGCCTGGCCAATTGCTGATCGCGGCCTTTGATTAGCGACTTTGGGTCTCAGGGTGGCCATTATTTCTACCTGCCCCAGACAAAGGCCGCAACAGAGGAGATTTCAAGATACGTCATTTCCTCAGGGTTGCAGGGGACAGTTGGCTGATGGGCTGCATTTGCCGGGCAGGGCAAGAAAGCTCAGCTTTGGGGAGCCATGGAAGAAGCTCCTGGCACCTCTCCTGACCCCCTCCCCAGGGCGTGCTGGAGCTGGTCTGCACCACCTTAGTGGGTCCCTGGCCCTGTGCTGGCTGTGAAAGACCAACTTGGGAAAGTCCTTCCAGGGTGACCCTCCCAGAATTTGCCCTCCAGGCAAAAGCAGTGTGAGACAACAAAAGGAGTGTAAGAAACTACAGTGTAGACAGTCTGGGACAAAGGCCTGCCGGCTTCAAACACCCAGGACAGGGAGGTCTGCCTTCTGGTAAACACAGGGGCCATGCAAGCTCCTGTGAACAGGGGACTCCAAAACAATTAGCAAAAATCCAGGACAAGACAGAGGCCCAGAAAGACAGAAAACCCTGCTCACTGCATTTGCCTTGGACAGACCCTCCTGATAGGAGGCTGAAGCTCCAGAAAATGTGTCATTCCCTGCCGGTTACAAAACCAAGAAAGAGACATCTCAGGGAATAAATCCCAGAGCTCACATTTTAAAATATTGAAATGCACAGCGTGCAAAAAAAGAGTACAACACAAATAAAAAGCAAGAAATGATGGCCCATCCAAAGGAAGAGGATGAAAATACTGAAAACACCAACGAAGCACACAAGAATGTGGACAAGGCCTTTAAAAAAGTGATCTTAAAAATGCTCAAGGAGGTGAAGGAAAGTACAGAGAAAGAACTAAAGGATATCAGGAAAACAATGAATGAGCAATATGAGAATCTTGGTAAAGAGACAGAAATTTTAGAAAGGAACCAAACAGAACTACTGGAGTTGAAGACCACAGTAACTTGAAATGAAGAATTCCCAGCAGAGTTTCAAGAGCAAACTGGAGATGGCAGAAGAAAGAATTAGTGAACTCGAAGGCAAGACACTTGAAATAAGTCAGTCTGAAGAGCAGAAAGAAAAAGAAGTATTAAAGATGATAACAGCATAAGACAGCCATAGGACACCATCAGGCACACCAATATACACATTATGGGTGTCCCAGAAGGAGAAGAAAGAGAGAAAGGGGCAGAAGGAATAGTTAAAGAAATAATGACAGAGAACTTCCCATATACAGCAAAAGATATGAATATGCACATCCAAGAGAACACCAAACAGGATAAACATGAAGAAAAACACACCCCATTGTATATCAATCAAACTACTGAATGCAAAGGACAAGGAGAGAGTTCCGAAAGTAGTAAGAGAAAAGCAACATGTTATTCACAAGGGAGTCCCAGTTAGATTGAGTCCCAGTTAGATTTAGAAACCACGGAGGCAAGAAAGTTGAAATACATAAAGTGCTGAAAGAAAACAACTGCCAACCAAGAATTTTGTATCTGGCAAGACTTCCTTTCAAAAATTAGGGAGAGATTCAGAAATTCCCAGATAAACAAAAGCTGCAGGAGTTCATCATCACTACACCTGCCCTATAAACAATACTAAAGGGAGTTGTTCAGATTGAAAGAAAAGGACACCAGACAGTGGTCACAAAGAAATAAAGACCTGGGGTAAAGGTAACCATTTGGGTAATTGTAAATGCCAGTACTATTGCATTGTATTGTTTGGCATGTAACCCCACTTCTTACTTCCTACAGGTGCTAAAATGCAAATGCATAAAAAGTAATGATAAATCTATGTTTTTGGAAATATAGTGTACAAAATATAAAAGGTAACAAGTACAAAAACATGGTGGGGGACAGAGGGGTATATGAAAAACATAGGTGCATGCTATTGAAGTTAAGTTGGTATCAAACCAAACATGACTGTTACATATTTAGGATGTTAAATTTTAACTCCATAGTAACCACAAGGAAAAATATGAAAAATATATCCAGATAGAAATGAGAAGGCACTCAATATGGTACAACAGGAAAAATCAAATAAATGTAAAAGCAGGCATTAACGGAAGAATAGAGGGACAAAAAAGGCATAAGACGTACAAAGGCTAAAAAGAAAAACGGAAGAAGAAAGTCCTATATTATCAGTAGTAGCTTTAAATATGAATGGATTAAACTCTCCAGTCAAAAGGCAGAGATCAGCAGAATGAATAAAAAAGCATGACCCAACTATATGCTGTCTGCAAGGGACTCACCTTAAATTCAAAGATACAAGTAGGCTGAAAGTGAAAGGATGAAAAAAAAATGTACTATGAAAGTAGTAACCCAAAGAGCTGGGGTAACTTTACTAAAATCAGATAAAATACACTTTAAGTCAAAAATAGGTCCAAGGGACTGATGGTCATAACATACTGATAAAAGGGTCAATTCAATATGAAGATGTAACATTTATAAATAATAAGCACCTAACAGCAGAGCCCAAAATATATGAAGCAAATACTGACAGATTTGAAGGGAGAAATTGACAGTTCTATATTAATAGTGGGAGACTTTATTACATCACTTTCAATAATGGATAGAACATCCAGTCAGAAGATCAAGAAGAAAATGCAGGCTTTGAACAATACACCAAACCAACCAGACCTAACAGGCATATGTATATTTAGAACACTTCACCCAACGACAATAGAATACACATCCTTCTCTAGAGCACATGGATCATTCTCCAGGATAGAACATAGGTTGAATCACAATGCAAGTCTCAATAAACTAAAAAAAATACTGAGATAATACAATGTATAGTCTCCAACCACAATGAAATGAAGCTAGTAATCAATAATAGAGGGAGAAAGGGAAAATTCACAAATACGTGGAAATTAAACAACATATTCTTAAATAACCAATGTTAAAAAGAAACCACAAGTGAAGTTAGGAAATATCTTGAGGCAAATGAAAATGAAAATAAAATAGAACAAAATTTAAGGGATGTAGTGAAGACAGTGCTGATAGCGAAATTTATAGCTCTAAATGCTTACATTAAAAAAGAAGAAAGACTTCAAATCAAGAGACCTAAGTCAAAACTGGAAGAACTAGAAAAGATTAGAGTGGAGACAAATGAAACAAAAAACAAAACAAAACAAAAAAACAACAGAGAAAATCAACAAAACCAAAAGTTGGTTCTTTGAAAATATCAACAAAACTGACAAACTTTTTGACAAAGAAAAACGGAGTGGGGGACACAAATAACAAAAATCAGAAATGAAAAGGGGGACATTATTACCGACACAGCTGAAATAAAAATGACCAAACTGTACACCAAAGAATTAGATGACCTAGAAGAAATGGACAAATTCTTAGAAACACACAAACTACCTACACTGACTCAAGAAGAAACGGAAGATCCCAACAAACTGATTACTAGTAAAGAGATTGAATCAATAATCAAAAACCTCCCAACAAAGAAAAGCCCAGGACCTGATGGCTTCATGGGGGAATTCCAGGAATTCTACTAAACATTCCAAGAAGTCTTTCCCAATTCTGCTCCAACTCTTCCAAAAAATTGAAGAGTAGGGAACACTCCCCAATTCATCCTATGGGGCCAAAATCACCTTCATACCAAAGCCAGATAAAAATATCCCAAGGAAAAAAAAACTACGGATGAACAGCTTTTATGAATATAGATGTAAAAATCCTCAACAAAATACTAGCTAATTGAATCCAATAGCATATTAAATAATTATACACTATGATCAAGTGGGATTATCCCTGGTATGCAAGGTTGGTTCATTATAAGGAAATCAATTAATATAATACACAGTAACAGAATGACAGAAAAAAAAAAAACAAAAAACAAAAAACAAAACATCACCTCAGTTGATGGAGAAGAGGCATGTGACAAAATCCAGCACCCCTTCATGATAAAAACATTTAGAACACTACAAACAGAAGGAAACTTCCTCAGCAAGATAAAGGGCATACTTGAAAAGCCCACAGCTAAGATGCTACTTAATGGTGAAAGACTGAAAGCTTTCCCACTAAGATCAGGAAAACAAGACCAGGATGGTCACTGGGGGTTCTTGCCAGAGCTATTAGGCAAGAAAAAGGCATAAAAGGGACCCAGACTGGAAAGGAAAAAGTGAAACTTTTCCTATTGCAGATGACATGATCTTATATACAGAAAATCCTGAAAAATTCCCAACAAAGGTCCTAGAGCTAATAAATGAATTAAGCAAAGTGGCAGGGTAAAGATCAACACCCCAAAATCAGAAGTGTTTATGAACAGTCGGAAGAAGAAATCAAGAAAAAAACTCCATTCACAATAGTAATTAAAATAATCAAATATCTAGGAATAAATCTAACCAAGGATGTAAAGGAACTGTTCACAGAAAAACACGGCTAAAAAAATCTAAGACTTAAATAAATGGAAGGACATTCTGTGTCAATGGATTGAAAGACTTTATAAATACCGTTAAAATGTCAATCCTACCCAACGAAATTTATAGGCTCAACGCCTATAAATCCCAATAAAAATCCTAACAACCTTCTTTGCAGAAATGGGAAGGCCAATCATCAAATTTATACGGAAGGGTAAGGGGCCCTAAATAGCTACAGACATTTAGAAAATGAAGAATGAAGTTGGAGGGCTCACATTTCCCAATCTTAAAACTTATTACAAAGCCGCAGTACTCCAAACAGCATGGTACTGGCACAAGGAAAGACATATAGACCAATGAAATTTAATTGAGAGCTCAGAAATCAACCCTCCCATTTACGGCCAAATTATTTTTCACAAGGGGGCAAAGACCGCACAATTGGGAAAGAATGGTCTTTTCAACAAACGGTATTGGGAAAACTGCATGTCCATATGTAAAAGAATGAAGGTGGATCCTTACTTCACACCACAGAAAAAAACAACTCCAAATAGGTCAAAGACCTTAAGAGCTAGGGCTATCAAACTCCTAGAAGAAAATGTAGGGAAGCATCATTAGGACCTTGTGTTAGGCCATGGTTTCTTACACTTTACACCCAAAGCCCAAGAAACAGAAGAAAAAATAGATAAAAGGGACTTCATCAGAATTTAAAACTTTTGTGCCCCAAAGGACTTCATCATGAAAGTAAAACAACAGCCTACACAATGGGAGAGACTATTTGGAAACCACATATCTGCTATGGGTTTAATACCAGAATATATAAAGAAATCCTTCAACTTAACAACAAAAAGACAACTCAATTAAAAAGGGGGCAAAAGACTTGAACAGATTCTCTCTCCAAAGAAGATATACAAATGGCTAGCAAGCACATAAAAAGATGCTCAACATCATTAGCCATCAGGGAAATGCAAATCAAAACCATGAGATACCATTTCCCACCCTTTAGAATGGCTGCTATTTACAAAAATACGGAAAATAACAAATGTTGGGGAGGATACGGAGAAATAAGAACACTCATTCACCAACGGAAGGAATATAAAATAGTGTAGCTGCTGTGGAAGACAGTTTGGCAGTTCCTCAGAAAGCTGTAAAACTACCACAGACCCAGCAACACTACTACTAGGTATATACCCAAAATAATTGAAAGCAGGGACTTCAACAGATATGTGCACACCCATGTTCAAAGCAGCATTATTCAGATTCACCAAAAGATGGAGGCAACCCAAGCATCCACAAACTGAAAAACGGATAAATAAAATGTGCTATATACATACAATGGGAAATTATTCAGCCGTAAAAAGGAATGAAGTCCTGACACAGGCAACAACATGGATGAACACTGAGGACATCATGTTGAGTGAAATAAGCCAGACACAAAATAACAAAAAATTGTACGCTGTCACTGATCTGAAACAACTAGAATAAGCAAATTCATGGAGTCAGAATCTGGAATATAGGTTACCAAGGGGTGGGATGGGGACAGGGAATGGGAAGTTAGGGTTTAAAATGTACAGGGATCCTTATTTGAAACGATGGGAATGTTTTGGTAATGGATGGTGGTGATGGTAGCACTGCACTGTGAAAGCAATTAACAGCACAGAAATATACATTTGAATGTGATTAAAGAGGGAAACATTAGATTATAAATATGGTAATAGGATAAAACTTTTTTTTTTTTTTAAATCAATGGAACTACACTACACAGTGAATCCTAAATTAAACCATGGACTTCAGTTAATAGTACAATTATAAAAATGTGCTTTCATCAGTTGAAGCAAATGTTCCACACTGATGCAAGGTGTTAATAATAGGCTGGTATACGGGAGTCCTGAATTCTATGCATAAGTGTTCTGTAACCCTGTAACTTCTCTAATAAAGGAAAAAAAAAGTTAGTAAGTTATCCCCAACCTCACCAACCACGACTTTTAAGAATCGAGAAAAACGCTGATGGGGGCATGTAGAGAGGACTCGTTCATGGAGCCAGGAGCACTGAGGACCGCAGGCCCCGGGATCTCTGGTGACCTTTGGCAGGGACCGTGCTCTGCGGGGATCTCGTCAGATGGTCTGTCGGGGTGGGCATCTGGACTAAAGGCCGTGTCCACGGGCCTGCTGGGATGAGCATTTGCCTTTCCCAGTGCCTGCAGGCTTCTCTGTGGATGCTCTGAATTCTTTAATTCACCTAGTTTTGGATTCATCTGCTTCTTGAGTTGAGAACCAGATGAAGGAGCTGCATTGTGTGTGGGGCCTTGTGGCACTGAAAAATGTTTCTACATAGAACCTGATCAGGTGGAGCAGCTGAGCAGCCCTGGCTGGCATATTTTGTGGCGTGGCAGGCGGGCCCCTGTCAGCTGAAGTGGGGAGCCACAGTGCAGCCAGGGGCTCCTGGGGGGGCTGGAAGGGAGACGAAGAGCACTCCCTTTCTTCTTGTTTCCTTTCTCCACCTCCTCATTTTGGATGAGTACGTATAGTCGAATTCTCAAACATTAAATGCTTGTACAATTCAATTCCACCATATAACAACCAAGGTTTTGTTTGTCAGTTTACAAAAGTGGCAAACCCTGCTGGGGGGGAAGCTTCCTGAGCCGGGACCAGTGAAGGTCCGAGGCTCCCGCTGACCCCCAGGTCTGCCTCCGCACAGAACACACCGTGCTTCCCTGGCCAGCCTACCGAGGACACTTGAAGGTTGTGGGCTTACTCGGTACTGTTTCTTGGAATACAAATGAATTATTCTTAAATGGCAACGCACTAACCAGCCTATTCTGTGAGTCCTGAGGGGAGACTCCGAGGATAGCTGAGGTTAGCCAGCACTGATCGGCTTCAACCTGCTGAAGATCGACACACAGTTGTCGAGCGGCCATTCTAGGCTTGGCGTGACTCCAGATGCTGAGAAGACATCAGGGTGGCACCGGCCCTGCTGCAGGGCCTGCCCAGTTTTTCAGGTTTAAAGGGCACAAAGCCAGTCCCACGTTCAGAGATGGAGAGGCAGCTGCACCCACAGTGTGCGCTCAAGCAGCTCTTAGTGCAACTTCATCTGACTATATGCTCTGACTTGGATTCTGAAAACCCTGAAAACTCCAAGGAGTGGGCAAAGTAAGGCTCCTTAACAAAATGAAAAGGTCCACTGGATCTTAACAAGTGGCCAATTAATCTTCTGGACCCCACCCACTCACAAAACACCTGGATGGGGCTTCACTCAAGTCCACCCAGGGCCCAGGGAATTGTGCTCGGACGCCATGTGCCGAAGCTGAGGCACACTCGGGGGCGACCTTACCTAGCTGGGAGAGGTCCAGCCTTGTCCAGTGCATTCCTGTGGGGCAGCTCTTGGAGAGCGTCCTGATGAACACCTGGCCGAGGCTGTCCAAGGCCCACAGGGCATCAGGGCAGGCGGAGTAGGCCCTCATCTCGGTGTCGGGAGGCAGCTGCACAGTGGACGGGCGGGACCGGGCATCCTGGGCACTGACGCGGCACAGCTCCTGGCTGCTCTGGCACAGCCACAGAGAGCTTCCTGAGGACAGAGTTAGTGTTTACCATCAACGTGCTGCCGTGCCAAGCCCCTGCCTTCAGTGCACATGGCGGCCTGTGCCTTCTGGCTGACACCCCGACACCCGTGCACCTGCCCCAAACACTGGGCTGCTCTTGGCTCAATCTGGCGCACTTGCCAGCCAAGGGCTCGCTCTTTAATATGCAGTGTAAATATTAGACTATACAGTGGGAGTTTAATATGTAGTTTAAATCGGATGTCAGAGGGAACCTCCATGACCAAGCCAGAGAGGAAAAGTCAAACCTAACATATTTTAAAGAAATGGAAGGAAAGCAGGGCTAAGTGATGTTATCAGACTACTGCCTTGGCTTGGGGCTCTGGCCTTGGACATTTAAAATGGGCTGGGCAGTCTTGAACTTGAACAACACACCAGAGCCTTTTATACAGAACGTCAAACTTCACCAAGAGCAAAGGGGTGTCCAGTTGGCCCTCTGGCATAAGGGCATCTCTTCCGAGGGTAGCCCCCAGGCACTTGCCCTGTTCTTCTGGCAATGGAGGGCTTGGGACACTGGAGAGCCTTCCCTCCCCATCCTCACCTCAAAATCACACCATTCCAGTCACTCCGCCATTTAACAGAGTCCTTTACATTTAACAAAGTCTGTTTTAAAATGCAAATGATCACCAGGGAGGTTAAACCCTTTGCCATAGGTCCACAGACCCTTCCCTAAAATTTGTGGTAAGATGTTTGGAACTCAGAAATGTTTTCTGGATTTTGAAAGCCTAAGACAATGGGAAGGGCACAGGTCCAGGGAACAGCCCAGAGCGGGGCGGAACCCCCTAGAGAAATGCAGCAGAAGGTGGGTGCACAGTCAGTGGGGGAGGTCGCAACTGTGTAAAAAGCCCCACGTTGGGCCAGGTCAGGTCAGGTTGTGCTGCCTGTGTGAAACGGTGCCAAACCTGGGAAATACCTTCCAGTTTTCAGGGCTTTCTGGATTTCATAACTGCGTCAGAACAATCTGGCATCCCCCTCAGATCAGCTGCATCCGAGGGGGACTAACCAACCTAATTCCTCTGAACCCCATCTTCCCCTTTAACCTCAGCGCAAACCTGGGAGGAGCCCGCCAGGGGCTCCCAGCTCCACAGCCCAAGCAGGTCAGGAGGAGGCAGGCTTCTGAAAGGAAGGCTCTGCCATAATGTGGTCAAATGGGGGCTCCGGTCAGCCAGAGGCTGTGAACAAGGAGGGAAGAGGCTGCTGGAAGGTGAGGGAGGAACACACGGGGAGACGGGAAGGCCCTCCAAGAAGGCTGCGGCCTCCTGCTGGTGCTGTGGGCCCTGCCGTGTGCCCGGGGAGGCCCCTGCTGCCAGCTCCAGACGACCACACTGTCTGCTCCCCTCCTTCAGGGGATGCTGTGCCTTGACACTCCATCAGCTTCACCCTACCAGGTCCTCTCTCCGTGGCTCCCTTGGTTAAGTCTTGCCGGTGGCTCAACCGGAAGTTCAGCTACCACCACTTCTCTGTCCCTGAGCTGCACAGCTGCACCAACCATCACCAGCTGGGCCACCGGCTGACTGTGATTTTAACTTTTACAACTGCTGACATATGCACCATATTTCTCAACCAAGCTCAGGTTGACCAACCTTCCTTTGTGGGAGCTGTTGAAGCCAACACAAAGGCCCACTTTGTTGCAGAAGCTGTCCCACGGGGAACAACATTATTCCAGTAAGTGCCTGGGAAGAATAAATAGGAAGAACATATTAAAGAAAGGAATAAAAGAACACTTCAGAACCTCGGTTCTAGACTCCAGCTGGTCTTCCATGTCTCTCACGGCTACCTCTAGAGTGCCCTTAAGTTAAGAGATAAGAGCAGCCAGCCGCTTGCTGCTCTCTAATGCCACACTCCTGCCAGGGGCAGGGGGAGGGGGAGCTGGAGAGACCCAGAGAGCAGGGGATTCCCTCACAGCAGCACAACCCCCACGCTGCGTGGGTTCACACCTGAGCGGGTTCATGCCTGAACGGGTTCACACCTGAGCAGGTTCACGCCTGAACGGGTTCACACCTGCGTGGGTTCACGCCTGAACGGGTTCACACCTGCGTGGGTTCACGCCTGAGAGGGTTCACACCTGCACTCAGGACTGCCCATAGCCTCCATCGCCAACGGTGGCAGTGATTCTCCTTCTCAGACCTCAGAGGTGGCCCCTTTTACCCAGTGGTAACTGAGCATGTGCCATGCAGACACTGGGGGTCCAAGTTTTAGGACTGACAGACTGAGAACACAGCAGGAGACAGAACAATGATGGAACACAGGAAGTTCCTCTCCTACAAATGCTTCAATCCACTGGCGTGAGGTTATCTTTCCAAGTTGGGATTTTAAAGCTTTTCTTTAAAAGTGCTTTCAAGTGAAGCCAATGTGAATAAAAAGGCCCTGCCCACCTATGAGACTTCCCTTTGCCACGTGGAACTCGTTCTTGCCCGAGGAGATCCAGACACCGCTGTGGTTGACCCCGAGGAGGCTGGGCTGGCACTGGAGCTGCTGGGACCAGAACGCCGTGCGCAGCTTATCCGCCACCTTCTCGACGGGCACCTGTGCCGCTGTGGCCACCGAGTGCGTGGCGTGGAGCAGGGTCTGGAACAGGCTACACTGGTCGAACACCACGTAGTCCGTGATGCCCACCTAGGGAGGGACCGCAGAGCCGCCCTCAGGGCACGGCCGCGACCTCTGGACACTGATCACTCGAGGGGAGGCGCTGCCCGGCCCGACAACACAACGTCTAGTAACCAGATGACCAACCGCCACACGCACACGCGCTTGTGTAAGGACGGAGGCAAGTCGAGCAGGATGTTGCCAGACTGCCAACCGGGCTCACTCCCAAGGGTCAGCTTCAGAGGGAGGGAAGGACGTGGTCACTGTTCATTTTATTTTTTTGTTTTTGTTTTTTGTTTTGTTTGTTTTAAATTACTTTATTTATCAAATAAGCATTTCCAAACAAAATAAAGCAAAGCAATGGGAAAACTGTGCATTTTATACATTTCTATTACATGGGTCTGCTACAACAAGCAGGCATATTTTGTGATTATTAAGTACACAGAAGGTACTTTAAAACCATCTGTATAGCAGTTTCAAGTCTGACCCAGTGGATCAGGTCAGAGACACTGGTGCTCACCCACATGCCCATCAGAACACGCACACCTTGTCTGCCCATGCTGTGGTCTGACGGACACAGTGCAGCCTAATGGAAGACCTGCCTCCCTCACGGCAAAGCAGAAATAACCTGTGATTTAAGTCCTCTGCACACTTCAGAACTGCTGATGGCCGGTGCAACCCTTGCCTCCTTTGGCAGATGGGGAGTGAGGCCAGAGCCACGGGTACCAAAGAGGGGGAAAGCATAAACCCCCTTAAAAACACATCTCAGCCATTCCCGTTGGAACTAAGCCACAAGAAAAGTGAACTTGATTATACCCTCCTATTTCTCCAAGTATTCCTTTTTCTGGGAGGATGTGGAAAAATCCTTCTTTTTGGTTGAAATACCATTTATTTAGAGGTCTTTTGAACAAGTAGAGATAGATGAATTTTAATTGTGGGTTAGGTTTTTCAAACCTACTGTTTGGTCTCTTTTCTTAGCACATATGTTCAGAATTAAACATCATTATTACCTAATCTTCAAATGGATGCCACTGAGGTACTTAGCATATAGTGATAAACTTATAAACACCTCCAAAAAATAAATAAAGCCTGATTTATTTAAAGAGGCTCTGCAAGTTATTTCCTAGGATGAAAAGCCCTTGAAGTTTCTACTGTACTTAAGTACAGTGAAGTCTAACCCACCAAATACTAAAAGTGAGTATTACCAGTTTAATCCCACTCTTCAATCTCTTCAAGGAAAAGAGAGAGGGGCTCAAAAAGGGGAGCAGAATGCCGGGCGAAGTCGGACAGCCCGTGCACGCAGCGGAGTCAATGCCTACTTGCCACCAGTGGTCATCATCGCCTTGGGGTTTCTTGGGAACAATGCCAGTTCTGAACCACAAGTTTCCGTGGATGTCCAGGGCCCAGAGAGTCTGCTGATCCCCAAGGGTTATACAGACAGGTTCTAAAGCTTGCCTTTCACTGAAAATGAGAGGAGACAACGTGTGAGTCAACGCCCCATGGCCAGAACGCCCAGCCTTTCCAGGACTGCCACCAGCGGGCCGCCTGGGCAGGCTGGGCATGGAAGAAGCAGCAGCTGGAGTCTGAGTTAAATTACTGTGCAATATGAACCGTTCAAATGCCCAGTAGCTTCTGAAAGTCTCACATAAAGACCCAGAACAGTAAGAAAAACAACCTAAGAAGACACCGTGCAGGCACATAAGCACTCCTGGCCTCCTCATCCCTCACCGCAAGGACGAGCTGAGACTCCCCAACGTGCCAGGCTGTGCCCTGCAGCAGCGCCCCACGGGGGGACGCTGCTCTCTCGGCTGCGAATACCTTGGTGAGGTCCTCTCCCTCCAAGGCTCCTCTGCGGGGCACTCTGCCCTGGCCCCTTCCCGACCTCTGCAGGCACAGGTGCTGTGCACCCCCTCTCTCGTGGACCACGGAAGCCAACTGGCTCTAGACTAGGAGTCCCTGAGGGCAGGCTGTGTCTCTGCGCCCAGCCCCACCCAGCACAGTTCTCCTAACAGGTACTCACCAGGGAATTACTGGGTTGCTATATTTAAACCAAGACCATTCTAATCTCAATTTTCTAAGGCCTCTGAATCCTTTCTCATTAACTGATTTGATAGTAATTCTGTTACTAAAGTCTTGAATGTTAAACAGTAGCCAAATAAATGACAATTCAGAGATCAATTTTAACTAAGATGAAGATTTAAATATAATTATATATATATGGCCCAAAACAGAAAACACCGACAGTAGGCAGCTGTGAGTGCAGAGCCTGCCGGGAGAGACTCGGGCTGTGGGAGGCTCCGAAGGGCTCTGGGGCGAGCAGCATTTCTGAAATGAGCCCCGACTAAGCATCTGGCTTGCCTTTCAGAGGTGGGTACAGAAGTGTCTCCAAGATCAGGCTGCTAAAATAGGCTCCAACAATTCAACAGAACCCGATTACCATGGGAACATCCAGGGAGCCAGCTTTCCCAGGAAAGGCTCACACAGACACCCAGTGGAGAGTCAACCTGATCAAGCACAGAGGCTGGAACAAACCAGGTGCTAAAGAGTTCTCTGCTCTCCTGGGCGATACCTGATGATGTCACACTTCCACTGCTCCCCTTCAGGACAGAAGCTGCTCACGCCCTCCCGGAACAGGAGGGCCCTCTGCTCGGTGAGTGCCCACACCACGCTGTTCCGGGCCGTGATCTGGGACAGAGGGTACGGACAGTCAACCTTCACAGCTCTGGCACAAGGGCGATCCACACTGAGACCTGCTGGGGAGACAGACAAGAAGCCCCCGAGGACACAAGACAGTCAGGACTCCACACCTCATGCTCATTCTGTCGCCTATTTATTTTCCCTTCTGGTATGCTCCTACATCCTTTCACAATAAATACATTTTCTTTCTAAGGTTTGGTCAATACAAAATGGTTAAGCATTTTTAGAATTCAGAATTCTCTGTTGTCCTCAAGTAGCTTAAGAAGTTCTGAAAGATCATGAAAGCCAGGAGCAGGAGCACAGCTGGACCTCGAGCCAAGCAGGCCCAGGGCCCCCACACTCCTTGGGCTGCTGCCTCTGAACCCTGAGCCATCCTCTACAGAACAGCTCCAGCAGAGCGGCTCCATCTTCCTCTGCTCTTACCTGGTGGGTGCTTTCTGCTTCTAAAATGAAAACCTCCGATTTCCTGGATGAAATCTGAGGCTGGGAGAGGCACACGGCAAGGCTGAGGCCAGGCCGGAACTCAGGCTCCTCCCCCACTCCTTGTGGCCTCTGTTGGTCAGGCGTGATCCGTGAGCTCGAAGGCCACTCTCAGGGAACCGGCAGAACAGCTGTCACCTGAAACCCTGTGTTCTGTAGCCTCAGCCTGCAATTAGCTCTCATTCTCAAATCTGCCCCTCAACTATCACAAAAGCACACTGTGGTATCATGGTCCTTGAGGTGTAGGTGTGTATTTGTTTGCGCCCAACTCAGAGGGAATCACCTGGGGACTTCTTACACAGCAGGGTCTCAGGCCACCCCAAAGAGTCTCATCCAGGAGGGCTGCAGGGTGCCAGGCTCCTCTGCAGCCGCTGCCCCTGCCGTCCCTGTGGCACTTCTGGTTGGGAGCGCTCCCACACCTCACCCTCAGGCCACAAGCACCCCTTTCCCTACTGTGAACAACACTCAAGTGCTCCTGGGACCCAGACGTAAAGGAGGCAGGGCTGTGCATGTGCCTTTACCAAACTCTTTTTGCTTGAAGGAAGACAGAGGAAGCAGGCTGGAGGGCCCAGGCAGGCACGGGGGCTCCCACCAGAGTGCAGGGCAGAAGCCCCGAGGACCAGCCTGCTCTCACGCGACTGGGATGGAGCCAGATGAACAAGGGCTTCCATCCCAGGGCATCACCCACGGTGGGCAGTTCATTTCAGAGATTAAAACGTTCCCTCAGCATCAACACCATTAAAAAGAAAGAAGACTGCGCTTTACACAAATCCAATATGCCCTCCCAACAACCAAGAAGGAGCTTCTGCCCCACGATCCTTCCCAGATATTGATAAATCGCGTCGCTTTCAAAAAATCATTTCCCATTTTGCTGACGGCACATAAACACTGATTCTCATTACAGTTATTTTTAATAAACAAGTCCCGCTGTGCCTCTTCCAGTAGCTGAAGGTTTCCCTCAGGGCAATTTCCTAGAACAGACTGAAGTGCCATCTAGAGCAAATAATTTTTTGTTGTTTTTTTTCTGACCCAATGTAAATAAATTATAGAAAGTAGGCTTTAACCTGGCCAAAAATTCAGTCACTTAAGCTTAAAGGGGGAGAAATGATTCTATGTAATCTGTTATTCTTTCCTCTTAAGATCTGGTATGGCAGGATAAGTGATATGCAATGGGTTAGCCATAAGGAAAAGATGAATCTGTTCCTCATTAAATGATCCTATTTAATTCCTGTCCTATATTTGTCATGGATTGAATTTGTGTCAATAGCAGGAAACTGTTAATATATTCTAAATGGCAAATACTCTCTTTCCAGAAGAGTTTTAATTTAATGGATTTTTAGCCCCTTCTTCTTTGTGCCTGTACCAAGCATCCCACTGACAGAGCAGAGTGCAGTAAAAAGCAATTACACCAGACCCAACAGGGCGCTGGCACAGAACCTGCGGTCACCTGTCTGCAGGTACAGGTCCCCGTTTGTTCTGATGATCCAGGCCGTGTCATCACTCAGAGCCACAAACACCGTCTGGGGCAGGGCTTCATACCAGTGCCGCTTCCCCTTGATGGTCACTTTTCCACAAGCAAAAGCCCTGTTAGATTTCTGTTCAATCTTCCAGAGAAGGGCTCCTGTAAAACACAATAATTCCATTCATTATACAATATTGAAAGTTCTCCACACTAAAAAGATAACTTCTTCTAAAAAGAAGAATAAGCTAAACCCAAAGCTGGCAGAAGGGAGGAAATAATAAAGTGTAGATACAGTGGAGATTAAACGAAACAGAGAATCGACAAACAAAAAGAAAAACCAGTAAACCAAATGTTTGTTCTTTGAAACGATCAACAAAATCGACAAAATCTTAGCTAGACTGATTAAGAAAAAAAGAAGAGATTCAAATTACCAAAATCAGAAATGAAAGAGGGGTCATCACTACTGACTTTTCAGAAATAAAAAGGATTACAAGATAATACTATGAATGACTGTATGCCAACAAATTAGATAACCTAAGTGAAATGGACAAATTCCTAGAATCACATAAACTACCAAAACTAACTCAAGAAGAAACAGAAAATCTGAATAGACCTACAGCAAGTGAGGAGATGGAATGAATCATCAAAAATCTCCCCAAAAAAAGCCCAGGAGCAGATGGCTTCACTGGTGAATGGGTTAGCCACAGGAGACGATTCTGATCCTGTACCTCACTAAATCCTGTGCAAACTCTTCCAAAAAACTAAAGAGGAAGGAACACTCTCTAACTCATTTCCCTGATAACCAAAGCCAAAGATATTTTAAGAAAACTACAGACCAATATCCCTCATAAATATAGACACAAAAATCCTCATCAATACGTTTGCAAACTGAATTCTGCATTATGAAAGGATTATACATCATGACCAATGTATGAAAATCAATAAAAGTAATACACTACATTAATAGAATGAAGGAAAAAAAAAAAACCACAATCATCCTAATCAATGTAGAAAAAGCATTCAACAAATCCAACACACCCTTTCATATTAAAAACACTCAATAAATTAGTAATAGAGGGGAATTTCCTCAACATGGTAAAAGGCATATATGAAAAACCCATAGCTAACATCACACTCAGTGGTGAAAGACAAAAGCTCTTTTTCTAAGATCAGGAACAAGACAAGGATGTCTGCTTTCACCACTGCTATTCAACATTACAAATTTTTAGCCAGAGTAACTAGGCAAGAAAAATAAATAAAAGGGATCCAAATTAGAAAGGAAGAAGTAAAACTATCTCTGTTCACAGATGACATATTATGCAGAAAACCCAAAGAATACACACACACAACCTGTTAGAACTAATAAACAAATCCACTAAAGTTGCAAGATACAAAACACACAAAATCCAGTTGTATTTCTATACACTAGCAATGATTAATCTAAAAAGAAAATTAAGAAAACAATTCCATCTACAATAACATTGAAAAGAAAAAAAAAATACTTAGGAATAAATTTAACCAAGCAAGCCAAGATCTGTACACTGAAAATTACAAAACATTGCTGAACTAAATTAAAGACGACCTAAATAGGTGGAATGACATCTCATGTTGACTGGAAGACTTAATACTGTCAATGTCAATGCAATCTCAATGGCACTTTTTTTTTTGCAGAAATGGAAAAAACAATTCTAAAATTCATACGGTATTTAGAATAGACAAAACAATCTTGAAAAAGAACAAAGTTGGAACTCAGACTTTCCTATTGAAAACTTACTAGGCATCAAAACCATGTAACACTGACATAAGAATAGACAGTTAGACCAACGGAATAGAATTAAGAGTCCAGAAATGAGCACTCACATCTATGGTGAACCGATTCTTTACAACAGTGTCAAGACCATTCCATGGGGAAAGAACAGTCTCTTAAACCAATGTTGCTGGGAAAACTGGAAATCCACATGCAAAAGAATGAAGTTGGACCCTTTCCCTACAGGCAAAAACTGACTTAAAATTATCAGACGTAAATAAATGTAAGAACTAAAACCATAAAACCTCTAGGAAGAAACATAGCAGAAAATCTTCATGATCTTGGATTTGGCAAACACTTTATTAAATATTAACCAAAAGCATAGGCACCAAAAAAAAAAAAATAGACAAAGTAAAACTTTTGTGCATCAAAGGACACTATCAAGAAGTGAAGAGACAATCCATAGAATGGAAGAAATATTTGCAAACCATATATCTGACAGGAGCCTAATACCAGAATATATAAAGAACTCCTACAACTCAACAATAAAACTTCAAAATGAGCAAAGGACTTAAATAGACATTTCTCCAAAGAAAATATACAAATGGCAATTAAGCACATAAAAATATGCTTCAAATCACTAACCATTAGGGAAACACAAATCAAAACCACAATGAGATACTATTCATAACCACTAGGATGGACATAATAAAAAAAATGAACAATAACAAGTATTGGTGAGAATACGGAGAAATTGGAACCCTCCTTCACTGCTGGTGGGAATGTAAAATGGTGCAGCCACTGTGGAAAAGTTTGGTGATGCCTTAAAAAGTTAAAACATAGAACTAGCATATGGCCCAGCAATTCTGCTCCAGGTATATACCCCAAAGAATTGAAAACAAGAGACTCAAACAGATACTTGTACACAAATGTTAACAGTGACATTATCACAATAGCCAAAAGGTGGAAACGCCCAAATGCCCCTCGACAGAGGAATAGATAAACAAAATGTGATCTATCATACAACGGAGCGAAGTTCTGATGCATGTGACAACATGGATGAACCTTGAAAACATTACGCTAAGTGAAAGAAGCCAGACACAGAAGGGCAAATATTGTATGATTCCAGTTGTATGAAATATCTTGACAGGCAAATCCACAGAGACAGAAATCAGACTAGAAGCTACCAGGAACCGGGGCGGGAGGGCAGAATGAGTGTTGCTAAGTGGGTACAATACCTGTTTGGGGTCATGAGAAGATTTTGGAAATAGACAGTGGTGATGATCACACACCATTGTGAACATAATCAATGCCACGGAACTGCCCACTTTAAAATGGTTACAATGGCAGATTTTATGTTATATATATTGTACTACAATTTTTAAAAAAGTAAGTAACAAAACCCCACGTGATTCTGGGTACTGTGGGGAAGAGAGATGCCTGAGCACACCCCGGATGCGGACTGGTGGGGCGGAAGTCCAGCTGAGGTTTGACTCCGCGCACAGCCACCACGGCCGAGTGGCACTGGGCACCACGCCACGGAACGCCTCCAGGCCGCTCCTTCCTCATCTGCAAAATGGGGAAACTTGCTACCCAGCTAACGCGCCCAGCACACAGGGCAGGGACATCAGAGCACACACGCATTACATGGGAACAAGAGTACTGACAACATTAAGTCTGATGAGACGATTACTCAAACAAATACACCATAAGGCAAAAATAACCAGTGCCTTACGAGAAGTTAGAAAAATCATAGAGGGATTCAAGGGAAGGAGGGATCCCTCTGGATCAGCTAAATGGAAAAAAAACGCAGAGAGGAGCAAGCATTGGGACTGGGTAGGCCTTCTTTCACTCAGGAAAGGATTCTGGTAAACAGAGATGAAGAAGGGGAGGGGAGGAGGAAAGAAAGATGGGAACGGCCTTTCAGATGGAGGGTGGGGAATAAGTCAGTGCAGGAAAGCATTAAGAAGCCGTCAGGAAATAACTCAGGGGCCTGAACAGGACTAGAGGGGCAAGGCTGGTGGCCAAAGCCCGCAGCACACCCTAATTGCCACGGGCACGGGGGCTCCAGGGCCCACTGGAATGGGGGGCCCTGAAGGAGGGCCCAGCTGGGAATGTGAACCTGGTAGAGAGAGTTCTAACCAGAGCAACAAGGGACTACATGATTTGGAAACACAAAGTAATTAACATAATCAGGCAAGTGCCAAAGTTTCTAAATGGCTGGGGAGATGAACCTAAGAGTAAATGACAGAAAGAGAAAAAATTAAAACACACATTGGTATAATGCCACTTAATGGTGCTGGGTTATTATCTCAGCCAGTCTCTAATGAGACATATTTCTCTTAAGCACCAAGAGAAAACAAAGCAACCTTGAACAAAATAATATTTTAAATAGTCATAAAAACCAGGGAGTTAAGGGAAATTCATTCTGAAGCACAGTCAAGTTATAAAGCACTTGTCAGAAGTCCGACGAAGTGAAATGTTAGGGAGCGTTTGCCTGGCTTCTATCCCAATGTCCTAAAAAAACCAGGTTACCGCAAGGTGAAAAACAAATACTTCTATTCTACTTCCCTCCCCAGCACAGCCCACTCCTGGAATAAGTAAATAAGAAACAGAAGACCCAACAATTCCATGCAGGGGGAGGTGTTTCAATGTAGTAAGGCATCATTCAGCAAATGCTGTTAAAACTCCCTGAAGATGGCCTGATAATGGCAGGAAAGAACGAATGGATTTTCTTTCTACCGTCAGAGAGTAGATTACTCAGCCAAAGCACATAACTCCTTAAAAAATAATTTCTCCATGTAACCACAAGAAAATTGTAAAAAATACCAAAATTCACATAACTGTATGACAAAACGAATGAGCCCTATTATAAACTATGGACTTTAATTAATAATATAAATATAATAATATGGCTAAAACATAATAATTTCTAAAAAGGAAAACAAATAATCTGAGCAGACCCAACATATCCATAGGCCAGTCTTCATTAGTTTAGTTGCTTTAAAACAACACAAAGAATCAGAATCACATTTCATTTTTATAAGGAGCTAGTATCTTAACAATCCCTCAAAAGAAACCTATCACAATTCAAACTGTTTGTCTAACTTACAAAAATATATTCATGTGTCATCATTGTAACTAATAAAACAAAGCCTTTTCAAACTGAGCAATGAGACTATGCATGTGCAGGGTGTGGGGCTCAGGGCGCGGCGGGGGTGATGCGGGACCGGGAGGCGCACCTGAGGGCGACACGGCCACCTGCTGGACAGTGTCCTCGAACTTCTGCCAGCGCAGCCCGGCGCCCGGCAGCGCACTGCAGAACAAGCCTCCCTTGTAGTCCAGGCACCACACGTACTTCTCGGAGACCACCAGACTGAGGATGCCGCAGCCAGGGCCCGAGTAGCCCATCCAGCTTTCTGCAAACTGAGAGGCACAAAGCCGGGTGAGTTCTGTGGCAGAGGGTGTCAGTTCTCAACAACAGAAACCTGCAGAGTATCGCTACCATCCCAGCGCCATGAGGATCTCTGAGAAGCCAGGCAGTGGAGCTGTCATTCGCCTCTAAGACCCCAGCATCCCTGCATGGCACAGTCCCTGAATGCCCCCAACCTAGACTTCAAAATGTATCTGGTCCCATGCATGGTCCCTGCATGGCAGCTTGTCAAAGAACTACCACCTAATGCTTAGTGTATCATGTTACACTAAGAAGGATCCGGTTTTATTCTGCGGGTAAACCTCGCTTTACACAAAGATTTGCCTGCAAATCTACCTTTTGCACGTTTATTTGTTGTAGCTACGTTAGAGAAGCAGCCCGTCCGCTATCTCTCTTTCGCCCTGTTTTTTCAGGCACTGTTCCAACCACTGGACGCATGGCACACCCTGTGGGGAAGGCTGATGGGAGTTCGTCTGGGATGGTCTGCCTGATTGAGTTTTGTAGACTAAGGCTTAGTTGCTAGGATTCTTCATAAAAACTGACTCTACATAAAGTCTTTGCACTTTAACAATTTTCTAAAACTCCATCAGCCAATTTCCACAAATATCCATGTATGGACATTAGTTGCTTCAAAGAGAACGGTGCCCACCCCTTCTTGATCTGGACCTGCTCACCACACAGGACTTATCTCCTCTCCCCTCCCCCCAGCCTGCCAAAAGCAAACAAAACCAAAAACCCAAATCTCTCGGCTTTCCGGCTACTGGGGATGAGGTGGGGTGCAGAGGCTGGAAAGGGGGCCCTCCGACGGCCAGGACCCCTCTCATCTAGGCTTCTCTGTGCCCACAGGCATCGTCCACCTGGATGACACCTGACCACTGGGTGGGTGCCCCTCCTGGGGCTTCCCGCAGTTGACCGAGTCCCACTGCGCCGCAATGGCACTGATCTGTCATCCCTGGGACTCTGAGTTCTGTGAAGATGGGCTCCCTGGCTGGCTGTCCTTTTCAGCACGGGGTCCCCAGCGCCAAACAGAGCCTGGCAGGGAGAAGGCCGTCGAGCACCACAGATGGACGCAGGTGGAAATGACGACTGAATGAAAGGGCTCAACTTTTGGCATTTCACCTCAAATCAGGTGAGCACCGTGTTTCACTGTGGAGGCAGGGGAGCACCCAGGTGAAGCGTGTGGGCCCTGGGGCTGGCTCTGCCACTCACCTGCTGTGAGCTGGTGTGAGCCGTTTAACTCTACTTAACCTCAACTCCCTCCTCTCCAATATGGGGACAATGATGGCCCCTAATTCATGGTTGTTTGTTTTGTTTTTAGAGAATCCAATTGGTGAAGCACTTTGCACGGTGCTTAACAAACAGTGAGCGCTCAAGGCATGCCACTGATTACTACTAGGGAGAGAATCTGAGAGCACACTGGTGGAAAGCAGTCATAGCTATAAGTTCATACACAATCATGATCCAAATCTGATGTCCACAGTTAATAGGAGAAGTTTTAACAGCTGGTTAGTTTTTAAATAAAATAAATCTACTAATAATTACCTGCTAAGGAAAGCAAGCACTTTTTCCATCACTTTTGTTTTTTAACGTAAATGCCCAAGACCAGTTAATAACTGTCTCTTCATTACAATACCCATAGGAAACTGGATAATCCAAACCCGGTTCTTGCACAGCTTGCAGGGGAGCCTGGGTGCTGCTGTTTGGAGGTTAAGGGATAGGACACAGTGGCTGTGAAACAGCCCCAGTTCTTGCTGATGATTCTGCAGAGAAGGGAGGAGGGGAGCCCCTGCCTCCCACCTGCTCAGGGCTCCTGCGCCTCCCAGAGTGGCCAGCACTGTGGATAGCCTCAAGGCCAATTCAGCACTTCCCTGAGACCTGCCCTGGCCTGGCCTCATCAGAGTGAACAGCGAGCTCCTCCTTTGGTTGGTAAAGCGAGCTACTGAGTGGGGTGTGACAGGTCAGAAGTAGTTCAAGCCATTCAAGGTCCCTGGGCTAGAAATGCCCCCAACCTAGACTGCAAAACGTATTTGGTTATACAGGTTTTGTATCAAGAATATAATTTCTTTCAACAAGGAGAACACTCCTGCAAATGATTTCCCTTAAGAAAGAGGCCTAAAATACATGTCCCCCCTGCCTGGGCCCACGTACCTGGTCTGACTTCAGCAGCCCCGTCCCACCCGTGCCTGGTTGGCTCAGGTCCTGGAGGGAGCGGCTGCCACCGAGCTCTGTCACACTCGTGTCTGAGGATGAATAGGGGAGCCCATGGGCATAGATGTCCTCCTCGTCGCTGGACGTTAATGCCTGTTCCCGTGAAGACTGCTCGGGCCGAGGCTCATGGGCGTTGGCCGCCGAAGCAGAAGCCGGAGGATTCCTCTTTCTTCCGGCATGCTCCATGTCACATTCAGAAACAGCCATTTCTTCCTGGCTCAAGCCATCTTCAGTGACACCAGGCCAGGGACCTGAGCCTAGGCGGCCGGGAGCCTCCAGGTCCAATAGCAAGTCCTGCTCCTCCCCGGGCGTCTGGGCGCTGCCTTCATCAGCCGTGGTCTCAGGCACTGCCTGCTCGGCCCCTGAGGCCACGCTGAGGCTGGAAGGCACCGTGAGTGAGTCCAGAAGGGGGGCTGCATCCAGAAAGGGGAGTGCAGAAAAAGTGCTTTGGGGGTCATCAGGCTGCACGTCCTCGGCCCCATGGGACTCAGTGGCGCTGTCCTGTTCTGGGGAGGGTAACAGTCGGCTCCTGGGTCCATCATCTGCAGGTCCAGGCTCCTCTTCGAGTTCTGTGACTCTACTCCCTTCTCCCTGTTCCCTTGGGAGCGAGGGTAAGTTAAGTCCCCCATCGCACGCGTCCACTTCCCTGGCCTGGTTACCCTGCGGCATTTCAGTTCTACTGTCACTGTCGGCATCCAGCAAATCAGGTGTGGATTCAGCGGCCTCCAGGACACTGAATGTCTCGGAGTCGTTCTCCCGCAGGACATTGCTCCACTCGCTGCCGAGGCTGCTCTCCGGGCCAGGGGAGCCTGTGCTCAGCTGATCCACAGCACTGCCCGGTGGGCTGGAGGTCAAGCACAGCAGGTCTGCACTCCAGGACTGGGGGCGGCCCCCAGGGGACTCCCAACAGGGAGTTGACTCAAGGGAGCTGTGACAGGCACTCCTGCTGCCGCTCTCTACTTTAAAACAAGAACATTTCAAATCAGGTACGACTCTTCATAAATACCAAGAGATCAATTAAAAAGCAAATTTTGGGCTCAAGAAAAAATAAATTTTAAATGGAGGATGTTCAGCTGGTGAAGAATAAACCTCTGAAGCACAAGTTATCATAAGGCAGGAAGGTTAAATATGTGCGCAAATCTCACTCACCAGGGGGCTCTGGGCCTCACTCAAGGGATGTTTGCCAAGAAAAACAAGGGAGCAAAGTGAGATGGTCAACTCACTTTGGCCAGTTGATCTTTCTAAAGGTTTAACAGCGTTTATTTTGTAAAGGAAGCTGAAAACAAACCGTCTAATTGTCTATTAATTAGAATACAGAATGTATTTCAGGATATTATTGAGATGCAATTAAAAGATGTCATGGTAACTGCCAGTGAGACATTCTGGTGCCACTGAGTGACTTGCCCCTGTGCATCTGGGGGTTTTCGACATCAATTCCAAGACCATCTAGACTGTCGCTAATTAGCTGAATCATTCATTTTGATCAGTGCCTTAAAAACCACTGTGATGTGATGTACCTCTACAATAAATCTGTTAGCTTTTGGTAATTCAGGAGTTAAATATTTTCATCCATAGAGACCATGAAGTGGAGATTCTATCAAGGAGTAAGTTCTCTGTTTCCCCCTCAGTTAAGCCGGGGGATGAAGCCTCAGGCCCTCTTCCCTCAAAAAAAAAAAAAAAATTTAATTTTGACTCTCCTTAGAAAACTCAGTCTTCTCCAGGATAGACCAACTGATGTTCAATTAAAATGCTTAGGAAACTGATGATATTTTCCTTCAACACTGAGTAGAAAGTTAAAACAATTCAATTTTAAATCTCACATTTGGTAATATAAATGTTCTATCCTAGATGTCAATGTAAACTTTCTTCCTATTTTCTGACTTTCCATCATGTGCTCAGAATTTCTGGTCTAATAAACTGTACATATGGATAAGCCAAAATTTAAATTTACATACTTTATAAGACCCCAACCCTTTAAGCCTGGCAGCCACAGGTGTGTGTTACATGTTCTTTTAAACCTCACGCCTTTCACAGGTGTGTCTCTATGTATTCTTTTTTTGGTGTAGGAAGCATTTCACAGTAAAACCCCTCTGAGAAGGACCTGAGTTTGTTTTCTCAAGACCCCCCTGCTTTCCAATGAGTGGGCTCGAGCTCCGTGGGCTTCCAGAAGCCAGCTGCAGCAAGGAGAGCTATCTCTAGTGTACAAGTCGCTAGCTCACTCCAGCCGCCCCCAAAGTGAGCTGAACATCTGCTCCCGAGGGTACCTGGTTTCTTCTTCTTCTTCTTCTTCACTCTGATTGGTTTCACGACGAGCTCTTGGTTGAAGTCTTCCGAGCTGATGACGCTGAATCTCTGCGAGGAGGGCTGGCTGCCCTTCCCACATTCGGGCCCTGCTTGGAGCGTGGGTGGCAGGGACCCCGAACCGCTGTCGGTGGAGTTCATCGAGCTGCTCCTGCTCCTCGGCTCACTCGCCACAGAAGCGCCTCTGAGCCTCGTCCCTGTAATCACGGCCCCTGGAGGCTCCTCCCCACGCTGCACGTGGACTCCCTCGGCGCATCCTGACATTTCCAGACTATCTCTCACTGAGAAAGAAGAGTTTGGTTTTACTACTGGTTACCTGAGAAAGTCGACATACTGTTATTCAGATTTTTTAGCCATAAATATCAGCTGTCACAGAGGGAATTGAGGCTCCAGCTTGTTAAAGAGCTGGGCAGTTCTAAATTCATCAAAACTAGAAGTCACAAAAGCTAAAGTGACAATAACTGTACATAAAATTCCAAGAAACAGATTTTGCTCTCCAGGAAGCTCCTGTATCAAAACCAGAACTATGGCTGGATCACTACAGCTGCCTTTGTGGGTAACTCAGCAGCACAGCAACACCACTACGTATAGTGATTCCCACCTTGACCAAGAGATTATTTATGAAGGGGGACGCCTGTGGAGGAGGGGCTCCATGCGACATCATCTCTAGACTGTGCATATTAAAACTCTTTAATATTACTCAAAGAGCATTTGAAAGATACATATGTACTTAAACCAAATGTCTTGCCTTGAAATCCAAGAAGGGAAAAAGGAAATTTCCCTCTAAAACACAGACTGAGGAAGACATTAACTGGGCCAGCGTGGAAGGTGAGCAGAGAGCAGCATGAGGAGCAGAGCCACGGGACCGAATCCTGGGCTAAGGCCCAGCATGTCTCCACCACGGTGGCCAGTCCTTCTCCCAGCTTGACGCCGGGCCCTCGGGCGGACTGTGGGCCACTGGGACCCCTCCAGCTGTCTTTTCATCATCGAGTGTCCACCGTGTGCCAGACACTGCTCTAGGCCCTGGGGAGGGGGGCAGCAGTGGACAGACAGACGGGAGGCTGCAGAGCGTGCTGCAGGCCGTGTGAGCAAGCCTACAAGGCGAGCGAGGTCCAGGCCATGAAAGCTGTGGCAGATCCTGGCCTAGAGCTGCTGCCCCATGCAGCAGCCACCAGCCATGTGCAGCTATTAAAATTCCTATTAGTTACAATTGAACAAAATTTAAAATTCAGCTCCTTAGCCACACCAGCCACATCCCAGGTGCTCAATAGCCCCCTGTGGCCGGAGGCTGCCCACTCACAGCACAGAATGGCCCCTGCCCCCGTCGCAGAAAGCTCTATTGGATAACACTGGCCTGCAGCTCAGTGTTGGGGTTCCACGTCAGCTTTCTTTCTATAAGCCACACTGCCCCGAGATGACAGTTTTAGAGGTCCCCAGCTCCTAAATTCCAGAGTCAGAGCTTATTCACTTTCTCTAAAAATTATGGTTTTGGAATGATATTCACCCCAACTCTCCCTCTGCGGTTTAAGGGATTATAAATTCCTGGAGAGTTGGAATTTATTTCCCGACTTGTGTTGACCTGCCACAATATGCTGAAAGCCACTGTCTGCTTCAGAAGCTTGGGAAACACTGCTGACCAAAGCAGGTTTATTTCCTTTTTTACTTTATGGTCAGGATACTATATTTTTGTCTTTTCAGGTGCTGAACATCCAGCTAATGTATAAGCCCTTTTTCTATTTCCCTGTTAGCTACATTTGCTGTTTGCATCCCAACATTACAAGGACGGAAAGCTGGAGTGAGTGAGCTGCAGTGGATCAGGAGGCCACGCCCATGGGCCAACTGCTTCCCCAGGGGTTCAAATCCAGGGACACTCCACTCGGTCTGACTTGCTCCCATGCTCAGCAGGCCGTGGGTCTGTGGCCAGCTCCACTCCTTCCGGCCCAGGGTCCCTACTCCCTCTCTCTACGGTGTCTCAGCCGTCAGTGGGTGCTGAGGAGAGCAGACATGGCCATACAGCTGCCCTGAAGCCTGGAGGCCCCAGGAACCAGCTGTCCAGGGCTAGACCCAAGGGTTGCCCCTTCTGACCCACAACTATGGAGAAGCAGGAGGAGTACTGGCTGAAGACACGGCTGGTGGCCTTTGTCTTGTCACTCACTACCCCAAGCCTGTAAAATGAGGGCACTATTTATTCACTGATATTTACTGAGAGTCTTCCATATGCCGTGTACTGTGTTAGGACCAAAAGGCAAGTCCAACATGGTCCCGTGGGACCTGACGCGCTGGCCTACTGGCGGGAATGGTGGGGGACTGGCTATCTGAGGCCAACCAAGGCCCTTTGACGCTGCCATATTGTTCCATCTGGCAGGATTCCGACTTAGAGGAATTCAGTCATAGTCCCACAGATGGGAAGGGCGAGGGCTGCTGGCAGAGGGCCCCACTTGCACATGGGCAGGCCAGGTTGGGACTGTGTCCACACACCCAGTCTGCTGGCTGAACGGCGGCAGTGGGAGGCCAAGAGGGCAAGCTGGCAGCAGCCATCGGAAGAGCTCAGGGCAGTGCCACACGAACAGCCTGTGAGCAAGGGAGTGGCAAGGGCGGGCCACTTGGGAGGGGTGCCCAGACGGGGACTTGAACTATGTGTCCTGAAGGGTTTGTCAAGAGAGTCAAACAGGCCCCCTGGGAAGCCTCAGGGCCCAGGTAACCCTGGACGAGCCTCTGCCTCACGGCTCTGGGATCCTAGGCACGTCTTCCAGCTAAGGAACCACAGCTTCCTGGTGGGGGGTGGGGATTTAGGGAGCTCCTTGATGCCAAGTGCTTAGTGACGATGATGACCACAGAGCTGCTGTGACCACAAGGAACAAGTCCACTAAGGAGCCCAGATGCATAAAGTGCTGTGGAGTGTGTGGGGTGCTGGGTATGGAGCCGCTCTCCTTGTGAGCGTCTGGACTCGCATGAATCCAAAACAAGTCACAGCAGAGAGGCCCTCCTGGTTAGAACCGTGTGAGGGTGGAAGATGTAACACAGGCGTGAGACGTATGTGGACTGACACCTTCTCCACACACACGTCTTTTGTAGCCTTAATCCTAGACTTACTGGCCCAATAGGGTGTCAGGAGTCAATGAAATGGCTTCTGATTTCTTTTTCCTGGTAAATAAATTTCCCATCTTCCACACCCAGGAAAGCAACTCTACCAAATATGTAGCCTCAAAGTGAGGTGACTTTCAAGAAAAGTATTGGAAACAGTATTTTCAGAACCACAGGAAATCTACCAAACACCTCTTTGTTTAAATAATGTTATAGTATTTTAATAAGCACAATAATGGGGACTTCTGGGAAGATGGTAGAGCAGTGAGGCGCAGCGGGCTTCTCCTCCGTGAAAGAAACTAGGGAGGGGCTGGAGGACGCCTGGGACTACACTTTCAGGGTGTGACTGGCCCTATGGGACCCCTACAGTACGTGATGGGGATATGGACAAAAATGTGGAGACACAGCGCCTCAAGGGACAGGGTGAGTTTGTTTGGCCAGAACCACCTCCCAGGGCCGGCTGCAGTGAGACAGCTGCTAGGCAAAGAAGTGAGCAGAGGCTCTCCACTCCCGTGAACCCACCTTGGCGGGTAGCTGGGAGGTGATCTACCACAGCGAGACAGCCAGGAGATCCCGTGAGGCAACCTGAGAGTTAGCATCTGTTCTCCCCCCACGGAAGTCTGGGGGGTGCACCGGTAAGAATCAGGAATAGGAGAGGGTGCCATATGAGGCATCAAGATCCCTCCCACACTCCAGAGGCTTGTGGGAGCACAGCAGGCAGGGAACGGGGCACCTCTGATGTAGAGGCTGCCCTTGAGTGGACTCCCTGCCAAACTGCACAGTGCCTACATCGTAGCCCCAGGGTGGGCAGTCCCTAGTTCACATGAAGAACTGGTGAACTGATTGGATCCCCACCCGGTTTGGAGCCCACCCACCACACAGGTGAAGCTCGAGGAAGAACAGCTTGAGAGCACCACCTGCTGGTAGGATAGGGAAACTGCACTCCAGCAAGCTGTAGCTCAATAGCACCAAGTGCTGGTAGGATTGGGAAAATGCACTCCAGCAAGCTGTAGCTCTGTGAAATTATGTATAAATCCTCAAATAATCCTGCATTTCCCCAAATGACCTTATCAAGACAAGAAAATGCCCCAAAGCCAAGAGAACATAATAAAGCACTAGAAGAATCTATAAGACATGGACAAGCCAAACGAACAAATTAAAAAACCAGAAGAGTAACAAAATATGGAGTAACCAATTAAAGAAGTACACACAAATCTGTAAAACAACTTCAATGAGATGGTTAAAGGCATAAAGGACACCAAGAAGACTCTAGAAGAGCATAAACAAGAATTTGAAAGAGTAAAAAAAAATAGCGCATCTTATGGAAATAAAAGATACTGTTGATCAAATTAAAAATACACTAGAGACACACAAGAGCAGATTTGAAGAGGCGGAAGGAAGGATAAGTGAACCTGAGGACACAGCAATTGAATGTGAGCACACCAAAGAACAAATGGTGAAGAAAATAGACATGTATCTCAGGGAAATGATGGACAACATGAAGCGAACAAATAAATGAATCATTGGTATCCCAGAAGGAGAAGAGAAGAGTAAAGGGCTAGGAAGAGTGTTTCAAGACATAGTTCAGGAAAACTTTCCAAACTTTCTAAATGACATAAACATGCAAATCAAAGATGCCCAATGAATTCCAGATAGAATAAATACAAATAAACCAATTCTGAGACATACTGATCAGACTGTCAAATGCTGAAGAGAAGGAGAAAGTTCTGAAAGCAGCAAAAGAGAAGTAATTCACCAAATACAAGGAAAACAACATAAATCTAAGCACTGACTACTCAGTGGTGTGACAGATTTAAGATTCCTAAAGAGAAAAACTGCCAGCCAAGAATTCTTTATCCAGAAAAGCTCTCCTTCAAAATTGATGGAGAGTTTAAAATTTCCACAAACAAATGCTGAGAGACTTTGTTAACAAGAGACCTGCAGTGCAAGAAATACTAAAGGGAGTTCTACCAGCTGAGAAAAAAAGAAAGGAGAGAGAGGTCTGGAGAAGGGCACAGAACTGAAGAGTATTAGTAAGGGTAACTTAAAGGAAATAAAGAGAGAGAGGGAAAAATAGATCTGACAACTAAAAACCAAAGGATAAAATGGCTGGTTCAAGAACTCCCTTCACAGTAATAATTTTGAATGTGAATGGATTATACTCTTCAATTAACAGATACAGATTGGTAGAATGGATTAAAAAGTATGACTCATCGATATGCTGTTTAAAAGAGACTCATCTTAGACCCTGCAACACAAAGAGACTGAAAGTGAAAGGATAGAAAAAAATATTCTACGCAAACTGCAACCAAAAGAAAGCTGGGGTGAGCTATACTAATATCAGACAAACTAGACTTTAAATGCAAAGATGTCATAAGGACAGAGAAGGACACTATATATTAATAAATGGGACAATTCACCAAGAAAAAATAACAATCATAAATGTTTATGCACCCAATCATATGCACCCAGGATAGATCATATGCTGGGGCACAAAATAACTCTTAACAAACTTTAAAAGACTGAAATTATTCAAAGCACATCCCTGACCATAATGGAATACAACTAGAAAACAATAACCACCAAAGAACCAGATCTTTCACAAATATATGGAGGTTAAACAACACTCCTAAACAACCAGTGGGTCAAAGAAGAAATTGCAAGAGAAATAGGTAAATATCTAGAGACGAATGAAATAAGAAAACAACATATCAAAACCTGTGGGATGCAGCAAAGGTGGTGCCGAGAGGGAAATTAATAGCTCTAAATGCATATATCAAAAAGCAAGAAAAAGCTAAAACCAAAGACCTAACTGAACAGCTGAAGAGGCTAGAGAATGACCAGCAAACTACCCCTAAAGCAAGCAGAAGGAAAGAAATAAAGATTAAAGCAAAAATAAATGAACTGGAGAACAAAAAACAACAGAGAGAATAAATGAAACCAAAAGTTGGTTCTCTGAGAAGATCAACAAGATTGAAAGACCCTTACCTAGACTGACAAAGTCAGAAAGAGAGAAGATCTAAATAAACAGAATCAGAAATGAGAGCTGGATAATTACTACGGATCCCAAAGAAATTAGAAAAAAAAAAATCGTAAGAGGATAGTAGGAACAACTGTATACCAACAAGCTAGACAATTCAGAGGAAATGGACAATTTCCTGAAAACACATGAACAACCTAGATTGACCCAAGAAGAAACAGAAGATCTCAACAAACCAATCACAAGCAAAGAGATCCAATGAGTCATCAAAAATCTTTCTACCAATAAAAGCCCAGGGTCAGATGGCTTCACAGGAGAATTTTATCAAACTTTCCAAAAAGAATTGACACCATTCCTGCTCAAACTCTTCCACAAAATTGAAGAAAAAGGAATACTACCTAACTCATTTTATGAAGCTAATATCACTGTTACCAAAACCAGATAAAGATAATACAAAAAATGAAAACTGTAGGCCAATCTCCCTAATGAATATGGATGCAAAAATTCTCAAGAAAATACTTGCAAATCCAATCCAAAGGCACATTAAAAGAATTATACACCACGACCAAGTGGGGTTCATTCCTGTCATGCAAGGGTGGCTCAACATAAGAAAATCAATCAATGTAATACAATACAGTAATAAATCAAAAGGGAAAAATCAAATGATTTGATAACCTTCAACATTCCTTTTTGATAAAAATACTCAAAAGGTAGGAGTTGAAGGAAACTTCCTCAATATGAGAAAGGATATATATGAAAAACCCACAGCCAGCACAGTACTAGTGGTGAGAGGCTGAAAGCCTTCCCTCTAAGATTGGGAACGAGACAAGGATGCCCACTGTCCTCTCTATTAGTCAACATTGTGCTAGAAGTTCTAGCCAGAGCAATGTGTCAAGACAAAGAAAAAAAAGGCATTCAAATTGGAAAGGAAGAAGTAAAATCGTCATTATTTGCAGATGATAAGATCTTATATTTGGAAAATCCTGAAAAATCAATGACATAGCAACTTGAGTTACTAAATTCAGCTGAGTGGTGTGATACAAGATTAAAGCATATAAGTCGGAAGTGTACCTTTACGTTAGTAATGACCTAAGTGAATAGGCAATAAAAATAAAATTCCATTCACAATAGCAACTAAAAAGAATCAAGAACCTAGGAATAAACTTAACCAAGGACGTAAAACACCTCTGCACAGAAAATTACAAAACTTTACTAAAAGAAATAAAAAAGGACCCAAATAGGTAGAAAGAAATTCTGTGCTCATGGATAGGAAGTGTATTAGTTAGGGTCCTCTAGGGAAACAGAATCAATGAGAGGTGTCTCTGACTATCAAATTGTAAAAATGACTCACTCAACTGTGGGTATGCATGAGTCCAAATTCTGAAGAGCAGTCAGCAAACTGTCAACTCCAAGGAAGATGTCCGATGAACTCCTCAGGAAACGAACCGGCAGCTTCGACGAACTCCTCAGGAAATGAACTGGGATCTCTGACAAACGTGCTCGATGAACTCCTCAGGAAACGAACCGGCAACTTCGACGAATTCCTCAGGAAACGCTTCACTGGGCAGCCGAAGAAGAAGTGAAGGTTCTCTGTCTTGCTTATAAGTCTTCAACTGATTAATTGGATTAAATCCAGCCAATTGCATTCTCTCATTGTGGAAGACATGCCCTTTGGTGAGTCATCA